>SSNP01000070.1:713332-854518 GCA_006937955.1 Pachypanchax playfairii
GTGTATAAGAGACAGCCTTTAACACCCTGAAGACCAGGGTCACCCTAAAACACATAGAGACAAACTCAGTCAAAAGAACCACACGTGTTCATCCTGGTACTTTGAATGTAAAGCTGTTTATCAGGTGACATGTTTGTAGAGCTGCTGCAGTGTCTGTTTATACGGAATGTAAAGGTTAATTACAGACAATCTATCAGAATCGGATTTATTGGTCAAGTATTGTTTGCACAATACAAAGAATTTGATTTGGAAGAGAAGCACAGACACTCCCTCTTCAGAGGCAGCCATTTTTTTCTGGCGCCAGCTTTTTTTTTTTTTTTCCAGAATCAGAATCAAACTTTATTGGTCTAAAAGTGAGTACTGTGGAAATAAATGGTTGGAACTCGACACAAGGTGAATGAAATAATGTTTTAATCAATGCAAATAGTCATTCTCTTTTAAATTTTCAATAAGTTTTGCCCTCACACTAAAACTTCAGTAAATAGACAGATACATGTACATAAATAACCCCAAATTTCTTTCTTGCAGCAACAAATTCCAGATTTAAAGAATGTGCCGAAATCATTTTAAAAATGTGCAAAATGCGACACAAATTGGGCAAAAAAAGGTGCAAAGATTTACTGCAGCTTGAGGTGACAGAGTTTGGTCTAACCCTAAAGCTGTGACACGTCTGTCAAAAAACAATCTACACACTAAATTAAAAGACGTATTATTGCTGAACTAATGATAAACTGTTTGTTTCATCTGTTTGTGATGCTTTACTGGAACAACTGGAACGCACGTAAATCACTCTCCTGGTCTGAAGCCAGTGTTTCTGCATGTTAGTGAGATCCACATGTGTTACTCACAGAAAGGCCTCTTGGTCCAGCAGCACCCTGAGGTCCCTGAGGTCCTGGTCCTCCTCTTGGTCCAGGGAAGCCAGGAGTTCCTGCAGCACCAGGAAGTCCCTAAACAACAGGAACGGCAACAGGTCATCTTTTCTTTGTTTACTAAATAATAATAACTGAATGTTTAGTGATATTTCTGTACATTGCCTTGAAATTACTTTTGTTATGAATTGGTGCTTTAAAAATAAAAATAAATTGACTACAAGAAGAAACATAAAATCTGGTGAAATCTGAGCTACATTTGATTTAAATACTTGGATATTTGTTTGATTATCTGTAGTTGGATTCTGTCAGTAAAAACAGTTTAAGTTTAAACACTTTAAACGTGTGAAACTTTTCTATATGGACGTCACTCAGGAAACAAATCTGTTGTGAAACATTTCGTCTTACACGTTGTGTAAATCACACGTTTACATGACAGTAACGTTCATAACTTACAGCTGCTCCCTTGGCTCCGTTCAGACCGTTAGCACCAGGGTTACCCTGTCAAGAAAAGAAGAAACTTTCATCCAAAACTTTCAACTAAAGTTAAACTAAAACGATTCGATTTGACACAAAATATAAATCTAACAATGAAACAATATGATGTAAAGGTTCTACTCAAGAACTTTAAATAAACATTAAAGTGAAGACACACATTAAAAATCAGTGAGAGAAAATACAATTTCTCTTTTTTCTTCAAATTAAGACTAAAAAAAATAATTTAAATTCTAAATTAAGATGAATAATTTCTGGCAGATGAGCAAGGTGACTATATCTTTGCATACTTACAGCGGGGCCAACAGGGCCAACACCACCATTGGGACCGGGCTCTCCTCTTGATCCCTGAGGTCCAGATGGGCCAGTAGCACCAGCAGCTCCAATTTCACCCTTTTATTAACCGAAATACACCAAAAATACGAGTCACAATCTCACCAAGTTGCAACTGATGTTAAAATGAAAGCTAAAATAAAAACATTATAAAACCGTTGCTATGACGCTAACTGGTTCCAGCAGGGATTCAAGGTTCTAGCTATCAGGATTTCTCTCTTTTTGTTACCATACATTTGAAGATATGTGCACTTTACACCCACCTTAGGGCCAGGACCACCGGGGAAGCCTGGAGGACCGGCAGCACCCAAAGGACCCTGGTTAAAACAGAACGAACACGAAGGTAAGAACCCAGTTCACACCTGATGCAGATCTGACCTACAGACAGAAAACCTGTCTGCTAGTCTCCACTCTAGAATCCGTGGGTTTACTTACAGCTGGGCCAGCGGGTCCAACATTGCCATCAGCACCACGAGCACCAGCTGGACCAGCGGCACCGGGACGACCTCTCTCACCAGGCTGACCACGTTGTCCCTTAAGACAAAGACAAGCAATGTCTTCACTGCAGTTTGGATTTTTGGACTTTAGCTAAACAAGCTAATAGAAATATCGGAATGAGACCTTGTTTTAAGAAAAACTTACAGCCAGTCCAGGACTTCCTGAAGCTCCAGCTGCACCAGTCTCACCCTAACACAGAGACGACAAGATTAACATCATGTGACATTTAAGCGTCACAAAGTAGAAAACACACGCATGAAGCATTAGATGCACAACAGAAAAGAATAAAAAATGTTTGGAACTAAAATGAAGGTTAGACAGAGCCTTACTTTGGCTCCAGCTGCACCGGGTTCTCCCTTACGTCCATCTAGACCAGTGTAACCCTAAAACACAGAAGCAAAGTGATGCTCACAGAAAAATCAAATATAGACCAAAAAATAGGGAAAAAATATTGAAATTCTGATCATTTTTAGGAAAAAAAGAATAAAAGTGTCTGTATTACAGAAAGGAATCAAAGATCTCAAGGGTAAATCAGAATATTTATAATAATGGAGATTGTTGGAGAAGCTACAATCAGAATTTAATAAGAGAAATGAGTTCTGCTCGTTAATGCTGCTATAACAGTTTTTATATTTGAAATACTTTCAACATGTCACATTACTGGGAATAAAATCTGCTCCTTTCATCAGTCCAGTCATTTCAAGCAAACGAGGGGTTCAAAACTTCAACAGCAGAAGAGTTAAATCCACTTCCTGCACAGCACAGATGTTCCTCAATCATATTCTTCTCAGGATCAATAAAACAATCCAATCTCTCTCTCTTTCAGGTGGACGGGAAGAAGAAGTAAGAACTAACTCTGTGTCCTTTCATTCCTGGAAGTCCAGGGGTTCCGGGGAATCCACGAGCACCCTACAATCCAAAAACACAAGGTTGTTATGTGGGTGCCATGTTTCCAAACAGACCATCATGTTCCTGGAGAACCCCTCTCACCTGAGGGCCGGTGGCACCTCGGTCTCCAGGCTTGCCAGGTCTGCCGTTGTTACCCTGTGAGATGACATACGACCCAGTTTGATTATTAAAAACCACCAAATGACAGAAGAACTTCAAAAGAACTCAAAGGAAGTGAAGAACAAAGGAACGCAAACGTACGTCTTCTCCAGATTTGCCGGGAGGTCCAGGGGGGCCACGAGGACCGACAGCACCCTGGAAAGAAGAACCGGTCTCTCAGACTAGGACAGAGACGGGACACCTAAATCTTTTTCAATTTTGATAATGTGAAAAGTTTTACAGCTTACAGCTTGACCAGGCTCTCCAGGCTCTCCGGGGTGTCCTGTGTGTCCTTGAGGTCCCTGTTTAATGAAAGTAAGTGATGATATGAGGAGGTTTTATCAGATCCTGGTACAGAACAGGCTTTAACAGGTGTTTGTACTCACGGGGAGTCCAGGAAGTCCGGGGGATCCTCGGGGTCCCATCAAGCCCTGATAAACAGACACGAGTTACAATTAATTCATTTTAAATCCTAAAAACTTAAAGTCAGAGTTGCTGATGAAAACAAACTTCAAATATAGAACAAGATGAAAATAGAAATAAGTTGCAGATTAATGTGCAAGATATAAAAAAAACAAAAAACAGAACAAACAGTGGAAGTGATAAACTCTGGCTGTTAGAAGTTTGTGTGTTGGAAAAATCAAAAGGGCCTCACAGGGGGTCCGGGGCCGGGATCAGGGGCTTTTACACCATCATACTGAGCAGCAAAGTTCTGTAGAACAGAAGAAAAGAAACCACAGATTCATTCAATGTCATACTGAATTCATTCAGACTGTTCAGCTGCTGCAAAGTGATAATAATAATAATAATAATAATAATAATAATAATAATAATAATAATAATAATAATAATAATAATAATAATAATAATAATTCTGATTTTAACACAATCTTTTTTCAGGAAATTCTATACAACATTCTAACTATTTCAATCTAAAAGAATTTGAATGTGAAGCAGATTTAAGAACTTTTTTAGGCCATTTAAAGGGATTTGACACTTCCTGTTACAGTCACACACAGTTCATGAATCAGAGAGCTACATGGGGGTCACTGTCTTTCCTAGCGATATTTTAGCAGGTGATGGAAGCCAGAATTGAACCACCAACCTCCTGATTGATGGACAACCACTCCTGAGCCACAGCTGCCCAAATACACAACAGATCTCTTAATAAAACTTGTCATAAGACACACCTGAACACTATATGTAGGTCAGATTCATCATTAACAGCTTTTGAGGCCATTTTGAACAAAACACTACAGATTGATCCTGTTTAATGAATGAACGTGAACAGCTGACTTACTCCTCCGAGTCCAGGGGGACCAGGTGGGCCAGGGGGGCCAGGGAGTCCAGGTTTACCGTCTTTTCCATCTGGGCCGGGAGGACCCTGGAAAACAGAGACGGCGCGAGTGAAGACGTGTTTTTACACCATCAGCTGTTTGAAGGATGGCGGAGAGCTTTAATTCTTAAATATTACAGTTTCATTAAGGAAGTTTTTTTTTGTGGTGGGGGGGGGGTTAGGGTTAGCATTACAAACGTTTTTCATCGAGTGCCACACTAATCATATGGGTCGTAAACAAAGGGGTGTGGCCTGCTAAAGGGTTAATAGGTCAAGTGACATCAACCGAACATGTTCTATAAATAAACATCATTAAAAACAACATATTTATACATGTGCTTGTTAGATGGAAGGCAGTAGAGTCTCTGTACAGCTTACCCTGTCACCTCGAGGTCCTTTCTCTCCTCGGGGACCCTGCGGTGCAGAAATCACTCAGTCAGATCTCGGCACGGAGCAGAAACGGTTCTGTTTGATGTTTTAACATGCTTCTTCTAACACGTTCCCTTTCAGCAAAGCCAGTCATGGTTTCTAATCAAAACTTTACAGATTTAAACGAATCTGGACTTTCAAGTTAAAACACACTGGGAGGATTTTATAAAGCTGCCTTCATCTATTCCCATCAAACCTGTCACTCAAGCACTGGACATAATGACATGTTAGATCCACCTTATGACATCAGCTCAACTAAACGTGGAAAAGAAGATCAATAAATGCAACACATGAATTATTTCCACTGGAAGAACTCTGCATGCAGCTCGGGACTTTACATAAAGCCACAGCACAGCAATAAACTCCTGATATAAATGTTCAACACATGCATATGATAGCAGAGATGTAACATGATAAAAAATACTGCAAACCAGAACCAAATATGCCCAAACAGCAGGAGATGTGTGACTCTATGACATGCTGCTCAAACCACAGTGTAAAACTGAACAATCTCAAATACAAGCAGAGTCCTTCAAACAGGGATCATCTTTTATTTTTATCTGTGCATTTTCAGCCTCGATCCAAGATCAGGCTTTTATTTCTAGATCCATGAGAATGGAGCAGCAGAGGAAGCTCTCAAACTGACCTGCAGTCAGCTGTGAGGGACAAACCTCCCTCTGCTGTCCTCAGAAAGGACCCTTTGTGCCAGGCTCCCCTGGTGCCTCTGCACTGCGGTTTTACCTTTCACTGACACAATCTTTAGCCAATAGGACCCTGCACCTACCCATGGACAGGAAGGTAAAAATATTCACAAAATAACTCCCTGAATGAAACGCGCTGCCATGTTTGAGATTGCACAGATTGCTCAGCAGTAACAGATAAAGTTCTTCTGGGGGACGTTTCAGACGGTTGGACGACAGAAAGCAGAAATCTTTACAAGGTAAAGCTGAATATAAGGTGTTTTATTCTCATGGTAGCATGCATGTGTACTAACCGATGCTGGAGAGATGATGAAGAGGAGGAGGAGGATAGGGAGACAAAAAGGGAATATTCTGTTAGAACATTTGAAAATTTTGGATAAAACCTGAAATAGAAGCAAAATAATTTCCATCCATATTCTTGTTTAGTGTTGTTGCACTTTAAAATGTCACATTTTCACGTGTGTATATATATGAGAGACAACATATCTTATAAAAGCACACACACCTGTTGCTGGGTAACTGTAATCAGCAGAGATAAAGTTTCACCTGCTCATGCAGGAAATAGAACATTTTGCTGACTGTAATGACGTCTGAGTTGGCACGTCTAAAACAAACTGTTTATCTTTCAGAGGATTAAAATCTTGTTGCAGTGCACTCATGGTCTGTAACTGTCATGATCATATATATTTATATATATAAACAGGTTTCCTGCACATTTATCTGCCTGCTGTCTATCAAGTCTGAGCACAGCTTCAACAATAGCTGGAAGCCACGTCTTTAAACGCCGTGAAAACGCGTAACCTTCCTGATCCAGTCTAACCGCATTAAATGTGGATCTAAAAACACGAGCATTCCAGATGTCAAGGCTCCAGCTGCTAACAGGTCTCAACTGGTAGTTTATGCCTTTGGGACACAGATAGTTTGCCTTCCACTAAAAAAACAAGACAAGAAGTAGTTTATTTTTAATCCCACCTGCTTCTTAAACCAAAATTACTTTAGTTACTTTTAAAAAATAGAAAAAAATACAAAATTAATTTGACTGAAATGAAAAGTTGTGGCATATTTTTATCCTAAAACTGTGGATTATTAAACTGTGTCTTATTTATAATGAGTTACAGGTGGACATCAGCGCCCCCCTGGATGACTCTGGACCAGCTGGACACAGAGCTGGGGCCTCCCTGTGAACTCTGACATGCTGTGACCCATTTCCTCCACAATGTGGCGCTCATGAGCACTCAAACTAATGTGAGAATACTTATTTTATCCTCTTTATACTCTTAAATATAACCTAAACTGCAGTTTCCTTCCTGTGGCGTTACATTAGAATGTTTCTCTTTTATCTAAACAATATTAAACTACACTAACATTGAATATAAAAAGTTACAAACAAGGTTTTATTTAACCTAAAAAAAGTTTTTTGTTATTATATTACCATCTGATTTAACATTTGCTCTATTTATTGAACAGATTTAGAAACTCAGGAGACAATTAAGTTGATGCCATTAGGTTTTTGCTCCTCGTGACCACCAGGGGGAGACATTCCAATTGCAAAAGCTCACTTTCTTGGCCATCTGGATGGAACAATGTGTACAACGCCCCACAAAGTTTATCATCTCGTTTCTGGGGATTCGAACAACTCAACGTGCAACTTAGAGTTGTAAAGAAATATTTTACATCTACATAAAACAGATTTAACCCCTTACTCATTCCTTTTGGAAACTAATCATAAAATCCTAATTGTATCCTTGGAAAAAAAAAAAAAAAAAAAATAGGTGAGAAATCCTTAGTATGAGCTCAGTCCGTTGAGTTTTTATTCTGCAGTGTTTTAAAGTTGTCCTTCATGTAAGTCCCAAACAAAGCGGAAAGATCCTCGAGCAGAAAGATAAAAAAAAATCCATCACAGAGAAAAAGCAGATATTCAAACTTACATTGACACGATACTAGGTATGAAGTTACTGCAAGCAGCAACAGAATCCGGGTATCCACAAAGCTGAGCATGTCTAAACAGACATGCAGACTCCTTGTGCCGCTGAGCCCCTGTGTTTAAACCACCTTCAAGCAGGCATACAGTTGTGGTGACGCGAGTAACTCCAAACTTAGCAGAAACCTGCTGCCGTGATGCTAGAATAATAAAGTCCCATCAGGCTTATTTATACGGCAGGAGGATCCCTGGTCTGCGTGTCAAAAGTCAGCCCATCGACCAATGAGAGAGGAGAAACCTAATCTGACTCCCATCCCTCTGCAGCTCGGAGGCAGTCATGTGGTCCCGCATCTCCCTGCCTCCTTTCCACCAGAAACCGTTTGGCAAAGCTTTGGCGATGATGACGAGTGCAACGTTTTAATTAGATCCATTCTTTTTGAGGACGTGGACAGCGTCGACGTTTATAAGAGAGATGAAGGCCTACTTCCATTTTCTTCTGACGGACTGTCAGTGTCCAGAGCTGCCGTCCCGCAGAGCCCCTTCAGCTTTGTGCGTAAAACGCGCACGTTCGGATGCGCGTCAGCGGGCATTGTTTGGCACCGAGATGATCTGCGCTTTTCTCCGTTTGCGCTGGATTTCATTTACAAGAGAATCAACTATTTCTTATTTATGCTACTTGAAACAGTCTCTATATACTTGATTTACAGATTATTTTTTAAAACTCTGCAGCAAGTCCTCACTTTCGTTTATGGAAATCTTGTATCTGAGAGACTGAAATTCGTTTAAAAATATTTTTAATGGGTAAAATGCACATAATCGTGTTGATCAGACACGATCAATGGACGTTATCAGTTTAAATAAAGTTTCTGCTTCCTTACATTTCACGCATCCATAACTTCCTTTCCTTGTACCAACAAGCAGCCTTATTATTATTCCTCCTTATAACAAAAAATAAAATATTTGGGAGAGACTCGCAACAATTTCACCTCAGCTTTATTCTCAAACTAGATTGAAGATAAAGAGAGAGAGAGAGAAAAGGAGGAGGTGGAGCTTGAGAGATGAAATGTGTTTTAAAGATGGCAGATCTCCCACCCGCTTCACAGTTAATGTTCTTCTGTTTGCTGAGGAGCTGCAGAAGATCAGACAGGAGGCGTAGGGAATTAAAGATGGCTGAAAAGCTCCACATCATCAGACTTTTTTCTCTCCTTTCAATAAGACAAACAGTCATTTTGCCCTCAGAAACAAACTGGATGTTCAGATACAATTAAAACAATAAAACTCTATTTTTCTACAGGAATCATGCAAAAAATTCAAGCAACATGGACTTTAGTTTATAATTTCTTTACTGCAGCTTTAATGTGAGTAATTTCACCAATGGATTATTCCTAATAAAAATATCTTTATGTTCAGACTGGTGTATTTTAGGGGAACGCTGTCATGTTTGAAAGAGTTCTGTGGATGAAGGTGTTTCTCACTGCACACCAGCATTTGAAAGATATTATTCATCCTTAGATATAAGATTCACTCACACTTTGGCCCAGAAATGTTTCTAACTGTTAAAAGCACATTATAAAGACACGATGCAGCAGTAACTGTTACTTCAATATAAGAGTTTTTGGTCAAATCTTTGCCTCTTTGTTGAGAGTTTCCTGTTTCCTTTCATCCAGGACACAGGTTCAACACTTTGTCTTACATGAAGAAAGTTTGCATGCTTTCTTTACGTATGCGTGTTTTTTCTTCAGATTCTTTGGTGTGTGTGATTGTTTGTCCCTGTGTGACCTGTAACAGAACGGCAGTCTATCCTGGTAGCATCCTGCTTCTCGCCCAATGACTGCTGGAGATATTCACCAGCTCCCTGCAACATTAAAGCAGAACAAAATAACTTTTAGAAGTTTAAGTTACTGTTATGAAACTTGTCTAAGTAGATACTCACCGAAAAACATGTTCAGCTTCATATTAGACACTCTGGACGCCTCCAGTGGCTTTACAATAGACTGAATATATTCAGCGGTTCGAGCCGCGGCCTGAAGAAAAATGCCGCCAATTAACAACTTATTTCATAACGAGATGTCATTAGAAGTTTATACATTATTCTTGTTTATGGTGAGTGTTTCCTGTTGGTTATTTGATAATATTTTTTTGACCCTTCCCTGATATTTTCTATATAAAAGCCCTCTGGGTCCTTATCGGCCATTGTTGGGTCCTTCTCCTCTGAGTGTGTCCAAACATTCGCCTGTTGCTCTGACAATGCAAAGAAAGTAAAAATAACATCATATTTAGTGTTTCTGTCCTGGGAGAATTTATTTGACAGGTAAAATGTATTTATGGAAAAATATAGAAACAAAAATAAACAATAAATCTGTTTATTAAAGTAAATCAATGCAATCAATCCAGAATTTACTCAGATCTCTCGCAACCCTGAAAAAGAAACACAAAGTATATCAATAAAATAAATGGATAGACACTTCAGCAGTGTCCCTGTTTTTCCAACTTCCAGTTGAAACTGAACGTAGTTACAAGTAGAAACATTTCCTGCTCTTTAACTTTACTCAGATAAGAAAGCTCCACCTGTAGTCAGATACGTACATTCGAATCAAGATTTGTACTTTCTACAACAGATTTATAGAAACTATAACTTGAAAATCTTCATCAGGTCTCTGTCATAGTTTCACCAAGATTTCACCTTTCTGCAACACAGGAGTCACTAAATGAAGCTTTAGCACTCTGGCTAACAACAATCAATCGATAAACTACTCTGAAAACTACGACAAAAGGAAATAAATAATATCAGTAGGTTCAAAGAATAATGAAATCAAGGCAAAGACTTCAATTTTACTGCAGTGGTTGTGTTAGGAGCCTCTGCAACACGGCAGAGTCACACTGGAGCTAATCTAAACGTAGCTTTAGCACTCTGGCTCACAACCATGTAATTTGCTTCTGGGCTGCAAAGTTTTGAAAAATCTGATAGAAGTTAGAAACAAAATATTCAAACATAAAAGTTTCTGTTCCTCTCCAAACTCAAGCCGTGATTTGATGCAACATCTGGACTCCGGAGGTCACACAAAGCATCTGGAGCCTCATGAAAGTGCTTAAAAATATTGATAATGTGCACAGAAGCAATTACAGTTATTCTGTCATCTCATAAAGTTCACAAGTGGATGAATGAAAAGAACTTAATGGAAGCTGTGCACGCAGCTTTCTGTCTTCCACTGAAATCCTCAACTCCTCTTCATCTCAGTGATGAAGCAAAAAAAGACTGAATTGAAATAAATGTGAGAAAAGTGTCTAAAAGCTTCAGATTCTCTCATGTACTGAAACACACGGAGGCAGACACTAGTTAAACAGGGCACACACACTCACACACACACACACACACACACACACACACACACACACTGGCAGACACACGGGGCGGATGGGGTTTTTCTAAATTACAGCCTTTTTTCCAGGCAGTCCAGTCAACTTCATCTCTGCGATGAAGACTCTCAAACTTTTCTCACAGAATACTGAGGAGAAGCAAATGTTTTATATCTCAGTAAAAATGTTCTGGGATGAAATTGTGGACTGATTTTTCATATCTGTATTGACCAGTCAGTAATTTTAAAGCCTGAATATCAAATTACAGCAGAAAAACAAGGAGTTAAACCCTTTTTGAAAGTGATCAGCTTTAAAACTAATTCAGGGAAGAATTTTATTCACTGAGATTAAACTGATAGTCTTAAACTAATGAAACTAATAATTCACATTTATTACAGTCAGTCTAGTCTTGTGGCTGAAATACATCCTTCAAATCAGGGAAAAAAAAACTGGATTCATCAGCTGCATTCAGAGGAGTCTTTGAATTGGGAGAGGCCAGTCGCTGCTCTGTGACGTAACTGGCCTACAAATCCAGCCTTCGAAGTATGCAGATCCACATAAATGTTTGTGTTGCCTAGCAACAGCCTTGCTGTTTACCTTATCGTGTTGGGACTATTTGTGTTGGTGGAGCCTGATAAATGAAATCAAAATCATAATCAAATCATAATCTGTTGCTGCTTATTGTTATAAAAATCTAATCAAATCAAAAATACTTTATTAATCCCCGAAGGGAAATTAAATGTTGTTGTAGCTCAGTTCTTCTTTAGGGAGCCATTGTAGAAGGTTAGAGGTGTGGCCAAAATCCATCGGTGTTTGTCTGTGTCTCTTTCCTGTCAGCTCAGAACCCAGTCGGCTAAGGCAGAAGGCCGCCCATCCTGAGCCGGGTTCTGCTAGAGGTTTCTTCCTGTTAAAAGGGAGTCGTTCCTTTCCACTGTTGCCAATCGTGCTGCTCAGGATGGGGGATTGTGCTGAAATAACAATTCAGCCCAACCGGCTGGTTCCTTAGATAGAAAATGTTTTATTATTAATTGGTCGATTTTTCTGTGAAGTGCCTTGAAATTACTTTGTCATGAACTGGCGCTTTATAAATAAATAAATAAACTTGAAACTTGGACAGGAAGGATCTCCTGTAGAGGGTTCTAGCTGTGGATAGGAAGGATCTCCTGTAGAGGGTTCTAGCTGTGGATAGGAAGGATCTCCTGTAGAGGGTTCTAGCTGTGGACAGGAAGGATCTCCTGTAGAGGGTTCTAGCTGTGGATAGGAAGGATCTCCTGTAGAGGGTTCTAGCTGTGGATAGGAAGGATCTCCTGTAGAGGGTTCTAGCTGTGGATAGGAAGGATCTCCTGTAGAGGGTTCTAGCTGTGGACAGGGAGGATCTCCTGTAGAGGGTTCTAGCTGTGGACAGGAAGGATCTCCTGTAGAGGGTTCTAGCTGTGGACAGGGAGGATCTCCTGTAGAGGGTTCTAGCTGTGGATAGGAAGGATCTCCTGTAGAGGGTTCTAGCTGTTGACAGGGAGGATCTCCTGTAGAGGGTTCTAGCTGTGGACAGGGAGGATCTCCTGTAGAGGGTTCTAGCTGTGGATAGGAAGGATCTCCTGTAGAGGGTTCTAGCTGTTGACAGGGAGGATCTCCTGTAACGGTCTGTGTTGCAGCAGATCTGAAGAATCCTTTGACTGAAAACGCTGTTGTTGTTGTGAAGAGGATGATGAGGGTTTCCCATCGTGTTCTTCATCCTTCTTTGGATAATCAACTCCAAAGACTCCAGTTCAGTCCTAAGAACAGAACCATCCCTCCTATAAATCTGTTCAACCTCTTCATGTCACCTGCTCTGATGCCTAACCCTAACCCGCCCCAACAGTTGACTGCAGATGTAATCAGCTGACAAACTACTCTTTTTTTGCCACTCGTCTTCAAATCTCTGTCTGCTCGTATTGTTTGAAAGCCCGGCAGAGACACCCTGGAGTCCGGGATATGCTCCTTTAGCCATGTCTCAGTAAAACACATGATGTTGCATTCCTGATACTCTGGCTGGGTCTTCAACAGAGTTTCAAGTTCATTCATTTTGTTAGAAAGAAATCTCAGATTTGTCAGTATGACTGATGGAAGTGAAGGTTTAAACTTCCTCTTTCTCTCTCATCACTTTGCTCCTGCTCTGCATCCACGTCTTCTTTTTAGCTCATCAGGGTTTTTTATTTGAGGATTATTTGAGCCTCTTTCCCCCTAAAAAAGCCTCTTGTTGCCATGGTTATGCATCATAACAAGTGGCAAAAAAGTTCAAAATCAAGCAAAAAAACCCTCAATCAGCACAGCACCCAAATTAGAATAAAAAGTATTTTTAAAAATAATATTTTCAGTAAGAAAAATAAAATGTGCGTGTGTATAAAAGTGGTGGTACAAAAGCAACGTCACACTCAAGGTCGTGCTGTTGTACCGAATATCAGCACTGGTGTGATTATCTGAGGCACCGTGACTACGACCGAATCCCAGCAGTGCTAATATTTGGTACAACAGCACAACCTCGAGTGTGACATTTCTTAATCAACTCAAAATAATAGCTACATTATTTTTACGTCTATGAAAACAAATAAGCAAAAAGCTATATGAAGAGGACTATCTAAAAAATAAGTCTGGAGGTCAGAAAGTGCAGGATGTGAAGAGACAGTAAAGCATCAGTTCCAGCAGTATTTTGTTTTTGTTTATGATGTAGTTAATGTAGCTAACATTAGCCTTCAGTTAACTCCTCATTTGCTCAAGTTTATGGCATAATATTCTTTGCTTTAGTGCTATATTTACAAACTCCATATTTTTTTAATCTGAATGAATCATAGCAAATACAACATTTTGTAGGGCATAGCTGTAGAATTTCTGCTGGACGTGACACTAGAATATTCTGAAAATATAGTGAAACCCCACCCTGCAGACACCCGTCAGTAGCAGACACCCCTGTCAAGTGGACGGGTTTTTGGCCAACCAAGCGTTTTTACTATTTATATAATCCCTCTGGAGTGGACACCCCACTGTTCAGGACAACAGACACTTTTTGTCCTCCCAAAAAGTAAAAGTCACCCCGCTAATAGACAGTTGTCACAGATAGACGCAGACGCTCCTGCAGTGGAGGCGCTGGATGCTGGCTGGGAGAAGCTCCTGCTTGACCAGCTGCACATCGGATGTGGAGGACACAGACCAGGAGGACTCTGAGCTGCCACCATCAGCCATCAGTACCTGCTTCCAAGCAATCGCATGTGCCAATGACCTGCTGCACTACATCCTTGTAAATCACCACAGAATTCCATGTAAATAACCATGTGATATAGGAAACTGATGGTGGAGTAAAGAAGTGCTGTGAAATGTTGAACATTAGATACATTTTAGGACTGCTGATGTCCACAATAGTTTTTGCTGCAGTTGGACAAGCCATTTGATGATCCGTTCTATTGAACATAAACTCTGTTCCTCCAAACCAAGGCCATTCAGGAAGCCGTTTGCTACAAAAACCCACTTCAAATTGGCTGAAATGTTTCTACAACATAATAAAATGTTTCTTATGTGGTTTCTTTAACAACATTTTACTTTGAATGTTGAACTTTGTTATCATCATAGATCCAGCAGCTCAACTCTTTGTGTGATTTGTGCAGCAGCCTTCTCTGGTACTGCACCACCAGCTACATGCACCATTTATATGTGACGAGAAACTCAGGCTGGGTCAAAGAATTTAGTCTACCCACTGGTCTGACAGGCCTGAACACATATCAACATGCCGAGGCCACCGGCAGCATTCAGCCAGCTGACTGACTGAGTGCACACAGACTGGGTTGAGACACTGAGGAAAATCAGTTAAAGAAGGATCGCTCACTTCCTTCATGTGACTGAAATTCTGCAGATTAAAGTAAACAACACCGGTTGTGTCACTGAGCATCCTTTCCTATTTTTCTCTCATTCCCATGTTTCATTTCTCTTTGTACATCTCTTCCTTTTTGCCTGTATTTACTTCATCATTAACATCTGTTGTCTGTTTCCACCTTGATAAGCATCTTTAGCCTCAAGTGTGAGTGTGTCATAGTAAAACCAGTCTAATGTCAGTGGGTGCAGGCAGCGAACATGCAAATATACACCAGAGAAAGAGAGAAATCTGATAGATTCAATGATTTAATTAAAAAAAAACCAAGAAACTTTAAAGATATGTAAATCTAATTTGGATCAAAAAGTCTTTTTGTCAACGAGGGAGTCAATGAGATAAGAGGAAACACTTAAGAAGGATTGATTAAAAGAAGGCAAAAAGGACAAAAAATAAGGCACCTCCCTTGGCTAGAAGCAGCACTCGGTTAGATTTGCCTCCATGTCTAAATGACTCACAGTCTGGTCAGCAAACGCATAATAAACGTGACAGAAATATCTCCACACAATGTCAGCAGAGTCCATGGCAGGCAGTTAATTGCTGGATGGAGCTGAGCCGTGGTTTGTGAAATGGAAAAATGTCCAACTCGGAAAAAAAAAAAAAAAATCCCAGTAGTTTGACATACATTCAGTTAGTCCTTTAAAGTCTTCCTTCCTATTGAAAAACTATGTGAATATTCAAAGAGAGGTTGAGTTTCTTGGAGTTGCAATGGTACAATTGAAATAAATAAATCCCAAAATTGAGTTTGAAAAAGCTTCTTGCACTGCTGCACTAAAAAGAATCGATGAAGACACTCAAATAAGAGAGATAAATATCCTAAGATGACATTTATATTATCTAAAGCTTTATTTAACGCAAGTCCAAATTTGGACTTACACATAAATAAAACAAGATAAAAAGGACTATGAATAAAACAACCTTCGGAATCAAGTCTATAATAACTATGAACAACTAGCATAAGTACAAATTCCTGTATTAGCGGTTGCAATAAACAACAGGAGGGTATTTCTTGGTCGTATATGAATATGTTTCTTGTTAAAACAGACATGCAGATGTTTAGTTGTGTGTTGTAACAGACTTTAGCTGCAGCAGCTGGGTGTTAAAGGGTTAAGCTGAGCTCAGTTCTGGTGAGAGCTCTGAAATCTTTTCCACATTACGGCACACATGAGGAATACACTAAAGAACTTCTCTCTCTCTCTCTCGCCGGCTGGTTGTGGGCTAGTTCAGCACAGCTGGATGTCATTACACATCTGGGGGAGACGCACTCACGGTTCGGGATGAAAGTAGATAAATTATATTTCATCTTTGTGGAAGAAGCAGCTTTAAAAATGAAAACATTGTTGTTTATATGTCATTCAAGAGCAAAAAAGAGTTTGAAAAGACAGATTTTTTTATTTGAAAAAACAAAACAAAAAAAAAAACTGGCAAAATAGGTTAAAAAGTAGAACTGTGAGATTATTTTATAACTCCTCCCCTTCATTAACTCCGCCCCTTTCAAATTGTTCCAGGTTTTTTATTTCAGCATGATGGATGTCGACTGGCTGAGCTTTCAAGAGGGAGGAAACTTTTGTTCCAGTATGGAGAGTGTTGTTTTCTCTCATTTCCACATACCGCAACAAAACCACGTCTATAATCTCAACTACCTTTCAATAAAAAAAAAGGCTTTTTCTTTTTTTTCTGTTTGACATATACAAAAACAAAATTTATTAGAGGTTCTTACAGGGTTTTAGAGAGATGTCAAAGCAACAAAGAAGAAGAAATTCATAACCACCATGCCAGACTTCAAATCTACCACGTCCTGTTACCCTGGATGGAAACTATCCCCGTTCATCACTTCTCTAAAATAACTTCTTGTTCAATCAATCAGCAGAAACATCTATTAAAACGGGCATAAATAACAATCTTTGCATTTTAATGCTTTTGGTTGGTTTTATTGATTTCAAGAAACCAAAAAAAAAAAAAGTGAAATTGCAGAATCTCAACTTGTTGAGGATTTTATCATGCGAACTAATCAACTCAGTTCTTTTAAACTCTGATCTAAAACCTGCTGGTGAAGAATCTCTGAGTCTGACTTCACTTTATGACGGCTGCAGTAAAATGACTCCTCCAGACCTCCTCCACTACTAAACCATTCCACAGATGGAGCAGACGCAAATGGTTAGAAGTCAGAAGTAGCTTCTGATATAAGGGGGGAGGTTGTACTAAAATGTATTAACTGATTTTTTTCTATGAAAATTACTTATATTTACAATAAAACTGATTTAAATGCTCTAATGGTGCATTTCCACCAGCCGCTTTGTCAGCATCAAGCAACGTTTATAACGCTCCAAGTTTGACGCTTAAAAGTTGAAGCTTGTAACGCTTGACCGTTAAAAAGAGCGTGTAGGCGGAGCTTCCTTTGTTATCAGATGTTCTGAGCTATGGCGGGTCATATAGAGAGAGTGGCTTGGCTTTATTTACTCCATTTGTGGATACACCCCATTCTTCAGATGCGTTTTGAGTTTGAGGAGTTAAACCATTTGCTCCAGGAGCTACATATGGATGAGATCCGCTTCCAGCGCTACTTCCGTCTGTCCCGCGCCCTGTTTGATGACTTCCTGCTTCCTTCAGGTTACGTGCAGTGACGTCACTACGATGAGACGCTCTGATTGGTTGACATGCCTCTTTAAGAGCGTCGAAAGCTCAGCTAGCTAAACGTCTGCGTTGTTCGCGTTTCAAGCGTCAACGTCTGAAACGCTTGAAAAGTTGACGCTGCTAACGCTCACAAAGCGACGCAGGGACTCTGACGCTGGTCTGACGGTCTCCACCATAGACCTTATGTGTAAACTTGACGCTTCTGACGCTGACGGTTGGGCCGGTGTGAACGCACCATAGAGGACTGAAGCATCTTGGGAAGCTGAACACTCAGGGTACAACAATGAATACATTTCAACACAGAATCAGTAACAAGTACACTCTTTAAAACAAATCATACAATCCTAAAAGTAAAATCTGACATACACACATTAATTCTACTTCTCATTAATTTCTTTATTTTGGCGTTTTGAGAATTAGCTTGAAAATAGATTCACTTTGAAGCTAAAACATTAAAATAGGCATTTTTCTTCATGAAATAACTCTCTCACACCAAATAAACTACTTGTCTGAAACTATAACCAAAGAAAATAATAACAGCGACTTCTGAGCTGCATTCTTCCACTTGATTGGTCAGGAACAATCATAATTTCATGGTAAAAAGGTATCTGGGTGCAACTGTGTACAAACAAAACAAAAAACTCTTGGTTTTCATCTCGTTTTTGGTTTGAAGAGCCTGTTGGATGATTATTCTGACAAAGTTGATGTTGTGAAAGAATCCTGAAGTGGACAGGAGTTTTTAAAGGAGACAATGAATGAGACACAATGTTTGAACTGAAAACCAACTCATCTCTGAACAGCAAAGAATAACTTGAAAAACGACCAAAATGATAAAACAGAAAATAACACAAAGAAACCAAGAGAACCAGAACTGAGACAAAAACAAACTGATCATTGAAAAATAATCCCAAAAGAAACTCAAACGCACTGAAAATAACACAAATAATACAAAAACTCTGTATTTTCTAACAGCTGAACTTTCACCTGTTAACAATTAAACCTCCACCTGACACATAAAACACCTGGTGGGAGCTGCAGTCCAACCATTAAACCTTCTCAAGCTTGTGGTAAAGAAATAAAAGGAAGTATGAAAGATACATGAAGCACTTACGTTTTGTTTCTTCCAGGTAATATTCGATTGATCTTTACATGCTTCTTATTTTATAGTTA
Organism: Pachypanchax playfairii; assembly: GCA_006937955.1. Lineage (NCBI taxonomy): Eukaryota > Metazoa > Chordata > Actinopteri > Cyprinodontiformes > Aplocheilidae > Pachypanchax > Pachypanchax playfairii. The sequence goes on from SSNP01000070.1 coordinate 732,018, forward strand.
TTTGTTTCTATTATTTTTTTCTCTTCTATGTCCAGCCCTGAAGTTTGAGTATTTACTTCGTATCATTTATACATGTTATCATGTACTAATATATCTTAATGGATGCTGACCTGTTTTCTCTGGCTTTTAATACTGATTGATGAGGTTACTCATCCTGTAGTGTTTTACATTATTTATGTATTTTTTGTGTTTTTACTTTTTATCTTTGATGTGTACCTCAAATGTTCAGCACTTTGGTCGACACTTGTTGTGTATAAAGTGCTTTATAAATAAAGTTGAGTTGATTTCTTGCCTGCAGGATAAATTTACTCCTGGTTATAGAAAAAGTCACATTAGCTACGTTTACATGGGCACATTTAATTGGAATAAACGCCCAATCGGATAAAAAAGACGTCATGTAAACATGTCAATCAGAATGTTTTGATCCGATGCAGCCTGATCCGAAAGAAATTTACTTCCGATCGAGAGGGGTGGTTTTGTCCGATCTTCATTCGGATAGACGTGCATGTAAACACCCATTCGGAAAGAAAGGGTGAAAAGAGCCCACTGCGCATGCGTACAACTTCAGCGTGACGTCTTTCCTCTTTCGCAGACCCAAGTAGAAAACATAGCGGGAAGTAAACAGAAGTGGTCTGCTGGTGCAGTCATCCTGTCATCCTGCTCTCCTCTCCTGTGGTGGAGGAGCAGTAGCAATATGTATTCAGCTTCTAACTTGGTTAATGCGACCAGTAAAAACCCAAACATAAAGGTAATCACCTGCAGAAGGTCCATATTGGGGATAACGTGAGTCAGCTCGAGCACACGATGGGGCGGGAAAGACGTGCAGAAAGGACGGAGTTTGTTTACTTTGTGTCTTCCCCCGGAAAGACAACTCGCTGTGCGCATGCTCAACTCATTTAACCTGATTGAGTGCTTGGTGCACGTGTACTCATGGCATGATCAGATCATTTCAGTTAGTGTCCATGTAAACAGGGATTTGGGAATTCCGATCGACCAAGATTTTAATCAGATTGGGGAAATTTGGCGCATGTAAACGTAGCTATTGACACTTCTGATCTGAACTTTTAACTCGGCAAACTCGACAACAGGGCTGGTATCACCTCTGTCTTATCCACCTTTCCTTTCATTCTGTCATGTTCTCAGTCTGGGTGTTTAGATCCTGCATCATTCTCACCTGTCTGCCTGTCATTTGCAGCACCTGTCTCCACCCCTTTGTAAGGGGAGTGTCGTCTCTAGTCACCAGGTAGTTGAATGTCCTGAGCTTCACTAACCAGTAATACCCACATGTATCCTGAACTATCTGTTCTGTGTTTATGATCACTGACCTCACCTCTTGATGTTTGGATCAGATAGACCTGCTATTGGATCACACAGACATCGGAACTGGATTTTAGCTCTTCAACAACATTCACGTCTCTGCCTCTGTCTGCCTCACCGTAAGAGACCTACTCCTTTGTTTCATGGAATTAGATATGGATTTCCCTTTTGGATTAACTCTACTTGTGGATTCTGTGCTGGAACTTGGACTGTTTAACTCACCTCTTGGTTAGCCTTGCTATCTGGAAGTATGTGTTCCACTACTCTCCTTACTAGCCTGTAGCTAGATGCTAGCGCCAGACGTTGTATCATCTTTCAGCCTGTTTGCCTCTGAAACTTACCTGTGCAGCCTGCAATCACCTGTGATCAGCAACAAATCTCTGACTCACCTTTTCTCCCTAAACACCTACCTGTGGAAACTTACCTCTTCACACCATTACTTGCGTGTGACGTCATCCTCATTGCGATATTTCCTCCTGCGACAAGGTACTGTGCAGATCTTGCTGAGATTTTTACCAACCCTGGATCCTGTTCTTCCCAGTCTTAAGAGGAGCTCTTGCTCAGATACAAATTTCAATAAAAGATTGTTAAAGTTTGCCTTTGATCTGGTTGTGATGCTCTTTGGGTTCGATCCTAGATCTGTCGTTACGCATTCCTGCTGATACTGTTTTGTCACACATCACTTCCCTTCACCTTTTCCAACCTACTTGCATATGTTTCTTGACCTCTTTTCCAAACTCCCCATTGCTCTCAACTGTTGACCCCAAGTACTTTAAATTCTCTACCCTCTTTATCTCTGTTTCCTGTAGCCTCACTGATGCTATTTCTGCGTTAAAGCAGTACAAAATAAATGTTACAACTTTAAGCTTCATATTAGACACTCTGGACGCCTCTGATGGCTTTACAATAGACTAAATAACCTCAGTAATTCGGTGTTCTGGTGATTTATGCTGCCCTGATGAAAAATGCCACCATAGTATGAATTGGCAATTTATTTTATAACGAGATGTCATTGGAGGTTTATACAGTATTTTGGTTTATGGCGAGTGTTTTTATGATCATTCCCTGATATTTTCTATATAAAAGCCCTCTGGGTCCTTATCGGCCATTGTTGGGTCCTTCTCCTCTGGGTGTGTCCAAACATTTGCCTGTCGCTCTGACAATGCAAAGAAAGTAAAAATAACATCATATTTAGTGTTCCTGTCCTGGGAGAATTTATTTGATAGGTAAAATGTATTTATGGAAAAATATAGAAACAAAAATAAACAATAAATCTGTTTATTTAAAGGTACAGTATGTAAGAATTAGACCTTGTTGTCAAATCTGAATCCTGCAGTTCATGTAGAAAAATAACCTGTCTGCTCTCAGCCACTCACTTCCCTCCCTGATTTTTCTGTTGAGTTGCCAGTTCTAATCTTGATTCTTGTTTTGTTTCTCTTGTATTTGTTAAATTTTTGGTAATATCTGAAGGTCTATTTGTTCAGCGTTGAGTTTTCCTAAGTGTGTTTGAACGCCCCATCACGTGCAGCTCGGCTGCTCAGTTAAGGATGAGGTGGTTTATTACTTTTTGCTGCTGGTCGTTGTGGAATTACAGCTGCTTGTGTTGAAGACTTGGCAGCCTTGCAGACTCACATGTGATTCGTTATGGAACCAGGAAGTCTGGACGTGTAAATAATGATTCTGGTCCTGACCAGTGTTTTTAAAAAGACAGAAACTAGTGACCACCCAGCTGGCTGAGATCAAGATCTGTTACAATGGGACTTTATTTTCAACACTGGTGGGACGTTAGAATGTTGTGTGAGTATTTCACTGGACAATTATTACATATTGTACCTTTAAGTCAAGAATGTGGAATGGCACATGCACATAAAGAATTGGTAGCACATATCAGCAGGTAGCAATTTTCAACATAACACCGGTTCCAGCAATGGCCGTCTGAGACACAGCATCATAAAAGTTATTTAGTACTGCTTTAATAACCACAAATAACAATCCCCAGTGATTTAATTTACAAACCCTGGTTATGTGTGCTTTACATGGCCTTGTTTATGGGGGGGGACAGGGGGGACATGTCCCCCCCATGTTTTTGAGAAGGGGGGACAAAATGTGCTTTGTCTACCCCATGTTTTGCTGAACAAAACAAAGTAAAAAGTGGAAATTCGCTAGTTTCTTATAAAAATCCTCTGCCAGAGACTCACTGGCAGAGGCAAATATATCATGAAATATGCAGTCAAAAATGCTTAAAAAATCGCCTCCAGCCATCTGTAAGTCGTTGGCTTCTGGGGGCCACTTAAGGCCCCCAGACCCCGGCCGCTAGTGCTTCGGCCCTTCGGACCTTGCATTGACCCCCCCGTTATATCATATCAAACAAGGCCCTTGGTGCTTTATTGAGAAAGAGTTTGAGGAATTAAACATTCACATTAAACTGTTTATTATACCTATTTTTCAGTTTGATGAGAGCATCAACTTTCCTAAAAAACATTCATGAGAGGACTATTAGAAAGTTAAAGTATTTGTTTTTTGCTTATTAACTCAAATGAGCAGAGATTCTCCTAGTAGCAGGAAAATCTTTTTTTATTTTGTCCAGTTTCTACAAGTTTTCCTCAATGCAGACATTCTGCGTTCTCAAGCTCCACATCACCACTTCTCCTCCTCTTCCTCCCTTCTGTCTCTTCCCCTGCCGTCTTGCCGTAGTCCTATCCTGCCTGCAGAAGTTTGTCTGTATCCAAATGTCAGGTTTGCTGTCCAGAGAAAATACCACACATATCCAAACAAAAGAAGACTTAGGGCAGAGAGCATTTGAGCTGTGTGACACTGATAAAAAAAAAAGCTTTCGCCATAAGAGTTTCTAAAGGAAGTGGTGCGGTGTAGCAGTTATTCACAGCACAAAAACGTCGACACTGAAAGGAAAATCTCACTACTTCATGCATTACTCAAATATTTTTTATTTATAAATCACTTTTCAAGCTCAGAACAATCCAACATGTTGAGTGAAGTCAGGTTAATGGATGCTGGCAGAACCCACAGACTCGTAGATTATAAAATAAAACACTTTATTAAAATGGCCATTTCATACAAATTTCATGACTTTGTGGTTATTTCTTAAGTATTAACTTGTGATATAAAACATTTTCTCTAAAAAAACATTAGGAAACACTGATTAACAGACCTTTTAATCTGTCTGCGGCTGGTTCCGTGAGGCTTCGGGCAGCAACTTATTAATATTCATTATTCAAGTTTGCTGGACTCTGATTGGCTAACAAACTAGCCTATGAGAGCAAGGTATACTGTTTCCTGCCCTGCTGTGCATGGCAACATCAGACGTTCTCTCTTCCTGTTTGCTACGTCTTATGCTAACAGCTTTTAGCCAGCAGCATGCTAGGTGTGGTTTCTACTACGGGAGCTGATAAATACTAACGAACAAAGGAGTTGTGACGAAACAGATACAGGCCGTTCGGACTCGGGTTTTATCTCCACCTGTGTAGTTTGAGAGATACAAACTGAAAGAGAAGTTGTTGACCTGTTTTCACACCTATTATTGAAGGTAAGAACACCTGTGGAGTTAAAATATTGAACAGAAACCTGAGAAACACAGTTTTTAATGGAAGGGCCTCTTTAAAGAAAGAAAACCAAATTCTGGTGACTCAGTGAGGCAGCAGAAACTAGCTCGAGGAGCACAAAATAACACGAGGACTGGAAGATAACAGCAGGAAGCAGCCAAACTGAGCAGGATTTACTAGGACTAGATGATTACTAGCTGAGGGGAACTAATTAACTGAATGAATACAGGTGTGATCAAATTAAAGAGCTAAAGAGCAGAGGAGACAAACACATGTCAAGTTTATTTATAGAGCACTTTAACATACAGTATGACAGCTGACCAAAATGCTGCACAGTGAATCAAGAAATAAAGCAAAATAGAAAAACGCAACAATAACAAATATTTAAACAAAGAATCAAACTAGGAGGAAAAACACAACAAAAGACATCACACGTCGGTGAAGTGAATAAAATAGTCAAGGAAGTAAAATACATACAGAATGGTAATGAGTAAAGAAAGACACTATGAATAGTTATAACTACTGGAACAAACCAGGACAAAAATAAGAAACACTAGAGGCAAAAAAAAAATTTTAAATCAAACAACAAAAATCCTGGAAAAAGCATCTCATGCTCTAATTAGATTTATGTAATGTAAAAAGTATCAAGGAATCATACTGCTAGAATATATTTAGTCCAGTAAAGACTACATCTGTGATATGCATGTGTTTTATGTTACAATTAATTTATTACTGAAGATTTGGAACAATAAAGGTACTTAATTAGCTGCATCATGTGGTATAAAAGATGAACCCCCTCAGGTGAGCTCCTGCTGAGTGACTAAATGCAAGTTTGTTTGGAGGTTAGTGGCTTACCTAGCATGTTCATTAGAGTTTATTACAGTCCTCACAGACAACGAGGCATCATGGTGGGCTTAAGTTTTCATTAACATGAGGGGGGTGGGGGCACGTCAACAGTGTAAACGGGAAGAGCTCATTGATGATGCAGACAAGAAATTCAACAATTCTCCTTTAGATTTATAATTCACTCTTTCCAGCTACAGGTGAAGAAGCCATAGCAACAACCTTAAATCAAACAGGATTTTAATTAATAATGGATTAATTAAGTCCATGCGTGGAGCTCAGCTTCATGTTTCCTGTTTGCTTCATACAGAAGATGTTTTGCGTAGCCGTGATAGAAAGTTTCCTCGGTTCATGCAGCATTAGAAGATGTTCTGCATGACTGTACGACCCAGTGATTCTGGAATGGTTTCTCATGCTTATGTTTGGGCCTGTTTGAGTTCATAAAAGCATCAATACAAAAGATTATTGAACGGAACCGCGTGCCGAGGTTCTGTACATGCAACTCTTGTTTATGTATATGGACAGCTTTTATAAAAAAACCTCTGGGAGCATCTGGAACACATTAAACTCTGGTGGAACCATGTGGTGGGCACATGAGTCTTAAAGTGGCAGGGGCCGTCGTTCCCACATTACACTCGTTAGTAAAGTCTGCACCCCCCACTAGCCAGAGTGACCTGATGACATCACTGCATGTTCCATCAGGTTAAAGTTGACGTCTTTTATTCTTTGGGTTATTTTTCAGATATTGACCAACTAACCAAAAATCTGCTGTAATATTTACAAATAGATTTCAAGTTTTGGAGAATGTTTTAGCATTTGGGTACATCATGTTGCTAAAGCCTCTAATTTCAGATTTGCTCATGCTGATTGTGCCTCAAACACAAGAATTAGCATGCGCTAACCCTCCGTATTGTTTACATGTGGATGTCCGTCTGATGATGGAAGAAATTCCATCTGAGAATCACAGATGCTTTTATGATTTTTTTTCCAGTTTCTTGTCGTCTGGCTCCTCCCCCCTCGCTCGCTGGCTTTGTTTAGGGTTTGATGGAAAATCACAGTCAGAGAAAACGTTAGTTTAGCAGCTGCTCAAATTCTGTCGCACAAACAGATGATTTTAAAACAGCCTCTTTATTCTGAGGCATTTTAATTTGAAACTCTTTATAGGCAAAACACAAGTGTTTATTATAATGTACAGCTCAGGTCCCAGACAACCGGGTGAGACAGGGAATGTAGGAAGAAAGGGACGGGGTAAGACTGGGATCAGGAGGGGGGACAAAGAGAAAGAGGAAACTTGAAAAAGCAGAGTAGTAAGAGAAGAGGAGGAGGTAGAGCATAGCTGAAGCATTAGTACATGCCTGTTGGCTGACGTCCACTGTGAGAACTCAGCATCTGGTTACTGCCTTCGCTTTCCTCCTGATTATTTCTGTCTTTGAATCCTAATCTAACTTATTCTATATCTCACTTTGCAACTTCTTTTCCCATCTTTTTTCTTTTCCTTCAAAGCTTGTTGTGCGTTTTCCCTCTTTTTCTCTTTTCAAGAGGACAAGCAGATGGAATGAGAAACATTTCAAAATCTTCTGCTTCTTTAAATGTTTCATTGCCATTTCACAGCTAGACAGCTCCTCTCCTGCCCTTCGCGCTCAATTTTTGTGCATTTTTTTTTAGATATGGAGAAAGTGAGTCATTCTGACCCACACAGAATAACTCACAACCATTCCTTTAAAAAAAAAGGGCCTCAGTACAAAACTCAAAAGAACAATTGGAACAGGATTTCTCTTTACCATTTTAAATATATCCAATAAAGTTTGGTTTATTTAAAACAAAATATAAATAAATGAAAAATAAAGCAAGTTGCTGCAGCAGATACTGAAAGAAATCCCATGAACTAGAAACAGAGTTTAGATTCTCATGAATCAATTTTAAATTTGATGAAATAATAAGTTTGATCTTTATTCATTCAGGAACTGGTTTGGAAAAACAATTTGGTGGGATCTTGAAGAATAAATCGTTTTTTACTTTACAAAATATGAAAGTTTCTCATTAAGATCACATGTTCATTTTTTTTGTTTTCTCAATTTTAAATCCTGTTGGATTTTTCAATAAGAAAATTGGTGTTTTTGAAGCAAGGAGATGATTATGATGCCAAAACTAGAACTAAACTCCTCCTGTATCGCACTTACAGATGATTTTAAACTGTGTTGCACTGATCAGTGGTGGGAAGTCCTTGGTGTGAATCCAGCTCAACTGTCAGAATTTGTGATGAATAAAAAAACTGCTTTTTTGTGATTTTGAAATTGTTTGTATTTATTACTAGGAAATCAGGTTTTGTAAGTCAAATTAACTGTTTTTCTCAAGAAAAAAACCCCCAAAACCTAACACTGATATGATGAAATAATCACATAAAAACACCTCATGAGAGTTGTTAGCTTGAGACAACAACATAAATAAGTTGTTATTCTAAGATTACTTCAAAATTTAATATGTGAAAGATATTTTTAAGTTGCTTTTGTATTCTGTAGACACAAAATTGGAATCATGTTTTATGAATGAATCCATTCATTTATTTTTGATACCATGTTTGGATGGTGTCTGTCTTCAGCAGTCACAAAGAAGAGGCGGGATTACACTCTGGACAGGTGACAGCTGTCAATCACAGGGCCAGACAGAGAGACAACCATTCACACACACTCACACATACAGTGGGGCAAAAAAGTATTTAGTCAGCCACCAATTGTGTAAGTTCTCCCACTTAAAAAGATCAGAGAGGCCTGTAATTTTCATCATAGGTATACCTCAACTATGAGAGACAAAATGAGGAAAAAAAATCCAGAAAATCACATTGTCTGATTTTTAAAGAATTTATTTGCAAATTATGGTGGAAAATAAGTATTTGGTCACCTACAAACAAGTAAGATTTCTGGCTTTCACAGACCTGTAACTTCTTTAAGAGGCTCCTCGGTCCTCCACTCGTTACCTGTATTAATGGCACCTGTGTGAACTCGTTATCAGTATAAAAGACACCTGTCCACAACCTCAAACAGTCACGCTCCAAACTCCACTATGGCCAAGACCAAAGAGCTGTCAAAGGACACCAGAAACAAAATTGTAGACCTTCACCTGGCTGGGAAGACTGAATCTGCAATAGGTAAGCAGCTTGGTGTGAAGAAATCAACTGTGGGAGCAATTATTAGAAAATGGAAGACATACAAGACCACTGATAATCTCCCTCGATCTGGGGCTCCACGCAAGATCTCACCCCGTGGGGTCAAAATGATCACAAGAACGGTGAGCAAAAATCCCAGAACCACACGGAGGGACCTAGTGAATGACCTGCAGAGAGCTGGGACCAAAGTAACAAAGGCTACCATCAGTAACACACTACGCCGCCAGGGACTCAAATCCTGCAGTGCCAGACGTGTCCCCCTGCTGAAGCCAGGACACGTCCAGGCCCGTCTGCGGTTTGCTAGAGAGCATTTGGATGATCCAGAAGAGGATTGGGAGAACATCATATGGTCAGATGAAACCAAAATAGAACTTTTTGGTAGAAACTCAACTTGTCGTGTTTGGAGGGGAAAGAATGCTGAGTTGGATCCAAAGAACACCATACCTACTGTAAAGCATGGGGGTGGAAACATCATGCTTTGGGGCTGTTTTTCTGCAAGGGGACCAGGACGACTGATCCGTGTAAAGGAAAGAATGAATGGGGCCATGTATCGTAAGATTTTGAGTGAAAACCTCCTTCCATCAGCAAGGGCATTGAAAATGAGACGTGGCTGGGTCTTTCAGCATGACAATGATCCCAAACACACCGCCCGGGCAACGAAGGAGTGGCTTCGTAAGAAGCATTTCAAGGTCCTGGAGTGGCCTAGCCAGTCTCCAGATCTCAACCCCATAGAAAATCTCTGGAGGGAGTTGAAAGTCCGTGTTGCCCAGCGTCAGCCCCAAAACATCACTGCTCTAGAGGAGATCTGCATGGAGGAATGGGCCAAAATACCAGCAACAGTGTGTGAAAACCTTGTGAAGACTTACAGAAAACGTTTGACCTCTGTCATTGCCAACAAAGGCTATATAACAAAGTATTGAGATTAACTTTTGTTATTGACCAAATACTTATTTTCCACCATAATTTGCAAATAAATTCTTTAAAAATCAGACAATGTGATTTTCTGGATTTTTTTTCCTCATTTTGTCTCTCATAGTTGAGGTATACCTATGATGAAAATTACAGGCCTCTCTGATCTTTTTAAGTGGGAGAACTTACACAATTGGTGGCTGACTAAATACTTTTTTGCCCCACTGTACNAACAACTACTAGGTTTCAATTAACCTAAAATGAAGAACCTCCGTCCGTCCGTCCGTCCTTCCCTCCATCCATCCATCCATCCATCCATCCAACATCCATCCATCCATCCATCCATCCATCCATCCATCCATCCATCCATCCATCCATCCATCCATCCATCCATCCATCCATCCATCCATCCATCCATCCATCCATCCATCCATCCATCATCCTTCTGTCCACCCGTTTGCACTTCCTGTTCAGGTTTTATTTTGTTTTTATGTTTTTAAATGTTATTAGATTGAATTTCATCACTATGTTCATCCACTGGATTTTCACAATTTTTTTGAAAAAAATTAAATAAAAAACTAAATTTGCTTAAAGTCTTAGCAAACCTGCAAGACAGAAGTAAAAGTGAAGATGCAACCCATCATACATCTCCTAACTTTTCTGTCAGTGAGAAAACAATCTTCCTCTTTGTAGAAACGTTTTAACTAAAAACATTATATTATCTTAATGGTACAATAGTTTTACTGAGTGTGTGTGTTCTCTTTAATATAATCAGTGATGCTGAGATCAGGTCTGTATGAAGGGGAAGAAGAAGAAGAAGAATCTTTTATCGTCCCATAACAGGGAAATTCAGCTGTAACAACATCAAAGTGACAGGTAACATTGCAAGAATAAAAAAAAAGCTCAAATCTCCATGAGTGTATCAGTCTACAGCTCTTCAGTTAATTAACAGCCTTGTGATAAAACAGAACTACAGTCATATTTACATTTTAATCGCATCAGAACAGCTGGACCCCAGAAAATCCCTGACTTTGTGCAACCAAGACTGTTTAGAAGGAAACTGATGGGAAAGGGAAGTTTCCCAACTGCAGAGATTCTGCTTTATTTTAAAAGGAAAATAACATTTCATGGCAGGTGTTCTTTTAGAATAGTTATTTTTACAGATGCACAGTATTACAGGAACCAATTTATATTAACAAGCCTGACTTGTTCTCTGGACTGTGGTTGTGGTGCGGCCGGTTGGTCATTGCTGCTCTTGTCTGGTGGGGTTGTGGTTCTCCCGGGTACTCCTCTGCCTCTGGGGGGTCCTTGGGTGTCCTGGGCCTCGGTCTCTCGTGGTCCACTTCACTTCAGGGCCTGTGGGATGTAGCTGAGGTTTATTTTTTTGTTTGTTTGTTTTAAATATTCAGTGTTGAAATTCCACGAGCACATCACTGCACTCAGGTATCCACTCAGGTGTTTGCATAAATTAAATCTGGTTGTGACATCACTAAAACACAGTGTTTAACAAGGTCAGTTAGGTGTGTGTTTATGTTAAATTATCATTTTTTTCTTATTTTTTCTTCTTTTAGCATAAATATTTGCTGTTGCCGTGTTTCTCTCTGTTCTTGTTTTTGTGTCTCTGCAGGTTTTGAAGCAGATACTTTGTGTTTTCTCGCAATATTTAATCATATTTTTTCTCTATTCTTTCCCCTTTTTCTCTTTTTTCTCTCTCTTCTTCTCTCCTCTGTCTCCTGTTGAAAGATATCTTCTTTCTTTTGACATGGCAACGGGTTTTCTTTCTCTTTGGTGTTTAAATTCATATTTAAAAAAGGGAAAAAAAACAAAAACAATCCTGACTTGTAACCCTACAGGTTGTCATATAATGAACCTGGATGTTATATTCAGTTTTTCTAATGAACATTTGCTTCCACATTCTCCAGTGAACAACAGAAACATTTCATCCACGATGTGAAAGCTGAGTGAAATGTTTAGAGTTTGTCTTTCTGCAACATAAACACACTCACCTCACACACTTTTTCAGCTTGAGGGCGTGTCCACATTTCCACCACGGTTCGGTTTTTCACCAGATGATCTGTTGCAGCCAGTTATAACTCTGAGGCGGAGCCTGAATTTCTTCTTTTTTGCCTTTTGTCTCCCTCTCTCTCTCTCTCTCTCTCTCTCTCTCTCTCTCTCTCTCTCTCTCTCTCTTTTTGCCTAAGCTGAACTCAAAACTTCGTGATGACCTGAAAATTCTTCCACGTGTTCACTGCAGGAACTGGATGGAGGAGGGGAGAAAGAAAAACATGTCTGTTTTTGTTGCATCTTTTGTGCTAAAAATCCCATTTGTCATGTTGTTTTAGCTGCTTTCCACATCAAACTTCAGGAACAAACAAGATTTATTAAAAACAACACAAGTAGTGAAAGCGGAGGCCACATGAAATGTTTGAACCCCAAAAAATAGAGTCGTCAAAAAGCCTTTGTTCATCAAAAAGTTCTTCCCAGCCTGTAGTTAGACGTGCTGTGACTTGGTCTGTTCATGCTAAAGGTTTTCACCTTCAAGCAGAAGGAGATTAATAACAAACGGATGGTAGTACGTCATCCAGGAGGCTTCCATCTTGTAATATAAGAATAAGAAAATCTTTCTGAGAGAACAGATTTTTATCCTTTAATGTTCTTGTTTAAGGAAATTTGTTTTATTTGATTCATTTGTCTTTAAACCCAGCCGTCTGTCGTTGTTTCCATGTTGATAGTGGACATCTTGGACATCAAGCTACAGATTGTTCAACATCTTCTGAAGCAGCAGCGTCTGATTCTTGTCCTTGAGAGACCCGATTAAAAGGTTCCTGCAGGTCCTCGAGTTCTACACAAGCTGATAAATGCAGAGAAGAGACCTGACTGATGGTGAAACTGATCAGACTGCACAAAATGCAGGTGAACACAGCAGGAGACAAGGGTTAATGATCAGGTGTGAGTAAGGAAGTGATTCTTCAAAATAAAACAGGAAGTAAGAGGATGCACCCAAAAACCCAACAAACACAACAGACCTGCTCCTCAGCTGTATAAACAAAGAGACAATAGAACAATTTAGAATCTCAGATTTTTCAAAAAAATTGTTAGAAGTAAAATTTAGAGCCAAATGCTGCAAAGTCATGTGTGAAATAACTGTTTCATCTACAAACTCAGGACTTCCTGCCACCAGCAGGTCAGTCCTATACTCATGTTTTTACACACACACACTGCACCAGGTGAGATGGTGTATCAGCGAGGTGGTCGTGTCGTTGTGTTTTCATAGCTCGTGTCAGACAGGATGACCACACTGAGCTGGAATCAGAGGAGTTTCCTCTTACTACTCCCAAGAGGTTCAGTCATGCTAATAATCTCCCCCCACCACACACACAGCAGTGGTTCACACTGTTTTTACAGTCAAAACGAGCAGCTTTTATCTCGTCATCTGATCGTGTCACTTGCCTACAATTTCTTTTTTGCTACCTCACATTCCTTCATGTCATTTTTTACTCATTTACAGACTTCTGCTTATTTTTCTGCGCAGTTATTTTCTCCTCACTGTTAATAAAAATGAAACAAGCTTTTCTGCATTTCCACCCTGAACTTTCAGTCCACAGCCTGCAGCCTCAAAAATCTGGCCTTTGTCCAACATGTCTGGAATCCACAATTATTTCTCCTTCTCTCCTTTCCTCTTCCACGTCTTTTGGTCACTCCCTCCGTGGCAACAATTACATCTAATGAAAAAAAAAAGAAAGGAGAAGAAGTATTTCTCATCAGCCTCATCTTTTGTCCATTTGCTGGTTAAATTCATAATAAAAACCTGCAAAATACCTTCTAAAATAAACCATGAAAGTATCAGACTTTTTGACTGATTTGTTATAATACAATATTTTTAGTTTTGCAGCTCATACAAAAGCATAAAACTACCGATTTTTCACATTGAGTTTGATGTAATTTCTGAGTTTTTTAAGTGATGTGATCAGTTTTCATCTGGATGACGTGGCTGAATCAGGCTGCTGACTTTCTGCTGCTTCTTTTTCCCTGATCTAAAAGAGAACGAGGGGAAAAAAATATAATGACAAGCCCCAGCGGCCAGAGTGAACTCAGATCTGGCAGCGATGCCTTGAGTTTCCCCGCCTCTGCCCGTCTGTGAAGACGAGGAGTCTGTGTTTAAGGTGGGGTGTCTCCACTCTGGAATAACATGGCATTATCCTCAAAGATGACAATTCACCATCAACGTTTTGTCATTTTCGAACCATCAGAGTAAACCGTCTGCTTACTTATGCACCTTTTCTTTATGTCTCACAATGTTTGTCCCTAAATGTCTTTGTTCTCACACATCAGATGAACTTAAATCTTAAATAACTTAAATAAATAATAATCTTAAATAACTTTTAATGAACGCTTTCTTATGTTTTGCTTTTGATTTCCTTCCCAACCAGATGTGCTTCTCCTCTGGATGCCCCCCCCCCCCCACACACACACACTCACTGTCGGCCCCCATGATTCATTTTCCACAGACAACTTAAAAGGTCCAATCCTCTCCCTTCCCCCTCTCTTTTTTTCCTTTCCCATTGCTGCCTGTTTCTGTGTTTAGACTCCGGCTGCAGGATTGTTTCTGCCTGCAGTTTGTCAACGAGGGTGGAAACAAAAAGAAAGTGGAATAAATGAAACATATTGTGGCATCTGATCCTTCAAAGAGCTTATAGTATATTTTTATGGATCATCGCTGACCTTCTTTCCTCCTAAGGTCATCAGAAGGTGGGACTAGCCCACCCAGGTGTAACCTGGGTAATGGTGAAAGGGTGCGCTGTAGATGACACCTTCAGGAGGTGGAAACACACCTCCAGGCAGAGAAGCGTTAAAGGGGGTACATTACTTTCACTGAGGGGAGGGGAGATGAAGATGAGAAGAGGAAACCTGCATTTACAGCCACTCCTCCCTTGTTTTGACGTCTGTCTGCTGTCGCCACCCTTCCCCACGTCCCCATGTCCCAGTCAAACACACTCCGTTCTGACTCACTCATCAGCATCAGTCTTTTTTCTGACTGGATTCTGATTGGTTTATCAGAACACGTCACACTCTTAATGCTCCTGGAAGGCAGGAAGAATGATTACAGTTTAAATGAGTTAGCCAATAGGATTCATAAGTTTATTTAGTTTTATTTTAATTGTATGTTTTACATCCTACAAGTCCTTATTTAATTCTTAAATGTTATCCTTTTTAATTGTTTATTCGATAATAATATTCTCTTTTTAATTCTATTATGTTATGTAATAATAAATAGTGCTTAGATCAACTACTAAAAAGTAGCTGAAAGTATTGAAAGTACCAATTCTGATAAAGAATTTGAGCTCTGAGAAACTTAAAAATGGGCAAACTGAATATTATACATTTGCATTATAGGGTTTGGAAGATAATCTCATTCTTGTTAACAGAAATATTTAAACCCGACAGATTAGCTGAAGCGAATCACGAGGTCGAGTCCATCGCTGAGGACTTTCCCTGTATTTTCTGTCACAGCTTTTGCAGAATGTTTTCACCAGATTTTATTATATTTGACTGCAGGAGAAACATTATTAACGCAGGAGAACCTCCAGATAAAGATGGAGTAGGATGTGAAAACCCAAAATTGCATAATTTTTAGTATGCAATAGGCTTTTTGAAAAATACTGTAACATCAGAGTTAGGAATCACCTTCTTCGGCTCCTTCTAGAAGTTCATTTTGCTACAGTAGACAAAAAGACATTAGTTATAATAAATAATAATAAATAAAAAATAAATGCTCAGAACCTGGTCTCCTCTTACGGCCCAATAGTTTTACTTTTTCAGGTTTAGAAATGAGCTTTGCTATTAAGAATGTTTTCAAACAATAGAATAAAGAATCATAATCTAAACAGAAATAATGTATGATGTATGTTTTTTAACAAGAGAGCAAAAGAAAACAACAGAAGTCATTTATGTTCCTAAAACTTCCAAACATACGATTTAATTTCACTTTAATATGGCGTGTACTTGTACAACACTTCTCTCAAGTCATATGACTCACAAAGCGCTTTACATTACAGTCATCCACACACACTCACGTTTGGTGGTGATAAACTACACACCTGCCAGACGCCATCGGACCCTCTGACCACCACTAAACAGGCAAAACGGGTGAAGTGTCTTGCCCAAGGACACAACAGCCAGGCGATCTTTCTCCAAGTGGAGCGGGGACCTGAACCGGTGACCTTCTGGTTACCAGCGCTCTATATGACGGCTGCCCCTATATGATAGACAGTGTCTAAACTTTCTGTGAAAAGATTTTGGAACTAATGTGAGACAAAATATGGAAAATTTAAATTTGCAGATAAATCAGTGTTCCTTCTACTTCCAGTATTATTCTGTTTTTTGTGTCTAATTACTTAAACAAGAGGTTCAACACAGTGTGAAGGAATGTAACTTTCACCGTGCAGAGAGTAGCAGCAGGAAACACACCTGGATATCTGCTATGTGAAGTGTGTGTGTGTGTGTGTGTGTGTGTGTGTGTGTGTGTGTGTGTGTGTGTGTGCCAGTTCTTTTACAGACACGTGGCCTGTGATTGCACGTCAAGTGAATCCCCCATTTCCACTGCAATAAAGAGTAAAATTTGAAGGTGTGCCACTGAGAGGTGAAACCTGCAATTACATGCTGTCTGCTCTGCATTACCTCTGCGGAAAATGCTGCACATACGAATCATTTTCGTTAAAATGCAAAAACGTTTTAAATGAAGAATTTCAAGTGGAATTTTACAGCTTTTCATCTACAAATAGCTCGTAATGTCCTGATTCTTCACTAGGAGTTTGTCTTCTCATCATGAGGTCATCGTCAATAAACCAAGTAAAAAGGTAAAAGTCTCGGCAATTACATCAAACTTTTGTTTTTTTTTACAGTTTTGCAGCATTTATAGGAATTTGATTCAGTATTGTTTGACCTTTAAAGAAGCTGCAGACTTATTCAAAAACCAAACCGTCCTTTCTTTAAGGTAAACAGGAAGCTAAAAGGACAAGTGTGATTCACTTTGTCTGCGAGGAGAAAATACAAATGAAGGAAAAGTCTGCATTTTGGAGACACACCCTGCTTGTGCGTAAAGTCGTAGTGCAGTTATTTCAATCAAGATTTTTAGATTTATTTAATTAATATCTTATTTGAGTCATTCAGACAGTGAAACTTCAATTATGTGAGTCAGAGTGATTGTTAGAAGAAGTGCAAACAGCAATCAAAGAGGTCTGAAAGTTAATGATTGTTTGTTTTTTTGCACCCTTTCTGAGCAGCTTCCTATCGACGCTTCGTCCTCAGATGAACTCATTCAATCTGAACGTCTACATCAGAGGAAACGTCCTGCCACGTTGTCTCTAGCTGATCTTTTTACTCGTCCTTCTCGCGCTTCCTCATTCTCTCCTTCTCCACACCTCTCACTGATTTTTTTTCCCCCTCCGTTTTGCAGCAGGTCTTCAATTTTCTCTGTCGTCTCCATCTTAAATGTCTTTTTCTTCTTTTCTTTCTGTCCTTGCCAGAGCCTTAGTTCTCGCTGTATGATGTGGTTGCAGCACGGAGGAAGGAAAGGGAGGGTGACTCTGGTTGATTTGCTCCCTAAATGCCACCTTGTCGACCACATGATGGTGCTCAAAGGTCTCAGCATCGGCTCAGCTGCTGCTTTTTAGTCTCAGACCTTTTTTCTCTCAGTGAAAGTTTCATTTTATCTAAACAGTAAAACAGAACCACTGACAGATTGTATGAGTCTTCAGACACCAGAGAGGAGGGCTACATTCGATAAGAAAATCAATTACTTTACTTTGAACTATTTAAATAAAAATATCCCAAACTGTGGCGATGGCTACAACCTTTACTTTCTTGCTGATGGATTAAACGACGTGTCTAATCCCGGCTCATCCTGCATGTTTCCTTGCTGCAACACACCTGATTTAATTACCTGTTCAGTTTGTCCTCATGCAGAAGCCTGTTGACCAAATTCAGAGCAGAGATAGATGAAGTTTAAGGGTTCTTAAGGATCAGAATCGAACATCACTGACCTAATTTAGCATTTTAGACCATTTTAAATAAAATATGCTCTAAATTTAACACTGCCATTTTTGTCTTTATTCCTAATTTTTTCCTGATCTCATGAGCACTTGGTAACATCTCCAAGATGGCAGCATTTAGCTACAGCTAACAGAGCAGCTATTCTTCTGTTTCTGCTGTGCTCATATTTATTGTTAAAGAGGCCATTTCAGACAAATTTCAGGACTTTGTGGTTATTTCTTAAGTATTAACTTGTAATATGAAACATTTTATATCTAAATAAAGTTAGGAAACACTGATTAACAGACCTTTCAATCTGTCTGAGTGAAGATTTGGCTGGTTCAATCAGGCTTCGAGCTTCAACTCATTAATATTCATTATGCAAATTTGCTGGACTCTGATTGGCTAACAAACTAGCCTGTGAGAGCAAGGTATACTGTTTCCTTCCCTGTTGTGCATAGCAACAGCACACTGAGTATCTTCCTGTTTGCTACGTCTTATGCTAACAGCTTTTAGCCAGCAGCATGCTAGGCGTGGTTTCAACTGCGGGAGCTGATGAATACTAACGAACAAAGGAGTCATGACGAAACAGATAGAGGCCATTCGGACTCGGGAGAACTCGGGTGTTATCTCCACCTGCGTAGTTTGAGAGATAAAAACTGAAAGAGAAGTTGTTGACCTGTTTTCACACCCACTATGAAGGTAAGAACACCTGTGGAGCTAAAATATTCAACAGAAACCTCAGAAAAACTGTTTTTAATGGAAGGGCCTCTTTAAGGCTTGAATTCTCCTTGACTGTCACTAGTCAACACCACAACTTTTTTAATCAATCTTTAATTTATCCAAAGTTTTTCAATTTCTCAAATAGAAACACAGAATAAATAGGTTAAAGAAACAGACTGCACATGTTTAAGAATTGTTCCGTCAGTCTTTATGTGCTTCTGAAAAACTTTTAGTTTGAACAAATCAAGAGATTAATTAGATTGTAACCAATGAAACTGGCAGCATTGAGTAAAGAGACACTGGCCTTGTTTTAATGGATAACGCACACTTGTGGTGTAAATACATCTATTAAATCCTGCATGTAGTACTATGGATAAGTGAACAGCATGAACAGGATTCTGTGCATCTCTAGATGGCAGAATAATCAGAAACTCAAAGATCTTCTAGAGATTTAACACAAAAAGCCTTTCCCTTTAATTTTCTTGACTTTATTAGCTGGTGAACACATCTTTGTTTTTTGTAGATCTCCACGTATGCTGATGTAGTACGTGTTCTCATATCAGAGACTCAAACATACACAACATTTCACTTGAAGACCCAACCTGGACTCAAAGGGAGAAACGTGAAGCTTCAAACATGATCGTTTTAAAGACCCGCCCAGAATATCAAAGGAGAAAAAACTTCACAGCTTCTCCCAAATTACAGACACATAAACATACAACAACAAAGACGAATGAGAGAAGCACATTGTGTCAATAATTTTTGATCATTGAAGCGTATGATCCAATGGATTTTTGAAAGAATTCTGCTATGAATTATATTAATTCTTTCCTTTTATTTCTCGTTATGTTGAAAGAATCCATTTCCACTGAAAAACACAGTCATATCTTTAGTTTAGGACCAGAGGGAACGTTCCTCCCTGTATCTTCATGTATGAGCGAGCAGCATCCTCTTCTGGTTAAAATGTTCAACATAAACTCCCAGAAAGAAAAAAAAGGAGTTTCTCTCTTTGAATTAAATTCTTACCTTTTCAGATAACTTACTGCTGCTTCCCTAAAAGTAACATCTCATGCTTTTCTCTGAATGATGCAATGAATTTTGGAGTAAATTTATACAAAAATTCTCACTCTTACAGCAACATTCGGAATCAAACTTGTGACTTGCAGATGGTGGTGAAATCACAGACTTATCAACCACTGGGAGGCGCCACTGCATCACACCAGGATGTCGTTACTACGTACCTTCGAATGCTAGAGACGTCTGCAAATAATCACTGACTCGTGAAGAATCCAGAGTAATCTGATTTCTACAACTTTGATCAGTTAAATGAATTTGTGCCAGCTGCTCTGACTCCTGCCTGCATGATAAACTTCTCATCTAAAGAGGCATTTTGAATGCATGCAGTGATTTACATGTGCACACACGCAAAGCTGCATGTGTTGGAGTGACTCACCTAACACAGTCAGGTCATTATGTCTCTTTTCTGGTTCTTCATTGTATCAAGATGCATCTTCTATTTTTATTTCTCACCTTTCTTCTATTTTGTTTGAGCAGCAAACTGTCTGGTGAAGAACTTTAAATAAAACTTTCATAAGGTAATCTGTAGATGTGCATCTGTATTACTTTTGGAGTCAATCCCATTTAAGATGGATTTGGCAAATGGAATTCATCATGCACAAAAAGGCTGTAAGTCAGTGCTTTTATTGAGATTTTGGGCAACAACTTAATCGAGCTGCTGAGAGTCATTCAGTTCAATTCAGTTTTATTTACTGTATATAACTCTAATTCCTAACTAAATTCATTTCAAGGCACAATGCAGAAACAAGTCAGATTAATATAATTTGAAGGTTGTTATATACAAAATTTTGACTGATGGTGATAAACAATCCATGACTATCCTGACTGTTCTGCCCTTCGAAGTGTACAGTAGTTTCACCCATTCTAAAGTGATATATTTCCAAATAGAAATTAATGACATTTTATTTGAATGTGTTTTTTTTAAGAAACTTCTAACTGCATGGAGGATAATCAGAGTCTAGAGCAGAGAGAGCTGAGTTTCAGGCAAAGCTAAAGCTGGTGTCAATACATGCTGATACTTGGCGGCATAAACTGGTTCTTGGAATGTGGAACTTCACCTCAGTACCAAGAATAGAGCAGAACCTTGTGAGTGAGGTTGAAAAATACCTGCGAGGAATAGCTTGGCTCACCTCTACTCATAGTGTAGACCAAATGGATGAATGAATGAATGGATGTTGGATGAATGAATGAATGAATGAATGAATGAATGAATGAATGAATGAATGAATGAATGAATGAATGAATGAATGGATGGATGGATGGATGGATGGATGGATGGATGGATGAATAGATGGATGGATGGATGGATGGATGAATGAATGAATGAATGAATGAATGAATGAATGAATGAATGAATGAATGAATGAATGAATGAATGAATGAATGAATGAATGAATGAATGTTGGATGGATGGATGGATGGATGGATGGATGGATGGATGGATGGATGGATGGATGGATGGATGAATAGATGGATGGAATAATCAGATTCAGCAAATGATGAAGATTGTCTATGAAACCAGCAAATGTTTTCATCTGGATTAGTTAGTTAGTTTGTTTGTTTTTTTGTCTGTTTGTTAGCAGGATAACTCAAAAACTAATGGATGAATTTTGATGAAATTTTCAGGAAAGGTCAGAAATGACCCAGGGAACAATCAGTTAGACTTTGGAGGTGATACAGATTACCATCTAGATTTGGCAGCGGTCTACCCTCCCCTAGTGCTTTTCTAATCTTCATACTTTTACTCACAATATTACCTTGTTATTCATTGCCCTTTTTTCTTAATTGCGTATTTTCATATTATCTCAGCTTCTGCACCAGTGTTTTTATTAGTTTCTGCCTTTTTTATTTCTGGTTGCTAACTTCGTGCACAGCTTCTGATTCTATTTTATTCATGTGTCATGTATTTTAATTTTCCTTGTCTAGATAATAATATTCCTTTTTTATAGTTTTTGTCTTGCTATTTCTGTTCAGTGTTTTTACATTCATCTCACTGTCAGTTATGGTTTGTCGGTATTTTTCTTATAGTCGTTGTCTTGTTTTTGGTTATGTGTCTTCATGTCTTCAATCTATATT
Source organism: Pachypanchax playfairii (assembly GCA_006937955.1). Taxonomy (NCBI): domain Eukaryota; kingdom Metazoa; phylum Chordata; class Actinopteri; order Cyprinodontiformes; family Aplocheilidae; genus Pachypanchax; species Pachypanchax playfairii. The sequence goes on from SSNP01000070.1 coordinate 753,717, forward strand.
TTGGTTCAGTTCAGTTATAGTTAAATCACAACCATTACCTTGTTGTCAGTTCCACAGCTGTCTTCTGTCTGTGATCACACACCTGGTTCTCATGTCAGCACTCAAGTCTCACAGGATTTCTATTAGTTCTCTGTTCATTAGCTACATTTACATGCAACAAATTTCCCCAATCTGATTAAAATCTTGGTCGATCGGAATTCCCAAATCCCTGTTTACATGGACACTAACTGAAATGATCTGATCATGCCATGAGTACACGTGCACCAAGCACTCAATCAGGTTAAATGAGTTGAGCATGCGCACAGCGAGTTGTCTTTCCGGGGAAAGACACAAAGTAAACAAACTCCGTCCTTTCTGCACGTCTTTCCCGCCCCATCGTGTGCTCGAGCTGACTCACGTTTTCCCCTATATGGACCTTTTGCAGGTGATTACCGTTATGTTTGGGTTTTTACTGGTTGCATTAACCAAGCTAGAAGCTGAATACACATTGTTACTGCTCATCCGCCACAGGAGAGGAGAGCAGGATGACAGGATGACTGCACCAGCAGACCACTTCTGTTTACTTCCCGCTATGTTTTCTACTTGGGTCTGCGAAAGCTGAAAGACATCACGCTGAAGTTGTATGCATGCGCAGTGGGCTTTTTTCACCCCTTCATTCCGAATGGGTGTTTACATGCACGCCTATCCGAATGAAGATCGGACAAAACCACCCCTCTCGATCGGAAGTCAATTTCTTTCGGATCAGGCTGCATCGGATCAAAACATTCTGATTGACATGTTTACATGATGTATTTTTGTATGTTAAATGTGGCCATGTAAACGTGGCATCAGACTCTCTCTATTCCATATTTATAGCAAATCCTGTTTACTTTGTCAGGTTTACTTTGTCTGCTGCTGCCTTCCTGTGTTTGTGCCCTGCATTACAGCCACACCTGTTCATGACTGATGAATTCTGCTTATCTTTACTGTAAATCTGCAAAGCTAAACTGCACCTTGATGGATCACTTCCTTGTAAATAGGTGTGTTTCACAAAAAATTCTGGAGGAATAAACATTAATCAGGCTCCATCACTAAAACTCAAAGCCTGACACAAGCTGTTCCTAACATAACTACACCTGGAGTAACTCTGTCACTTAATAAGTTACAGAATCATCACAAACCCCCAAAACATCCCAGTTTTCCTTCAATTTATTCAAAAATTTCCACTTTCTCAAACAAGAACACAGACTAATCTTAGAAAGATACTGAGCAATAAAATAATTTAATTGCATTTTGTAGATTTTAAGGATGAAATAATAAATAGAGTGTACTTTTTAAATCATTGTGTTTTACTCATTTCGTTGTTGACAGAAGACCATTGCACAAGTGCCACTGGGCCCTCTGACCCCCACCAAAATACACAAGGACAAATTTGGTATTGATGGCGCTGGGATTTGAACCACACCCTCTGTTTACGAGTGAATCTGCTCTACCTCCTCAGCTACTGCCACCTTTAACAATTATTTGTGTTCCTTCTGGTCAAAAAACAATCAGAGTAAAATAAACTGTTAAGATTAATAAGAGTAAATAAAATGTAAAACTTAGAGAATATTGATTTAGTCAGTTAAGTAGCAGAGAGGTTTGTTATACTTTCACTAGAATGAAATTCATTTTTTAATATTTTAAAAAGATGTGTCTCAGTGTTCTTTGCAGTTCTTTGAATCCCAAATGATGGATCTGGTTGCCTGGTCACTCAGAGCGATTGACAAAATGTTTTCAACCCTGAGGCTCGTGAAGGCGGAGCCCTCATGTCTGGATTTATTCCACCTGGTCGTGGTCGGGTACATCATGGACTCCTGGGGTGAGTGGAGGATGGTTTGCTTTACGGTGCTGGAGATTTCAGCTGATGGCGGTTACCTGGTATATCAACAAATTCATGGAAGCGTCTTATCTGTCAGCACTCAGATTAAAGGGTTCATCGAGATTCAGGCAAACTGGTTGTAATTCTAAAGCAGAATCATAGACTAGGCGCGATGCTGGATCATACTGCAAAGATTGGTGCACCTGGAGAAGTGAAAGATCGACTGGCTTGATTAATGTGATTTGTCTGATTCGACAGTTTTGGATTCACCATCGAGGGACCAGAGAGAAACTCAAGGTTGTCTGAAACTCTGCAGCCTGACCTAATCTGTCTGATCTTATTTAGGCTCGGCTTTGAGGCTACACAATCAAATTCCCCTGGAAGTTTGTGTGAACAAATCGCTCTAACCCTTCCATCCTTCATGCTCCTCCATGTTTGGGCTCATCGGCTCAAGGACAGTTGATGTTTATTCTGGCACTATGAAATCTTGGTGGTCTTTGTTCAAGGCAAACAGTACAACATTCTCTTCCACACAAACTCACACTACACACATTGCAATCATTTCCCTCTGATGTGCGTCTGATGTCACTGGATATTCCCTGGTGTTTTTATAATCTCACACAGTGCCTCCTGAGGACACTGGCTGAGAGGAATTTTTTCTCTCCTCTCTATCCAAATTTTGTCACTCTTCTTCTTCCATATTTTTAACTTTACCCTGGCGTAAAAAAAATGGCTGCCTCGGAAGGGGAGTGTCTGTGCATCTCCTCCGAGTCATATTCCTTGTGTTGTGCAAATGATACTTGACAATAAAGTTTGATTCTGATTCTGAAGATCTTTGTGCATAAAAGTGAATGTTTTCAGAACTTCTCTTTGTTGGGTTCAGGATGAAGCTTCATTGAAGTTGAGCCTCCTTTCTTCCTCTGTCACTCTGTCACTCATGTTGTACAGCATGACACAGACTGAGTGGGTTCTCTTTAAATGCATCACTGTGTTTCAAAGCCTTTTTCATTATTAGTTGCAACCTTCTCATGAAGTTTCATCCACCAGCCGTACATGTTTTCTGCTTTCCTCCAGCCCTCTGAAAGCAGGATTAATGAATGAAGAGGAACATTTACTTTAGTGCTACTGACACACAAAAAGATGTTGCATGTGATTTGTTGTGGGATCCAAAATGAATAACAGCAGATCTAATCTACTTCTGATTTATTTCTCGTGAACTGATCTTCTCCTGAGCAGTCCATCGTTTAGTCTGATGAGGGAGTGCACAATCAGGGTCCTTCTTTCTCCACGGTGCTGTGATTTCTATGGGTCCTGTTTGATCCAGGGGCCAGTCTAGGATCTAACTTCTAGGGGTCTTAGCCCCTTACAGCTGTTCTTGGCCAGAACGATAGAGCTACACTGTTACGTTAAGTTTTAAGGGAATATTTTTGGTTCATTTATGTGTAGAAGTTATAAATAATAATTGTCCAATCTACTGCAGATTACTTCCTAAACAGTTTTTGTTTGGAGAAACGACTGACTTGACTGACTGGCTGAAGACTAATCAGAACACAGCGCTGTCTTAGAATTAATCAAATCTCCATAATATCAAAGTGGTTTCATTCATTTTATTTTATAAATCTTAAAAACCATCAGTTTTTCATTGCACTGTTACGCATAGGATTTGATGGAATCCAACGCTCGTGTGACTGGAACGTTGTAACTTTTGTACTTTCCCAAAAAAAGCCACATAAGTAGCCGAGACTGTTGTGGAGGGCCGGTCCAACAGCTGGAATGCCATTTTTGAAAATATAAATGTGATTTTTTTTAAAGAGGCCCTTTTTCATAGAAAAAATATGCATTGAGAACAATTTTGTGTTTTATGATTCTGATATTCTTTTTTTTCTTTTTCTTTTTTAGATTTCTGAAATAATGAAAAATACTTAAAGGTTGTATATAGAAAAAAAATATATATAATTAAAAAAATATATGGGGCGTTTAGGGGGAGGGGCATAATGAAAGTACAGTCTTTCCTTCCATTAAAAACAGTTTTTCTGAGGTTTCTGTTGAATATTTTAGCTCCACAGGTGTTCTTACCTTCATAGTGGGTGTGAAAACAGGTCAACAACTTCTCTTTCAGTTTAAACTCTCAAACTATGCAGGTGGGATAAAACCTGAGTTCTCCCGAGTTCGAACGGCCTGTATTTGTTTTGTCACAACTACTTTGCTCATTAGTATTCGGCAACTCCCGCAGTTGAAACCACACCTAGCATGCTGCTGCTAAAAGCTTTTAGATTAAAAACGTAACAAACAGGAAGAGAGAACGTCCGATGTTGCCATGCGCAGTGGGGCAGGAAACAGTATGCCTTGCTCTCATAGACTAGTTTGTTAGCCAATCAGAGTCCAGCAAATTTGAATAATGAATATGAATGAGCAGCTGCCAAAGCCTGACGGAAACAGCCAAATTTTGATGCAGACTGATTGATAATCAGTGTTTCCTGATGTTTTTTTTTTAGATATAAAATGTTTCATATTACTGGTTAATACTTAAGAAATAACCACAAAGTCCTGAAATTTGTATTAAATTACCTCTTTAAAAGTAAGTGGCATTTTTATCTGCAGTTGGTAACTAGACTTTGCAAATGAACAGTAAAAATGGGACTGACAGCTAAAAAATTTTATGCACTCTTCAACTTTAAAAAACTGTTAAAAATTAAAAATGTGCATGTTACTGTATTTCATATTTGATGTATTGAAATATCTATTTTTTAGAACGTCCGTTTTTGAAACAGGGCTGCACGGTGGTGAAGTGGGTAGCACTGTTGCCTTGCAGTGAGAAGGTCCTGGGTTCCAAAACCAGGCTGGAACTTTTCTGCATGGAGTTTACATGTTCTCTCTGTGCATGTGTGGGTTTTCTCTGGGGACTCCAGCTTCCTCACACGGACCAAAACTACGCATAAGGTTAATTGGTAGCTCTAAATTATCCCTAGGTTTGAGTGTATGTGTGAATGGTTGTCTGTCTCTATGTGGCCCTGTGATGGACTGGCGACCTGTCCAGGTGTGACTCACCCCCTCTCACCCAGTGACTGCTGCAGATAGGCACCATCTCTCTCTGATCCTGAACAGGAACAAGTGGGTTCAGAAAATAACTGTCTGTTTCTGAAATGTAAATAAATGTTAATTATGGTGTTTCTAAAAAAAAAAATTGTGACAAAGATGCAGACTTTTAAAAAGACTTGTTGCTGTAGATTGCTGTTGATAAAAAAAAACAAAAAACAAAACAACCTCTGGTCGCTTTCAAAACAAAAGCAGGTTTCAAAATAAAAGCAGCATATTCAGATTTGATTGTCATTTGATTTCGGCACATAAAGAATCCAAGATTACTGGCTCATGTTTCGTGTGGGTCTTTCATCATTTATTCCATCTTTTAAAAAAAAGATTTTGGTAAAACTTTGAGAATGAAAACCTGGTGATATTTTTGGATAGCTGAAATGGTTGAGTCTAAAATTCCCACTTGGTCAGTCAGTGAGAGCCATGGAGAGATTAAGTGACAAAAAGCTCAATCTGCGTAAATTAGAATTGTAAATGGAGTCAGATGCTTCGGACAGAAACTCTAAACAGCTTTAAAAAGTGTGATGAACGGGCTCGAGGGAGGAGACAGACAGATCAGCAGACTGAAGGCAGATGGACCACCATGACACACAGATAATTATGTAGAACATAACTGGCTCAGTTAACTAAAATGTGCCCCTGAAATGAAATAAAGTGATTTTAGGGCTTTAAAATTTTAATTTTAATTAGTGAATAGTGGCCAGTTAGTTTTCTTTTTTTGATTAACAAGCAGAGAAACAGAGAAGCTGCTGACAAATGATCAGATTTGAATCTTAATTTTTATTACAACCATTAACTTGTTCATATTTTTTCGTAAATGTACTATTATATCAAAATCAAACATTTTTATTTAAGCATTTGTCCATGAGCTTAATGACATGGGGCTCATTTACAAAACCAATTAAAGTGGACTGAAGTGTTTAGTAACCTTTTATTTAGGTCTTATATACAGTAGATTGTTTAATATATATATTTATGAGACATGTGAGAATATGTCTGAATGTTTATACTAAATAAAAAAATCTAAAAATGGAAACACAAGCAGAGTCACGTGGTAATTTCTGTGAACAAGGTTCATTGTCATGTGTGATCTTCCATCTGCTACCATCAGCGTGGAAGCAATGTTTCTGACAGCGCTGGCAGGTAATCTCATTATGGTTGTCTTCCTTTTAATTTAGTGGTGAAGGAGGACACAAGACATGTCCTCATGAGTGACATCAAGAATTCTCTCAGCATCCCGCAGCAACAGCAAATTCTGTAAAGGTCAAACCTCACGTCATGTTTACACGCTGTTTGATATTTAGCTGTATGTCAGCAGGGTGGAACATACTTTATTATTTTGTCAGTATAACTTGCTCTTGCTAAGTGATGCTGCTTCAGAGTCTTCCAGGTCAGGGTATCAAATGTAGAAGTTTGAGTTACAGTGGGGCAAAAAAGTATTTAGTCAGCCACCAATTGTGTAAGTTCTCCCACTTAAAAAGATCAGAGAGGCCTGTAATTTTCATCATAGGTATACCTCAACTATGAGAGACAAAATGAGGAAAAAAAATCCAGAAAATCACATTGTCTGATTTTTAAAGAATTTATTTGCAAATTATGGTGGAAAATAAGTATTTGGTCACATACAAACAAGTAAGATTTCTGGCTTTCACAGACCTGTAACTTCTTTAAGAGGCTCCTCGGTCCTCCACTCGTTACCTGTATTAATGGCACCTGTGTGAACTCGTTATCAGTATAAAAGACACCTGTCCACAACCTCAAACAGTCACGCTCCAAACTCCACTATGGCCAAGACCAAAGAGCTGTCAAAGGACACCAGAAACAAAATTGTAGACCTTCACCAGGCTGGGAAGACTGAATCTGCAATAGGTAAGCAGCTTGGTGTGAAGAAATCAACTGTGGGAGCAATTATTAGAAAATGGAAGACATACAAGACCACTGATAATCTCCCTCGATCTAGGGCTCCACGCAAGATCTCACCCCGTGGGGTCAAAATGATCACAAGAACGGTGAGCAAAAATCCCAGAACCACACGGAGGGACCTAGTGAATGACCTGCAGAGAGCTGGGACCAAAGTAACAAAGGCTACCATCAGTAACACACTACGCCGCCAGGGACTCAAATCCTGCAGTGCCAGACGTGTCCCCCTGCTGAAGCCAGGACACGTCCAGGCCCGTCTGCGGTTTGCTAGAGAGCATTTGGATGATCCAGAAGAGGATTGGGAGAACATCATATGGTCAGATGAAACCAAAATAGAACTTTTTGGTAGAAACTCAACTTGTCGTGTTTGGAGGGGAAAGAATGCTGAGTTGGATCCAAAGAACACCATACCTACTGTAAAGCATGGGGGTGGAAACATCATGCTTTGGGGCTGTTTTTCTGCAAGGGGACCAGGACGACTGATCCGTGTAAAGGAAAGAATGAATGGGGCCATGTATCGTAAGATTTTGAGTGAAAACCTCCTTCCATCAGCAAGGGCATTGAAAATGAGACGTGGCTGGGTCTTTCAGCATGACAATGATCCCAAACACACCGCCCGGGCAACGAAGGAGTGGCTTCGTAAGAAGCATTTCAGGGTCCTGGAGTGGCCTAGCCAGTCTCCAGATCTCAACCCCATAGAAAATCTCTGGAGGGAGTTGAAAGTCCGTGTTGCCCAGCGTCAGCCCCAAAACATCACTGCTCTAGAGGAGATCTGCATGGAGGAATGGGCCAAAATACCAGCAACAGTGTGTGAAAACCTTGTGAAGACTTACAGAAAACATTTGACCTCTGTCATTGCCAACAAAGGCTATATAACAAAGTATTGAGATTAACTTTTGTTATTGACCAAATACTTATTTTCCACCATAATTTGCAAATAAATTCTTTAAAAATCAGACAATGTGATTTTCTGGATTTTTTTTCCTCATTTTGTCTCTCATAGTTGAGGTATACCTATGATGAAAATTACAGGCCTCTCTGATCTTTTTAAGTGGGAGAACTTACACAATTGGTGGCTGACTAAATACTTTTTTGCCCCACTGTATATAGTAAACATTACTGTTATTATTGGTTCAAATAAATACAAAACACAACAAAAATATTTAACATTGTTTTTTTTCTTGGTGTGGATATTAAGGGGGTTAAAACATGATTCCATGGGTCCATCCTGAAGAGAAACGTAAGCGAAAACGCTTTAAAAAGATACAGAAAACACATTTAAACCATTTTCAATGAAAATGAAACAATATTTTTCCATAAAATGATTAACATCAGGCTTTTTATCATCCTCAGGTGGAGATAGAATCTTCTGCTCAAATGATCCATCTTCATACAGCAGGAGGAAAAATAATAAAAAATCCAAACTGACTGACAGAAACTACAATTTTTGGGAGATTAATAAAAATGATTTCATTCTTCCATCTGTCTGTATTAGTGTTGTTATCCTGTGTTTAACTTCAAAGCAGGAATCTTTGCTCATAAAAATCCTTTGAACAAGATTATTATATAAAATGGCTTTTGATGTAAATGTTTGAACATAATTTCTTTCTCATTTCACCTTCTCACACTTTCTACAGCAGCTTCTACCTGCACAGTATATGTTGTAGTAAAACCACGAATCTCATAAATAAACCCCAAATTTTGTAAATAGCTCTTAACTTTTCCTCAGTTTACTTTCTACTTTGTTCAGTACTGTAGCTACTTTTTGTAAAGACTCCATATTTACACTGAATTACTTGCAAATTTTGTAGAAGCATGCTTTAGATCTTTTAAGTTGCAAAGAGCTGGAAAAGGAAAATTTGTGTTGACTCTCTGCAGATCAAAACAAATGTATGAATCTCTCTGAGTTCTACATTTATCTGTGCAAGCAGTGTTTACTCTGAGAGCTCTTCAATCTGCATAAAGGATGCATTTTCCAATCCAGTACAAAAAAAAAAAAACAACTCTCGAAAGAAGAGTCGAGAGCAAACAAATTATCAAGTCTAATGATAAAAGATAAGGCTTTTCAGCTGAAAGAACATATTATAAAAAATGTCCCTGGACTGTATAAAAGCTCCCAAACAAATAAAACCAGTACTGTACATGTGGATTAAAGATCTTTGTTCTGCCAGAGCTGTTCAGTTCTAATATATTTCACATGATTTTATGTCTTAGGTGTCAAAGAACTGAATGAGTTGAAGCATTTCTGCTGTATTTTAATATCACATGAGGTACTTGAGTTATGATTAAATAAATTAAACATGTTCAAATTGGACAGAAAAGGGACCTGAAACTGATTGTATTTAAAGAAGCGCTTCCATTAAAAATAGTTTTTCTGATGTTTCTGTTGAATATTTTAGCTCCACAGGTGTTCTTACCTTCATAGTGGGTGTGAAAACAGGTCAACAACTTCTCTTTCAGTTGTTATCTCAAACTACGCAGGTGGTGATAACACACGAGTTCTCCCGAGTCCGAACGGCCTGTATCTGTTTCGTCACAACTTCTTTGTTTGTTAGCATTCATCAGCTCCCACAGTTGAAACCACGCCTAGCATGCTGCTGGCTAAAAGCTGTTAGCATAACATAGCAAACAGGAAGACACTACTTCTAACGTTACCATGCGCAGTGGGGCAGGAAACAGTATTCTTTGCTCTCATAGGCTAGTTTGTTAGCCAATCTGAGTCCAGCAAATACGAACAATGAATATGAACGAGCTGCTGACAAAGCAGTCGAAGCAGCCTGACAGAAGGAGCCGGAACCACCCGAATTTTAACGCAGACAGATTGAAAGGTCTGTTAATCAGTGTTTCCTGATGTTTTTTAGATATAAAATGTTTCATATTACTGGTTAATACTCAAGAAATAACCACAAAGTCATTAAATTGAAATTGAAATGGTCTCTTTAACAGTTAATCAGTCACAGCTGAGAGAGAAATGGATAAATAGGACTTTATCATGTTTGGCAGAATGTATATGACAACAAATGAAAATTCAGAATGTAAAATTGAGTTATTTATCAGGATCTGTGCAAACAGAAATGTTACACATAGTGACGGTCAGCTGAGGCCACTGCTGCAGGTTCTGTGCAGGTCAGGATAGAAATCAACATGGCTACTCAAGGAATATTTGTGTACGAGGCAAGTAAAATATGTACTATTGTGTTGCATGTATGATACTATGTAACTTCCAACCTGTCTTAGAGCTGACATGTGAGACAAGACATTAAAATTTAACTCATCTCTGATTGAACTCTTAGGGGACTGTGGTGGTAGTCACAGAGCCAAATGCATTTGTGTGAGTAAGTCAAAGGTTAGCAAACGCCACTTCCATTTACTGCTTGTTTTCTCCATTTTTCTGTTGCTGCTTTGTTGTGTGTCCCTGGGACTCAATGGTTTTGACTCATTTCTCATTTATCTGGACATTAAATTTTACTTTGTTGGATGCAACTTCAGACTTGACTTTGTATTCATTAGTTTGATTTTAATAATTTGTTTAAAAATTTGTTGGCCTTGATCCAATAATGATATTCAATGTAATTCTGTTCAGTTTATTTATATGGTACTCATGATGAGCAGCCTTCTGCTCATCAAACAACTGGGGTGTGAGAGGACAGGATAAATACTCACAAACTGATATTTCCAAACTCCAAATCAGAAGATGAATAAAAGTGTCTCTAAAGTCTGATTTGGGACTCTAAATATGGTTTCATGAAAAGTGACGATTGCTGCTTTAATAGACTTTTATTTATTTCCACTTTAGCTATTTTGTGTTTCTTTTAGTCAGTGACTCACATTGTTCTTCCTGTAACAGTAACCATGCATACCCTGGTGTCGGAATAATGGCGGAAAGAGGCGTGTCTATGCATCAAGTCAAATTCGCATTGTGCAAATGATACTTAGCAAAAAATCTTGATTCTGATTCTTCTATTGAATCTATGACATGCACGGGAATGTTATTAGCTCATACTTCTAACAATAGTTAGCCAGTTAGCAAAATCCAGTTTTTCTGATTTAGAACTGGAAAACAAATAAATTGGATGTGACATAATTAGCAGATGTGATTCCCAACATCCAATATAAATGTAATGCAACACTGTTTTTTGGGAATATAACAAACTGAAGACAGGTAGAAGTTAGCAAAGAAGGTACACAATCAACTCTGAGTCACCTTTGAACAAATCAAATGGTTAAAAAGATCCATTTTCATTTGAAATTATTCTATTTGATGCAGTAGAAAACAATAAAGTCTTTCTGATTAAACTGTTTGACGTGTTCTCTGGGATTATAATAACAAAGTTAAACATCTTTTATCACTTTAGCCCAGACATTGATGAGTCATACTGTAGCTTTACCGTGAAAGTAAACTTAGGAAGAAATCATTGACGAAGCCACAGGTATGAACACAAAACTAACCAGGAACTAATAAAGAAGTGCCTGACTGAATCAAATCTCTGTGTTTCCTTCAATATACATCATTATTCATTCCTGACTGTGGCATGTTTTTCTTCTCTTAATGGCTCTATAACAACAGGAAGAAACAAACTGTACCAAACAAAGTTATTATTTCAATCTGTCTTAAATTACAGATTATTTGATTATATGTTCTCTCATTAAACATAAATGTTCCTAAGAAATGTGGAAGCATTGCTTTAAAAAAACAAAAAAACATGGCGACGTCTATCATGTGATTTAAACTGTGAGGCAGTGCTGCTCTGCTTCCTGATGTTCAAACAAAATGGCTATGCGTTTTGTAACGCCGAGATATTTGATCTTTGCCTTAAAAAGAACTTATATGTCAATGATGTTGTTATGATCACAATGTAAATGACGTCTGGTTGATTTGATAGTTTTACAAAATGTCAATTTATTCCATTTGCATCACTGCCAACAGATTTTATTCCCATGTGAGAATCCTGACAAATTTCTTTTGATTACATTTTGGGGGATGCTGTGGAATGATGAGAGGAGCACTAGAGCTAACAGCTCCTCACCACACTTATTTGTGGGCTTTTAAAAAATAAATCCTGTTTTCACAGAAAGGTGTTGTGTATTTAATGTCACAGAGTAACTTCTGTAAAAGTTTGGAACACAAAAACTCTGTTTTACAGATGTGACAGCTGTGCAGAGTGTAATTGGATTAAATTTTCATTCTATATAAAAATACTGCTGTTGAATTTTACCAACACAGTGATGCACAATGAATATACAAATTAACTATCACAGGCTTTCTTTAAACAAAGACAATGAATAAATAACAAAATATCCAACTAATTTTAATAAACTGAAATCTGTCAGAATAATAAACACGTCACGGTTTGAGGTTTGTGTGAACTCTAATTTTGCACCAAGCTTCAAACCAACACACGGGGAGGAGGTGAAACAGTGTTTATTATGTACAGCACAGATAATGCGGACAGCAGTGGAGCAAGCAACGAATGTACACTGAAGCCTGATGACTCGGTCTGGATTTGAGCTCGGGAGGAGGAGAAACAGGTTAGTGCACTGGTCAGTGGAGCGGACTGGAAAGTTGCGATGTGTGTATGTGTGTGTAGGCTTACGTATCGGGCTGAAGATGGAGGACTGGAGGGCGACTGAAAAGGCAGCAGCGGTGGTGGTGTCAGGGCCGGCCCTGAGCTGCATGGTGCCCTAGTTGGAAAAGGATTTTGGCGCCCCCTACTGCCCAGAACAGAAACAACGTAACTCCATAACTGGATTACATTGCAAAAAATAATTATTCATACTAAAATGGACAGTAGAGATGGAACAGTGCAATAAAAACACACTCAAAACAATATTAACAGTAAATAATTACAAAAAGTAGCAAAAAAAAATTTAAATAAAAAAAAAATGGAGAATTTGGCACCCTAGGCAATGGCCTAATCCACCTATGCCCAGAACCGGCCCTGGGTGGTGTGTCCAGGAGGCGGTGTAGGTGAGATGTTTCAGTCGTGGATGGTCGGTGGAGTGAGGATGGAGGATGGACAGACTTATGGGGATGTTCCAGGAGCAGGTGGGAGCGAATCCAAGGAGGAGACAGACCGGAACAGGAGCACAGGATGGACGCAGCGGGCGCGTAAGGAACCGGGAGGCAGAGTCCTCAGAGCCGCGCTGCAAGAGGCACTCGGAGTCGGCTGGATCCAGCAGCGAGTAATCGTGGAAATGAGCAGGAGGATAAAGCAAGGTAAGAGGAAGGTTCATACTGAGATAAGTATCAAGAGATAGCGGCCAAGTTTACCACACAGGTAGTAGTATAAACTGGCGTCTGTCTCCTGTCAATCCACAGCTTTTATCCCAACCACGGACGGCATGGTAACGAACTGCACCTGCTCCTGATGAGATCTGCCACACCCTGTGGAGAGAGGTTAGTAACCAGAAAAACCACACACCAACTGCTGGAACCTGACAAAATATCAACCAGCTGATAAACAAATTAGTGTAAAATCAAAAGATCTGTGATTGAACTCCTGCGTCGCTAGCTAACATAAGCATTCTGATCTCTTTTTAGTTTAAGAAACTATACCTTGTTCTTTTATACTGTACAGACCAAAAGTTTGGACACACCTTCTCATTCAAAGAGAACTTTTGGTCTGTACTGTACCTTAAAGATGCTATTTTACAGCTTTCAACATCTGGGACAAGACTCGACACCCACCCTCTGTGTATGCTGCCCCTCAAGCTGCCTGAATAAAATGGTGAATGTGGAGCTTAGTGTCTTGCTTTAGACTCATGCAGCTCGGGCGTGTGTGTGTTTAATCTGCAGGGGCAGCACAGACACACAGGCAGGTCCTGATGTAAGATTGTTACAAGGAAATATCATCACGTTATGGTTAAAAGCTCCAAAAAGTTAATTTTGCATAATATAGGACCTACAAAACAAACGTCTGTAATTTGCGCCAGAAATATTTTCACTGTTTTGAACTTGATTTGGGTTCATTATAAATGCTGTGAATGGTTTCTTAATGTCATCACATCAAGTGGAAGAGCTGTTTCTGTTATAAAGACAGAAAAAACCTAAATCACACTGAATTTTCTGTTTTATTTTTTTTTAAATAAAGGACATTTGGCTCCATGATTCTGTTTGTCTTTGTCTCTTTTGTTGTCCTCTCAGACTCCTGGTTGCTGAGACAGATTGCTGTCCATCCTGGTTCTGGCTCTGCTGGAGGTTTCTTCTTGTTAAACTGGGGTCATTCCTTTCCACCCCCACCCTGTGTTTGCTGTAGCTGGAGGAACTGCATAGAAGTAAAGACTCAGTATAATCCAGATGGACTAGAATCTGGTTTTGTTTTAGACTGAATTGGATTTCATATAACTGGATTTTAATGGACTTTCTTGTTTTACAGTGCCTTGGAAAGACTTTTATTGATAGTTGGTGATATACAGTGGGGCAAAGAAGTATTTAGTCAGCCACCAATTGTGTAAGTTCTCCCACTTAAAAAGATCAGAGAGGCCTGTAATTTTCATCATAGGTATACCTCAACTATGAGAGACAAAATGAGGAAAAAAATCCAGAAAATCACATTGTCTGATTTTTAAAGAATTTATTTGCAAATTATGGTGGAAAATAAGTATTTGGTCACCTACAAACAAGTAAGATTTCTGGCTTTCACAGACCTGTAACTTCTTTAAGAGGCTCCTCGGTCCTCCACTCGTTACCTGTATTAATGGCACCTGTGTGAACTCGTTATCAGTATAAAAGACACCTGTCCACAACCTCAAACAGTCACGCTCCAAACTCCACTATGGCCAAGACCAAAGAGCTGTCAAAGGACACCAGAAACAAAATTGTAGACCTTCACCAGGCTGGGAAGACTGAATCTGCAATAGGTAAGCAGCTTGGTGTGAAGAAATCAACTGTGGGAGCAATTATTAGAAAATGGAAGACATACAAGACCACTGATAATCTCCCTCGATCTGGGGCTCCACGCAAGATCTCACCCCGTGGGGTCAAAATGATCACAAGAACGGTGAGCAAAAATCCCAGAACCACACGGAGGGACCTAGTGAATGACCTGCAGAGAGCTGGGACCAAAGTAACAAAGGCTACCATCAGTAACACACTACGCCGCCAGGGACTCAAATCCTGCAGTGCCAGACGTGTCCCCCTGCTGAAGCCAGGACACGTCCAGGCCCGTCTGCGGTTTGCTAGAGAGCATTTGGATAATCCAGAAGAGGATTGGGAGAACATCATATGGTCAGATGAAACCAAAATAGAACTTTTTGGTAGAAACTCAACTTGTCGTGTTTGGAGGGGAAAGAATGCTGAGTTGGATCCAAAGAACACCATACCTACTGTAAAGCATGGGGGTGGAAACATCATGCTTTGGGGCTGTTTTTCTGCAAGGGGACCAGGACGACTGATCCGTGTAAAGGAAAAAATGAATGGGGCCATGTATCGTATGATTTTGAGTGGAAACCTCCTTCCATCAGCAAGGGCATTGAAAATGAGACGTGGCTGGGTCTTTCAGCATGACAATGATCCCAAACACACCGCCCGGGCAACGAAGGAGTGGCTTCGTAAGAAGCATTTCAAGGTCCTGGAGTGGCCTAGCCAGTCTCCAGATCTCAACCACATAGAAAATCTCTGGAGGGAGTTGAAAGTCCATGTTGCCCAGCGTCAGCCCCAAAACATCACTGCTCTAGAGGAGATCTGCATGGAGGAATGGGCCAAAATACCAGCAACAGTGTGTGAAAACCTTGTGAAGACTTACAGAAAACGTTTGACCTCTGTCATTGCCAACAAAGGCTATATAAGAAAGTATTGAGATTAACTTTTGTTATTGACCAAATACTTATTTTCCACCATAATTTGCAAATAAATTCTTTAAAAATCAGACAATGTGATTTTCTGGATTTTTTTTGCTCATTTTGTCTCTCATAGTTGAGGTATACCTATGATGAAAATTACAGGCCTCTCTGATCTTTTTAAGTGGGAGAACTTACACAATTGGTGGCTGACTAAATACTTTTTTGCCCCACTGTATATACATCATATACATTATATACATATATATATACATGTACATATATAGGACCATCTTTCCTCTGAGGTAAGCATGAATTTAAATGTGTGTGACTCCTGTAGCTCTGGATTAGAGCAGGTTTTACTGTAACACCAGTCACTACTTAACGAACTGCTTATCAAAGTGTGACATACGGCTTCAGACTTTTCAGTGAATGCTAAAATTGAATTGTGGTGATACCCAGTTACAGCAGAACAAAGGCAAGCGGAGCAGTTCATACCATGGAAGTGAAATGTGCAATGGACTGAAGCTTTGTGAAAAATGAACCAGCAGGGATGCATTTGTGATCCTGTTTGTTGTGTGTTGTTAAGCCCTTCATATGAAATCCACATCAGCCTCGGTCTTGTTCCTTTTTTGGCCCGAGGGGGGGTCCTTTTCATGGTATTTAATAGAAAGCTGTCAGGCATGTGGTGGCGGTGAATAATTCTCCAGTGTATCAGTGTGTCCTTGTGCTCGCTTGCCTACATTCATCACCATTACAACTTGAAGTGCAAGGCTCTGTATGAAGAGAAGCGCAGAATCAAGTCAGCAGCCACTAATATTGTCTAACAGTGTTTATATGGAAAGAGTCTGCTTGGCTGCAGGTATTAAGAGATGCGACAGACGTGTTTCCTCCATGAGATCAAAAGCAACATGTTCAATCTGCTCTTGGCTGCTTCATGATTCACTCAGTGAAACTGGGTTTTTCTGTCTTGCAAATTTTCTTCTTCAAGTTATTTTACTGCGAAAGCTATTTAGTGCTGCTGCTACTATTACAATAAGAGCCTTTTCATTATCTGTTGGTGAAACCAGAACTTCTCTCGCTCCATTAAAGCGCACGGATGAATGAACTCACACAGCTACATCAGCAGAAGAAGAAAAATCCTTTCTACAAACAACAAATTCTTTTACTGAATCCGGTTAAGTGAGTTAGTTGTTTTTACCTCATGCTGTTCTTGTCTTTGACTTTGTAAATAGGTCAAGCTGAGATATGACGCTCAGAGAAGCTCAGACAGGCGATTGTATGTAGCAGTGCAAACACCAAGTGGGATCCTGGAGCCAGAGCAAACCCATAGACATTATTGATGCCACACTGTAGCCGTGCAGCTGCGAGTTACATACTGTGCTTTGTGTCACGACTTTTAATGAAATACGTGGGCACGGTAAATGAACCAGACTTTCACACACCAGCACATGGGCAGAACATCAATTGTGCCACGTCCACTGAGAGACAAAGTGTTGTCCTGCAAGCAGTTATTAAAGCTATTCTTTCTGAACTTGTTTTTTTTTTTTCTTCTGGATAATGGAGGGCTACACATGCTTGGAAAAGACTGAACTAAAAATAAAGAATTGGAAATACAAATCGAGTTCAAACCTTAAAGAAAGCACTAAAGTAAAAGAGCAGCAAATATTTGGAAGCCTTGAGAAACATAAATCACTCAGTAAACACGAACACATGTACAAAAGCATTGTGATCAGTATAGTTATTACCTCCGCCAAGGAGGTCATGTTTTCATCGGGGCCTGTCTGTCTGTCTGTTTGTCTGTTAGCAGGATAACTCAAAATCTTATGGATGGATTTTGATGAAATTTTCAGGAAAGGTCAGAAATGACCTAAGCAAGAATTGATTAGATTTTGGTGGTGATCTGGATTACCGTCTGGATCCAGGAATTTTTTAAAGATATGGACATTTCTTCAATATGTCCACTTAGCGGAGGTCTGCGTTCTCTGAGTGCTTTTCTAGTATGTGATTGTTTTCAATCTGCGTGGGGAACTGGACCATATTTTTTGGACATGTAATTTGTAATGTCTGTTCAAATACTAGAAGAATTTCCTAATATGTGCAAAAACCTTGAGACGAATGTTTCCCCAAGTCCAGGAAATAACAGTCTATGTTGATAGGTAATGATTAATAAATTGTCGAAGCTCAAGACTGAAGTCACTGGCAGAATGTCACAATGACTCAATTATTAAATTGTCTAAACTTTTTCTTTTAAGGAAAATGGTATTTTGTATTTGAATACTTGAATGTTTTACTTCATTATTTCTCTACCAGGTGATGCACTTGTTCACATGGTCAACAGATGTTGGCTCAATGCTTCTCATCTCTTTCCTCTTGAGTATAAAACTTGTGTTGTCATGTCTCCAGTGCCAGATTGTTGTTTGCCATCAGCGCAGTTATCTTGTTTGATCATTATATATTCTGCCCATGGTTCATGTCTCCTGCTTAAATTTGGATCTAGGATTATTTGAATTTGAAATTTGACAAAATAGCTTCTACCCTTGACCCCGCCTCCTATCTGACCCACACCTGAATTTTTGGATTTGATTTTGGATTTGGCTGTTTGTTGGATTGATTAGATGCCTTGTTTACTATCTCAGACTGCTTTCTATTTCCATCTCAGTTGGATGATGTCACAACTAATCTGTTACCTAGAGGAAAAGCAGCTACCTGCATAGTTTCCTCTGGTCTTGGACACCTGGGAGGACAATTATTTCTCATTCACCTTTTCTTCATCGCTGATGTCATTGACAAGCTGCCACTCTCTACAGCCTCCTCATCACCTGACAACAGAAAGATGGTAACAAACTCTCTTTGTTAGAGCTGATTATACATACTTCTCTTCTGCACCTAATCCTTTTCTCGTCTTCGTCAAATACAATAATCTTTTGTTTCAGTCACTGCACAGCATCAAGATTAGAGGGAAAGATTAACTGTATTACTAAATGTTAACAGGAAATATGACTTATGTGATGCACTTTGTTTTTGTTCTGGCTGGATTTTTTACTACAAACCCTTCCCTACATATGAACCAGTATATGTTCCTGAACTGCATGTTTTATATAATCAGTAAAAATATAACTGTTGCACTTTGTTCACAGTTAATTCAGAACATGAGAAACTAGTAATGATGCAGCGAAAAGTGTGTTTTTCAATCCAAAATGTGACAGAAGGATTTTTTAAAGAGACCCTTCCATTAAAAACGTTTTTTGTGAGGTATCTGTTGAATATTTTAGCTCCACAGATGTTCTTACCTTCATAGTGGGTGTGAAAACAGGTCAACAACTTCTCTTTCAGTTTTAATCTCTCAAACTACGCAGGTGGTGATAAAACCCGAGTTCGCCCGAGTTCGAACGGCCTGTATCTGTTTCATCACAACTCCTTTGTTGGTTAGTATTCATGAGTATTCATCAGTTGAAACCACACCTAGCATGCTGCTGGCTAAAAGCTGTTAGCATAACACCATGCACAGCGGGGCAGGAAACAGTATTCTTTGCTCTCATTGGCTAGTTTGTTAGCCAATCTGAGTCCAGCAAATTCGAACAATGAATATGAATGAGCTGCTGCTGAAGCAGCTTGACGGAAGGAGCAGGAACCACCCGAATTTTAACGCAGACAGATTGAAAGGTCTGTTAATCAGTGTTTCCTGATGTTTTTTAGATATAAAATGTTTCATATTACTGGTTAATACTTAAGAAATAACCACAAAGTCCTGAAATGTGTATGAAATGGCCTCTTTAACACATATGTATATTTATAATCCAGATTATTTGTTCTTGTTAACCATTAAAACAGAGTTTTGAGAAGCTAACAAATTGTTATTGATTTGTAAACAGTGACTGAAAATTGTAATGAAACGGGTGAATGAATCAAAATGAAGCAAACAAAAAGAAGTGTTGCTTTTTTATTATTTGGGACTTGAACCTTTCTAACAAAGCACTTTGTGTTGCATTCAGTCAAACGCTTCCTTGCAGTAGCTAAATCCATGTGATTGGCATACAGTTATGGATCACAACAGCCTGCTTTTCAGCAGAACAGGTGGCTCAAACGTGAGGGATGGATGTGCTGCGATAAAGACCGACAGAAATGAATGACAGCAACAAGATTAGGTGGGATAGTTTCCTGCAGTTCATTGCTGATCTTGAGTGACAGGAAACATGTGAAATCTGACAGAATGTGAGTCTCACACTTGGAAGAGGTGGTCTGCTAAGAGAAATCAGAAGGATGTCAGTCACAGAGCAGCAGCACTGAGTGGTAACATTCATGGTTATATAATAGCGTTAGGTTTAACAAAAGTGTTTCTGTTTAGATTGTGCATGACAATAAAACAACCCACACATTTAAATCTGATTTACACTAACCCCCAAAAGCCTCTATGAGTTTCCTTGTTGTAGCATAAAGGAAATGTTTGGTTTTATGCAGAATAAATGAGACTTTTATAGCCTCACAATGGTTAATGACAGGATCTATGTGTATGTGTTTAATGCAAGAAGAGTTCTGGACCATAAATTCAGGTGCGGACTCTGACAACAGCTTCATCAAAAGATTTATAAAGGGGAGAATCAGAGGGAAAACACCAAGACTGTCAGCAATGGGGTCTAATGGGGTTGATACAGCCACCTAAACAAAAGGCCTTCTGCAGTTACAATACAAGGAAGTAATTTGCAATCAGAGGCTTCAACTGATGCCTCATATTGATTAAAAGGTCGCTGCCACTGAACACAGTCCTGTGTGCATCATAATCAGACTCTAGCACGAGCTTTCAGGTGATGCGATGAATTAATGCTGCTTTTCAGAAGTAAATAAAACTGAGACGACAGTGAAGTTTAACGACAAGAAAAAAGAGGAAACTTTTTTAAACAGGGATTTTCCACATTTTCATTCAATTCAATGGGATTGTGAGCTGTCGACATGGTCACACAGTCACGTACAAACACCCTGAAATATGCACGGGATGAGTGTGTAATAGCAAGGGCACGAGGGTGACAACTTCCTTTAGTGTGAGTTATAGTCCAGCTCATTAGGAAAGACAGGAATCCCCCCCAGGGAATTCAGATAAGTGGGAGAGCCATAAAACTGTAATGTAAGCTTTTGGTTGACTTTGAGAAAGTACCTGACCTCTTCTTCTAATCCCATCTTTTATCCCATTTCACTTTCATTTTTAGTATTTGCAAAGTGGCTGATGGCCTTTTCTTAAAATATAAATAGAAGAACATAAACCACAATGAAATAAATTCATTAACAGTTAGCATTGTGGTAAGAGAATAAGACTACAGAAACATTTAATTTAAAGAGGCCATTTTATGCAAATTTCAGGACTTTGTGGTTATTTCTTAAGTAATATGAAACATTTTATATCTAAAAAACGTCAGGAAACACTTATTAACAGACCTTTCAATCTGTCTGCTTTAAATTCGGGTGGTTCCTGCTCCTTCAGTCAGGCTGCTTCGTCAGCAGCTCGTTCATATTCATTGTTCGAATTTGCTGGACTCTGATTGGCTAACAAACTAGCCTATGAGAGCAAGGTATACTGTTTCCTGCCTCGCTGCACATGGCAACATCAGATGTTGTGTCTTCCTGTTCGCTACGTCTTATGCTAACAGCTTTTAGCCAGCAGCATGCTAGGTGTGGTTTCAACTGTGGGAGCTGATGAATACTAACGGACAAAAGAGTTGTGATGAAACAGATACAGGCCATTCAGACTCGGGAGAACTTGGGTTTTATCACCACCTGCGTAGTTTGAGAGATAAAAACTGAAAGAGAAGTTGTTGACCTGTTTTCACACCCACTATGAAGGTAAGAACATCTGTGGAGCTAAAATATTCAACAGAAACCTCAGAAAAACTGTTTTTTATGGAAGGGCTTCTTTAAAATAACCTTGTGTGGGATTCTGTTTCAGCATCTCTGCATGACATAAACATAGATTAGAAGAGTAAACAGAGATTATGACAGATGTTTTATGGAAGTTTGACAGCAGAGTTAAATGAAAAGGTCAACAGTGTTTTTTGACCTGCGTGTTAAACTATTAGTATAAAAAAAATCAAAAATCTTTCTCTGGAAAACAGAATTAGGAAGCAAAGCATCAGAGTAAATTAGCTTCGTTTGCCTTGGACCTACATTTCTCCTTTTCTGTTGTCTGAGTCACTCGTTGCTGCAATCTCTGGAGATCATGATAATCAGGACGAAGAACATGTTTTGCATCAGCGTGGATTTACCCTAAATATAGTTAAGCAGTTCTCATTTTCAGCTAATTAGCATCCACAAATTTTACTGGAGATTCGTGTCGAGCAGCATTCCTCCAACAGAAGATATTTTCCAAGTCACTTCTTTTCCAGCGGCTGAATGAGTGTAACTTATGGATTGAAAAAAATGCTGATTAATTATTATCTTTTTTTTTGGGGGGAGGGAGTCGAACCTGTAGAAAGTTAACATGAAAAAGACTAAATATCTTTGATTAGTCTAAAGAACTGAACTGACTCCTGATCTGCCGTATAATCCAGGGAGGTCCAACGTTACAGCTGCCATTATTTTGTGCCAACCCAAATTATATTTAATCCTAACTGTGATTTGAATAACAACATTTCAGAACATGGAGAATATCTCGAGGGAAGGAGATTGTACGTACAGTATGTATGTGGAAGGTTTCTCAGTTGGTGTGAATGTAGGTAAATTCTCCAGTGACTCTGAATCTGAATATTTCCTTAAAAAATACAAAAAAAAAAAAAACTTCCAATCATCTAAAATAGCATTTCCACTCAAAATACTTTAAAATCCAATACTTTTAGATCAACAGCAGCAGCTAAGATGCAAACACGCATTTCAGTCGATACCTTCTCCCTCCTTGACGCTCATATCAAGGTCACATTTACCGGAAAGCTTTCTGGTCAGATATAAAGAGACGACTGCTGGGGCACTGAATTGTGTTATGGTGGATGGGAAGGTAAATCTATTTATTTATAAGATATCCGGTTGTAATAAATTAGCCTCATGAAAGTCATTTTAATCTTTCCAATCAGATTAACTGCCTCTTGCAGTATTGGCACCAGGCTAGGTCATGGATGATGTATGAGGGGATAAGGAACGCTAATCATGGCTGAAAAGCATCTTCAGGATTTTTGGAGTATTGAGAAAATCTAGTCTGTCCCACACAGCACAGATGGATGCGTCAGTTCGGCCTGTAACTGAACCAAAGAAAAATATTTGCTTCTGTTTTTATGGTGATCGTATTTCAGAATGATGAAAGGAAACAATCTGTCAGCGTATAAAAGGTACATGTAGAAATCTTCCTCTTATAATCACATGATCTGCTGCTGGAGGGAGATTAATCCTCATGTGGTCTCCATTTCAAAACCGTGGGATCCAAAAAGAATGTGTATTTTCTGCTAATCAAAGTGATGTATTAAATGTGAAAATGTGTTATATTCAACAGAAAAGGAGCAATTTGTTTGAGCTTTGAGATTCATGTATATTTAGTCATTTTTTGGCACTTAGAGTAGATCTTATGCACCCAAACAGATGCAAAAATAATTACATAAACGTGTAAAAAATCCACAAATAAATAATCTCATTTAGATTTGATTAATCTCAGTGGACAGACACCACAGAGTTAATAAAATATGACAATTTTTTAGACTCTTGCAGCAAAAATAATTATCAAATACAGTGAAAAGGGCAAATTATTATCTCTAATCAGAGCTGTCACAATAATTGGGCAAGATCATATAATTTTTACTGTCGTTCCATAAGCTGATTAACTCTCGGTCCCAGTTTATAATATAAAGTCTATAAAGTTCAGAATACACTTGAAGGAATATTTTGTGGTGTTTTTTCCTCCTCCTATTTCTCTCTTTCAGTCACTGTTTGTGTATGTGTGTGTATGTGTGTGTGTGTGTGTGTGTGTGTGTGTGTGTGTGTGTGTGTGTGTGTGTGGGTGTGTGTGTGTGTGTGTGTGTGTGTGTGTGTGTGTGTGTAATTGTTTTTTTATACCGATGCAGAAGTCAGTGACTACTGGGGTTTTTATCTTTCAGTGCTCTGTCTTTATACTAGTTTATTTTTTCTCGTATTTTTTCTTTTTTTTAATTATCTCCCTTTCTGTCGTCTTTCTGCTGTTTTTCTTCTCTCTGCCTGCCAGCTCTCGCATCGCTACATTACAAATTAATTTTGAACAAAATACAGAAATGTATTTTCTAATAATATTTATAAAATCAAAACGGACAAGAGAACCCTATAAAATTTATAGGAATCCTTTTGGGAAAAGAAATTTGCCTGGTACAAATTGCATTCAGATCATAATTCAGATCGCATAAGCTGCCAGATAAGACGGGCAGGAAAAAAGATTTCCTGAGAGATTAAGGCTTCCATAATTCCCTTTAAACTGTTCATGGATTCAAGTACTTTCAAAGGTAGAGATGTTTTAAAAGTTTATACATGTGTGGAGAAAAAAATACAGATTTTCTTCAAGGCTTGTACTTTCACACACATATTACAGCAGCCCAGTTTTAGTCTCTTGGTTTGCTTAATGCTACATATAAATGAAACTTTAAATTAAAAATTTATCTAAAATATTTTTAAGTTGTTTAGGAACTCCTAATTACACCAGCTGAGTCCAATCTCTGATGCTTCATCAAACAATATGCTGCAATTTAGTTAATTCTCTTTGAATGGTGTGTCCAAACTTTTGGTCTGTACTGTATTTGTGACAAACTACTTATAATTTTATAGTTTTACTAGTAAACTAGACAAAAAGTGGCACATGCTTTTGTGTGGTAACAAGTCATTCTAACTCTGGTTTATCTTTTCAGAGACAACTCTTTTATTTTAAAAGACCAGAACTAATTTTTAAACTATTCTAGATTATGTGGCTTTAAAATGTATTTTCTCATGGACATAGATTTATTTTAGAAGAGCTGAAGACCCTTGAGATAGTCACAAGAAAAGCATTGTAATTTAAAACATCTGAATTGGAAAAAATACAACAGCATTTATCCATCTTCGTTTTATCTAATATCAGGTCACAGGGCAACAGGTTCAGGAGAGAAACCCAGACATCTCTCACCCCAGTGAAACTCTCCAGCTCTTCCAGGGGGATCCACATATGCTCCCAGGCCGGAGAGGATATATGATCCCTCCAGTGAATTCTGGGTCTACCTGGGGTCTCCTCCCAGTGGGACGTGCCCGGTAAACAGCCACAGGGAGATGTCCAGGATGCATCCTAACCAGATACCCGAACCAACTCAGCTGACTCCTTTAGATGAGGAAGAGCAGCAGCTCTACTTCGAGCTCTTCCAGGATGACGGCGCTCCTCACCTGATCTCTAAGGTTGAGCCTGGCGACCCTACAGAGGAAGGTCATTTCAGCCGATTGTATCCAGGATCTAATTTTTTTTGGTCAGAATCCAGATCTCATGACCAGGTGAGGGTCAGAACATAAATAGACCAGCAAATCGAGAGCTTTGTCTACTGGTTCAGCTTCTTCTTCACTATAAAAGACTGAAGCAACAACCTCATCAATGAGGATGAAGCCCCAATCCATCGGTCCATCTCCTGCTCCATACTCCCATCACTCATGAACAAGAAACCCAGGCAGGGGCGGGGCTTCAGGGGGGGCTGGGAGGACGGTACGCCCCCGGCTCGGACATCAGAGGGGCCCGGCTTACAAGTATGATGTGAGAGATGGGCCTCTTCCAAATCTGAAAAAAACTGGTGAAGACAGGTGCGAACACGGGCACTTTTATAATTCACACTCAGCGGAGGATGGAGTTTGGGTTCCGATTACAGAACAGCGCAAAATGCTGATTCATGCTGGGTTTATATGCGTTGTCCAGTCAGGTTTAAGTCATGGTTGATAAAAGCTTTACAAGAAAGACTTTAGTGATGTAGTAGGTGTAAAATATTGAATAAATCGTTGTGCTGCATGATTGGCTTTATTTTCACTTTTACATTGAGCTTTATAACACGCAAATTTACAAGTTAATCACCGATTTTGCATCCAAGTGCATTGTGGTTAAAACTCGTCATCAAAGGGCCCAGTCATTTGCTCCGCCCCCTGCCAGGCTCTGATTTGATCCACTAATACACCCAGGTACTTAAACTCCTCAACTTGAGACAAAGACTCACTGCCAACCTGAAGAAAACATTCCACCTTAACCTGGTTGAGAACCATGACCTCAGACTTTGAGGAACTGACTCTCATCCCCACCACTTCACACTCAGCTGTGAACTGCCCAAGTGCACACTGGAGGTCATGACTCAAAGAAGACAACCCTACCAGGAGCTTATGCCCCAGACAACATAGTGCCCAGGATCATGGGGTACAAAAACCCCTCTACCATGTTAAGGTGGTGATTCAGCAGGGGGTACAACACATGACTTAAATCACTATTACGATTAAGGACCAACATATGTTGATGAAAGAATAGCTCAGTCAATGGGCTTTAAATGTGCTTAGTTACAACAGTTTATTTTTTATAAGTTATACTTTACAAATATGGCTCTTTTTTGGTATTTAATATGTCCCACCCTGTCCCTTAAAAACTTGAGGTTTGTCATTTATTTTGTCATTTATCTGTTTCCGTTGGTTTCTCTCTTTCTATGTTAATAACATTCCTGATCAGTCACCAAACACAGTTACTAGGCAGTAAATGACAAACGTTTATTTAAGGAAAGGAAAAAATCTATTTTTGCTGAGATTAATTAAAATGTATCGGTACACTGTGTTCGCTGGTTTCTTGGGTCTTGGCCCCCCTCTCTTTCAAACCTAGTTACGTTCCTGTATCTCAGCATCTCGAGTAAAAGATTTACAAAAAGAAAAACTGTTTACTCGAGATGGTCCCCTCTAAACACCCCATTGAGGTATTATAGATTTTTTTCTGAAATTGCTCCATATTCAACAAAAAGTTAGTAATAAATATTAAGATCGTCTTTACGACACACAATCCACTTTGTGTGCGTGGGATTCCGCTGCTTGATTTGTCCTCGTCGGCTACCGTAGGATGTCGTGGCGTTTGCCTGTGTGTTGTTCGCTTGTTTAGATTCAGTCTTCCTGAACTTTCCATTTTATTTGGTGACTTACTTTTTTTGCCACGTTTCATATAAATATAGTGAAACAGTATTTGTTCTTATACGTCGAGATGAGGCGCGCAGGATTGGGTGAGAAACAACATTATAACAGCGATTTATACGTTCAAGGAGCTAACTTGCTAACTAATGCTACTATCTGAGATTACAGTGTCGTAAATTTCAATCTCATGTTTATATAGTTATGTTGCCTTAATTAGATTAAAACACTAAAAGTAAATGTTACTAATGTCGGTTTTCTTTCAGGTGAAGGAAGTTCTGGACATTATGTAGCTAGTGGTTACAGCGTGTATGAGGAGGAAAATCAACATCTGCAGGAAGGATTAAGAGCTAAAGTTGGAGCCCTGAAAAGTGTAAATATCCAGGACAAATATCTTTATTAAAATGATTTTCATAATATTGATTTACATGCCAATATGTTTGTAACAATGTCATTTTTGTTTCACATACACAGCTGTCAATAGAGATCGGAACGGAAGTCAAAAATCAAAATAAAATGCTTGACGAAATGGTAAGTTTCACTTTTTATTTGAACTCTGCAGCAAAAGAAAAAGGATGTAGCTTTAATTGGATTTTAGAAAATAATATATTTTGTTTTTAATTTAGTTTAGATGTAGATGTGATATAGACATTGTTAAAAAGAAACATAATATAATTGTATTGGCATTCATTAAAGATTTTTTTAATGTATGATTGTCTTTAACTTGTAAGTTTTTATATTGAACTTCCAGCAGGTAGCAATACGTCATGTGACTGTTTAGGTTTAATCAGTGTCAGTTTGAAGTCAGAGAAGCTGGAACACAGTTTTTTGACTGAGCCTTCTATGGATAATTGTGCGTTTTCTAATTAAACATTTTTAAAACATCTGGACTCACTCATGTTCCAAATACTGGTTGTTAGATTGACCTCAAAAGGTGGTGCCGAATGGAGTGCCACAGGTTAATATGAAATTTGCTGTAATGATTTAGGATGAAAACTAAATAATGTTGCTTTGGTTTCCCCTCTGCAGGACACAGATTTTGACTCAACAGGCGGTCTGCTTGGATCCACCATCGGCAGAGTGAAGCAGCTCTCCAGAGGCAGTCAGACCAAACTGCTCTGCTACATGTTGCTCTTTTGCTTATTTGTTTTCTTCGTTCTGTACTGGTTTATCAAACTGAGGTGATAAGCGCACCCTTTTGGACTTGGCCCTGTAGATCCACATCATTCCCCGTCTAATGGATCCTAAAATAAAACTGCACGGTAACAGTGGTGACTTCAGGCCGGGATTGTGTAAAATGTGACTTCATGTGCTCATTGTCTGAGTTTATGACACAACGATCGTAATTTGGTTGCAAAAGGATTCCTTAATCTGAGAAGGTCAAAGTTGTTGATAGTTTAAAAAGACATGAACTAATAAATGAACAGGAAACGCATCCTGTCGACACTTTATATACCAGAAGCAGTGTATCTGTATTTGTTTAAAAACTTCCAAAACCTAAACCAGGGGAGTCCAGATCCAGGTGTCGAGGACCACCACCCTGCATGTTTTAGGTGTTTTCCTGCTTCTACACACCTGGTTCTGATGGATGGGTCGTTAACAGGCTTCTGCAGGACTTTCTGACAAGCTGAGGATTTGAATCAGGTGTGTTGAAGTAGAGGAACATTAAAACCTGCAGGATAGTGGCCTTCGTGGTCTGAGGTTTGACACTCCTGGAAGATGCCACTGTCTTTTCCACCCTGGGCCAATTTTTTGAATTTTTCTGGAAGGCAGGTAGGTCCCCAAAAGGGGCCCTTCGGGCTTAATCATCTTATTGTTGTGGGAACAAAGTTCAAAGGTTAAGAATTAGCTTGTTGTATCACACATGTTCTTTAATTGATTTTAATTTCAGAATTATATCCAAAACACACAATTTATTCTGTTAAAGAATAAATGATTGCATTATATTTCAGATTCAGCATTGCTGTAAAAATGTAAATAAACATTTTATGTTCTGTACAGTGTTTAATATTCATGTGTTGGATCTAATACAGAGATTATTGAATATTTTGTTAACACAGTTTGATGTAGATCCATTAGCTTCATTCTAAAAACAGTTAATTAAAAAACAAACGTTAACAATGATGAAAAGTGCTTAGATGCATGTGGATTTCACAAGAAGAATCTTTTCTCAAAGAGAAATTTTAGAACATTCTACCTTATCAAACTGTTAAAAAATGTTAAAACATGTCAGAATTGCACTTAAGTGATCATTTCCTGCTTTTTTAATGATTGGCACACTTTCAGGAAAGTTATGACATCAGTTCTGGGGCGGCTGTGGATGATGTCACTTTTTGGGTATCGTGTCCATGTATTTGCAGATGATACTCAGCATGACCTCATCAGCTCCTGCACCAATCGACATTAACCTGGAGTCCCTGCAGAGGTGACATAACAAAAAAATCATGTTTTGGGATGAGACAGAGTACTCAGGAGTAAAACTCAGAGGCTGCATGCTTTCGTTTTTATTAAAACAGTTTCTGATTTTATAAAATATGCAAATGTGCTTATTTACATTTAACATTTTCTTTGGTTGTTTCAGTCTTACCTGTAGAACCGGCTGACAGGAACGTCACTCGTGTAGCCCATTCCTCCCCAGAACTGCAGACAGCTGTCGCTCAGCTCTCTCGCCAGTCGCCCACCTTTCAGTTTGGCCATGGATGCTAGCTTTGTGACGTCGTTGCCTTTAATGTACAGTGCTGCAAGTACAAAAACCAAAGTTCAGACGTACAGACAGAAGTGTAGAATTGTCTGAAAGGAGAACGCAGGAAACAAACAGGTTGTTTTTCTGGTGCAACTGATTGACGCTTCTGTTGCAGGTCGCTTCCAGAGGAACGTGAGTGACCTCAATCACTTTTCATGTTCCTTTGTTTGTACTTATCTACATGTGCAAAACAGATGCACAAGCTGTTATCAGTGGAAAATGGCTCTTAAACTGTTACTAGGTTGATAAAATCATTCAGAGCTGCAGGCCAATGAAATAAGAACAAGGTAATCAGAGACACCTGCATGACTTGGATTACAGGTGTGCCCACAATTTCATCCCATCAATACTGCTGCACTTGAAAGAACTGATCCATGCTCCTCTGCTGCCTCCATGGATTTTATTGAACAATAAGAAATTAGTCATTTGTTGCTATTTTTTAAATTCAGATCATTACTGCAGAGCAATTTGTACATCCTAATTTCAGAAGTCTGAGGTTTTAGTTTTTGGATTCATTTACTGGGGAAAAACAATGAGGACACTGAATATACAAATGTAAGAAAGGACCAAAACAGACAAAAAGTAGGACCTGACTTATTAAAGAGGCCATTTCAGACAAATTTTTTGTGGTTATTTCTAAAGTATTAACCAGTAATATGAAACATTTTATATCTAAAAAACGTTAGAAACACTGATTAACAGACCTTTCAATCTGTCTGCATGAAGATTCATCAGGCTTCGGGCTGTAACTCATTAACATTCATTATGTGAATTTGCTAAACTCAGATTGGCTAACAAACTAGCCTATGAGAGCAAGGTATACTGTTTCCTGCCCCTGGTGCGCATGGCAACAGCACACGTAATCTCGTCCGGTTTGATACGTCTTATGCTACAGCTTTTAGCCAGCAGCATGCTAGGTGTGGTTTCAACTGCGGGAGCTGATGAATACTAGCAAAGGAGTTGTGACGAAACAGATACAGGACGTTCGAACTCAGGTTTTATCGCCACCTGCGTAGTTTGAGAGATTAAAACTGAAAGAGAAGTTGTTGACCTGTTTTCACACCCACTATGAAGGTAAGAACACCTGTGGAGCTAAAATATTCAACAGAAACCTCAGAAAAACCCTTTTTAATGGAAGGGCCTCTTTAACGTGATTAAAGCTCATCAATCACAGTAAAGCTTGGCACAAACATCTGGTAAAGCGCAACAGTTTAAAGCAAAAAAAGTGCAAACTACAAGGAAATGAGGGACAAATATCGCAAGTGTTAACGAAAATCATTTGGATTTGGAAAAGAAACTTCTCAGTTTTGATCCGGAATTAAATTCCACGTAGAATATTACATACTTTCAGAAAGACAAACAAACTGTTGGTTTTATTGGAGCTCACTGCTGCTTTCAACACTGTTGATCACTGTCTATTATTAAGTAGGCTAAAGACTCTGGCGGGTATCTCTGGTTCTGTATGGGACTGGTTATCTTTATATTTATCAAACAGAAAATTCTGAGTCAGGTCTGACATGTTCTCCTTGGAGTCGGCTCTTCTAACCTGTGGGGTTCCACAGGGATCGGTTTTGGGCTCATTACTTTTAACCTCCTGGTTGTTCCATGGACTCACGTAAAAACTAAGGGGGACAGGGCCTTCCAGTCTTCGGCACCTAGACTGTGGAACAACCTTACTATTGATCCCAAATATTTAGATTCTAATTTCTTCTCATGCAGCTACTTTGATGGTCAGAGCTGGAAGCTGAAGAGTCGAGAATCAAAAGAAAATAGAAATCTTTCCTAACTCACTGTCGTCATTTTAAATTAACAGTTTAAAAATAAACAGAACGATGGAGAAGAAACAAGGAGGCGTATTATACTGTGAAAAGGACAAAAGATTCAGTTGTTTTTGCCAAAATCAAAAAGGAAAATACTTATATTGGTAATGACCCAGGCAGCAAACCACACCCCCCTTTTGTGTTTGTCTCAATCTTTGACATTAAACATTAAAGAAGGGAAAATCCATAAAGATCCAGCTGACATTAATCTTATCTTCTTCCTCTCTGTCATGTGACCTTACCTGTAGCGCGGTAGAGGAGGGAGCGGAGCAGCTCGACCTCCGTCTGAAGCTCAGCCAACCTGAAATGAACCGTCTGGTGATAAAGAACAGGCTGCTTGAAGATCTTCCTCTGCCGCGTGTACTGGATGGTCTCCTGGATCACGCTGTCCATTGTGGTGATGACTGAAAGAGTAAAAATAAAAACAAAGTGAGAAAAGACTCATTCCACATCTTCATGACTGCAGATAAAACTGTTCTGCAGAACCACTAATGCATCTATTAGTCCTGGAAGCACTCAGGTTTGGATTGATGCCATTAACTTGACCACACAGATGTGTTACTGTGCAATCCAGTAAAAACACTTTAATCTTAGTTGTTTTTTTTTTTATTACCAAAGAGTTTTCCAGAAAATCTGCCAAGAAAAATCTGAGTCACACTCAGAAAAATAAAGCCAACAGTTCTTATGTAAAAGATTTAAGCTTCAAAAGTGGGAACTGAAATCAAAAATGTTCTGAAATGTTGACTGAAAGAGAAATAAATACCATGAAGGAAGAAGTAAAGAAGACAAAAACAGAGAGAGAAGTAAAGAAAACTCAGAGAGATTATATCTGATGACTGGATATTGCTTGGATTAACATCACTAAGCACAGATCACTCACTATTGGCCACTGCCCAGAGACGCTCTTCCTGGAACTGAAGCATCTGATAGGTGAAGCCCATTCCTTCCTCGCCGATGACGTTCTTATAAGGCACACGGACGTCATCAAAAAACACTTCCGCCGTGTCGGATGACCACATCCCCATTTTATCAATCTTACGAGCAACGTGAACTCCTTTGGTGGGAAAGACAGGAAACATTACCAAACTGACACAATGAATGTTCGACACGTGAAAATAAAGCAGTACGTCATTTTAATGCTGATAATAAACCACCTAGATGTTTTTCAAACTGTTACATGAGACGTGTACCTGGGAGGTTCATGGGCAAACAGATGAGTGATTTGTTCCTGTGAGGAGGTCCATCACTGGTGTTGGCGAGGAGACACATCCAGTCAGCCTGGGTACCGTTGGTAGTCCACATCTTTCCTCCGTTTATCACCAATTCATCCCCCTTTCTCACTGCCTTGGTCATGATACCTCAACCACAGACGCAGAAAAAGGAAGAAATAAAAACTCTGAAAAATGTGGTGAATTCAAAAAAGTGATACATTAATAGGAAACAGTAAAGAAAGACCTACTTGAGACATCAGAACCAGCACCAACTTCACTAACCCCGAGACAGGCGACTTTGTCTCCCATGATGGAGGGAAGCAGGAACTCCTTTTTCAACTCATCTGAACCGAACCTGCACAATCACAGACCCGAAATACAGAAATACTAAAACATAAATACGAACACAGAAAAGAGTTCTATGTTCTAATGTGAATGGAAGATCAGTCTTCAACTGTGTTGTGTAACTGTGTTTTGCTGCACTGTGCCAAAGTGCCGGATCTTTGAGACGATTTCAGTTCCAGCGGGACAGAAACGAGGGTTCTGTTGGTACCAGTCCTTCTTTCTGTGCAGCTTCTCAAACACAAAACTCGTCTCAGGCATAAAAATCTCCTAATTACACTCCTGAGACCAAAAAGTCTATTTAAAAGAATCCTGTAATGAGTCAGCAGCCTCTTAGGAACACCACGTCACTAACGGACGAGACAAACATCCCATAATACACCTGTAAGCCAGAACATTATGACCCCTCACAGGTAAAGTCCCATTCACATGATGTTATTTTGAGACTTTCTGTCTGTTTAAGTATTTTTGTGAACAACATACTCTGTATATGACGAGTGGTCAGTGTTATGCTGATGTAGATATACATTAATACCTCATGTCTCTTCCAAAGAGACAAACTGAATGTGTGTATGAACTGAAGTAACACACATTAACTGATAAAAAACTGGTTTTTAACGAGGTGAGTAATAAACATTTTAGTATAATCTTGTCTTAAATTGACATCAATAAATTTATTATCGTTTCTCAGTAAGTGGAGACTTTATCTGTGTATGTCTCGTGTGTGCTGGCAGCATCACACCCAGCTCCCTTCATGGTGCTGAAACATTTTATATATGAATATCTCTGTTATACTAATAAACTCTAGGTGTTTATTTATCCCGTCTTTTGTATTAATGTTAAACTGTTATGTTGAATTGTGTGAAACAGAAATCTCGCTGTTTACAAGGAGCTGCGTCGTGCTGTCGATCAATAAAATGACTCAAACATGAAGTAAACCTGTAAAAAGAATCCAGATGTGAGGAATTTCTGCAAGTAAAGGTGTTTCAGTGTTGCCAACTTAGCGACTTTTTAGACCCCCTTAACGACTTTTTTTTTTTTCAAAAAGCGCCTAGCGACAAATCTGGCAACATTTCTGACCTCCCTCAGCTACTTTCACAAGAACTCTGTTGCCGACTTTATACGTGCAGATTAGAGATGCATCTGGTAGGACAGGACCGTCCTTCCTGCCAGCAGCAGGCAGGCAGCGTCGCAGCAGCACGGAGGCGCGTGCAGCAGGAAAGCGGGCCACTGGCAGCCAATCACATCAAGCAACTGATTCCCTCAACCAATCACTGCAGCGCATTGATCACACGTGACTTCAGGACGCTCAAACTTTAACAGGGAGAATATTTGGAAGTGTCACCATGCGAAGCCAGCCATGCACAACACTGATATAAATGCTGTTTTTGTTGTTGAACCTTGATGGTGAGTGCATTCAAGGAACATCGGATGATGAGTTCAATAACGTAGCACATTCAAAACTTTTACCAAAAACAGAATAATACTATAAGACAAACGCCTCAGGTCATTGGCAGCTGGCATGTAACCTTTATTGAAATCTGAATACTAAATACGACCTGCTTACTTTTACACAAAAGTACTAAAAGCAACAAAACCAAACAAAAATAAAAACTATATTATCTATTAGGTCATTATATACCACTGAATCCCAACAGATGTCATCTCAAGGTACTTGAGAACTACAAGAAAAGTCATTTTAATTCAATCATACAAACATTCCAGTTAAAGGAGAACGCCCGTTTTTTGCAATTGGGGCCTTATTTATTCTGTGAGATGTGTTTTACTCGTCATCAGTGGTACTTTTTTGCGATTCGGATTCGTCTCGGAGATTTTTGATTCACACGGCAAACACCTAAACGCCAATAAACGAGAGTCAGTTGGGCCTGCGTTCGCAAACCTAAATCGGTTTAAAATCAGTTCAAATCTGTTATTTTTTTAATCTGGCCATTTAGATACTCTATTGTTTATTCCGTTCCAGTGCCATTTTGAATCCTGTGCTCATAGAAATGATATTTTTTACAGTGACGGGAGAGTGACGTCATCTCTCCGCGCGCCCATTCTATTGGTGCAGTGTCTTAGCTTCCTTTGTTTATCATTTCTATGAGCGCAGGATTCAAGATGGCACTGGAACGGAATAAACAATAGAGTATCCTAATGGCCAGATTAAAAAAATAACAGA
This sequence comes from Pachypanchax playfairii, assembly GCA_006937955.1. Taxonomy (NCBI): domain Eukaryota; kingdom Metazoa; phylum Chordata; class Actinopteri; order Cyprinodontiformes; family Aplocheilidae; genus Pachypanchax; species Pachypanchax playfairii. The sequence continues at coordinate 788,737 of SSNP01000070.1, forward strand.
TTTGAACTGATTTTAAACCGATTTAGGGTCGGCGAACGCAGGCCCAACTGACTCTCGTTTATTGGCGTTTAGGTGTTTGCCGTGTGAATCAAAAATCTCCGAGACGAATCCGAATCGCAAAAAAGTACCACTGATGACGAGTAAAACACATCTCACAGAATAAATAAGGCCCCAATTGCAAAAAACGGGCGTTCTCCTTTAATTTAAAATGTTTCTGTTTAAGAGTTCCATTCTCTCAATAGTAAACGTCAGACAAAATAAAAATATTCCTTCCATTTTTTGCCATCTTTCCTTCATGTTTTAACCCTCTGGGGACCAAGGGTTTTTTTGGAGAAATAAACTTTTGACTTTTTTTTGTTTAAATGCTACTAAAACACCACCTTTCAATGCCCCATAATGTCCTATACCTTGTTTTTTTTATTTTGAATTGAAATATCATAAACTGCTGTGTAAATGAGGCTCCTTTGCTTGAAATAAAGAGTATCAGAATAAAAAATACAAAAAAAAATTAGGCGGAAATTAGAATATCACACTTTATTCAAGAAAAACCCACACTAAATATCAATGAATAAGAAAAAAAAAAATTTGACAACCGCGCGTCATGCGCAAAAGACAAAGGCTCTGATTGGAACACCGACTTTGACGCGACACTGTATCCCTTGTGAATGGGCTAGAGCGATGCCGGAACTACCGTCTGAAAGCTTGGATTCTCCCGATTTAGAGGGGAAAAAAAGTACGTTTCTATCTTTTATGGTTCGGAAGCTATGTTCGATTAAACACAACAAGGTTCCTGGCATCGTCGATGATGACGGCGTCCCCGTAGCGTTAAAGGCTGCTCTTTTGTGTTCTACGGGATTTTATTTTGACCTTATTCTAAACTCGCTGGATTTATTTGTTTTACAATACAAGTTCGCGTGATGACATCATCACGTGAATGTGATGACGTCATTGATACGCAAATTAGTACGTGACATCATCTGGCTACATCTAGCGACTTTTTGGTGGAACTTCAGCTACTTTCAGTCAAACAGTTGGCAACACTGGTTTCAGAACAGTTTTTAGAGGTAGTTTTGAGCTGACGACAATAAGTTTACGTTTTTTTAAACAAAAAAACAGCAGCAATAAAGGGGGAGTTGGTACTTTGAGGCAGCGCCGAGAAAAATGGAATTAGAATATCAAAAGGATTTGTTTAGAAACTCTGCTAGGTTTCTAAAGTCTTTCAGTATCACTATGGAGTGATTTTAAGAACTCAGGTGTTTGTTTTGCAGGGAAATGCTGTGATTGTGCAAAACTTAGCCAACAGCATGTGTGACCATGTCACTTACACAGGTGACATTTATAGACAACAACCACGGCTGAGCTGAAGCTCCGTGTTGTGTGTCTCTGATTATATTTTGTGTACAGTTAGAAAAAAACCCTCCAAATATTCTGAAGAGTCATACAGATCAGTTTACTACAACAGTCTCAACTCCAGTCCTCAGGACCCCCCCGTCCTGCAGGTTTTAGATGTTTCCCTGTTTGAACACACCTGATTCACGTGACTGCATTTAACTGAAATCACATTATATGACTTCATGTTTTTTGTAACTGTACTGACATAAAAAAACCACTGACATTTCTATACAGTTGTGTAAAATGTCTAATTAATTCATAAACAAAACTGTTAAAATATTTATTTTAAATAATTCTATGTACATAAAAGCAGAAATTCTGAACAACATTTCTTGCATGAAACTATTTCTATTATTTCTTATGATGTTTTAATCTTTTTTACCACCTCTCGCTTTCCTCATGGGTGAAGAAGGTCTCTCTACCCATATACTAGACATAATGTAGCCATGACTACCATCCAGTGGTGGGTAGACATAAAGTGGTATGGGTCAGTAGCAATTTTGTGATTTAGGCACCCAGATAGTTAATTTGCCTGACCAATCAATGCAAGCTTCAGTATTGACCAATCGCATCCTCTTACATCCCTCTGGACTCCTTATTATGCTACGTTTGTCTCCTCTAAAGCAGCAGCTAAATGACACAGAACCAAAACTCTATCAATTGATTGTAAGAAGTGCAGACTGACAACAACTCAGTACAGGTTGTTAGGGTGATACCTGGCCAGGGCCGGTGTGGCCATGTCAGACTGTACACCGATGGCCATGGGGATTCCTCCACAGCGGATGTTTCCCAGCTCTTCGGCCACAGCTACGCTGTAGCTAAAGTCAAGTCCCAAACCTCCATATTCTACACAGAAAAAAACAGAAAATCAACTCTTGAAGCTCATGAGTTAGATTTTACATATAATTCTTTTATTTTTATTTCCTTTTTGTGTTTGTAAATCTAAATGTTCTAACAAACATGTAACCATCATGATAAAAAAAAAGCTTTTTAGCATTGAACAACATTTCCCGACTCACTTGTATCTTTCCTGTTATCTCTGTGCACACAAACACACACCGGCATGCATGCTTAATAATTTTGAAGTGAGTCGTTATCACTGGAGCATGCACTCAAATTAATAACAGGATGTTATCCTTAATTCCCTTCTCTGTAATTATGAGTAAAAAGCACTGCTGGGATATCAGCACTACATGGTGGATCAGGGTCATCTCATCTGTTCTCTGAAGTGCATCAAACCTGATGCTGATACTTTTGGACAATCCATTTGCTGAAATATATTAAAATAAACCTTCTGTATTTCCTTTCACCTCTGACACTGGAGACATTTACTAAGACCTCAGCTTGCTGGTGCATTTAAAACCAAATTTAAAACTTTTTCTTTCAGTTGCCTTTTATCAGCTTAGATTCACTACTGTGAGTATTTAGAATCCTGTTTGTTAAGGGAGCAGCGTTGGAACCGGTGACACAACAGACTTAATAAACACATGACTTCAGCTGAATCGGTTATCAGGTGCAGAGGTTTGGATTAATAAAGTACGTCTATCATCTGTCAATCATCAGCTGCAACTCAAGTTAAAACAAACAGACTTGTTTTATACAAGTATTTGATGCTCAATCTCAGAAATGAATGAAATAAAGATAATAACTTTATTCATTTACATTTAGGACAGGAACCAAAATCTTATTCAAACACTCATCCCATTAAAAACCTGTATATGTCAATACATTGACTTGTGTTCTCGCTCTCTCCCATTAAATGTATCAGTTCATATAATTAAAGTTACTACAAATATTATTTCAATATAATAAACTCCACCTACAAACCAATTATCATTGTCATGTCATATATACGCAGCACAAGTAGGACTAATCAAAAAATAAAAAGATATGATGCAAGTTTTTCCCTTCGTTTGATTTTTTTTTTCTTTAAAGGTACAATTTGAAAGAATGTTACAGTGAAATACTCACACAACAGTCTAATGTCCCACTGTGATAAGATCCCACTGATGTTGAAAGTAAAGTCACACTGTAACAGATCTCCGCCGGCTTGGTGGTCGCTAGTTTCTGTCAGTTTAAAAACGTTGTTCTGTTCCATAACGAATCACATGTGAGGTTGCCAAGACTTCAACACAAGCAGCTACAATTCCACAACTACCAGCAGCAAAAAGTAGAAGAAGCAGTCCTGAGGTAACTTGCAGTAAACCTAAGAAACCACCACATCCTTCCCAAAAACTGAACAAATACAAGAGAAACAAAACGAGGCCCAACATTGGAACTGGCAACCCGAGGGGATGAGAGCGGATGGTTTTGTTTTTCTACATGAACTACAGGACTCCGATTTGACCACAAGGTCTAATTTTTACATATTGTACCTTCAAACCAGTACTAAATAACTTTTCCACAGCTGTGTCTCAGACGGCCGTTGCTGGAACCGGTGTTCTGCAGAAATATGTTCCCTGTTGAGATGTGCTACCAATTCCTTTTGCACATGTGCCATTCCACAGTCTAGATTTCAATAAGCAGATTATCATTTATTTTTGTTTCTATATTTTTCCATAAATACATTTTACCTATCAAATAAATTCTCCCAGGACAGGAACACTAAATATGATGTTATTTTTACTATCTTTGCATTGTCAGAGCGACAGGCAAATGTTTGGACACACCCAGAGGAGAAGGACACAACAATGGCCGACAATGACCCAGAGGGCTTTTATATAGAAAATATCAGGGAAGGATCATAAAAATATGTTTAAATAATTAACAGGAAACACTCGCAATTAACCACTGTGTAAACTTCTAATGACATCTCATTATGAAATAAGTTGTCAATTTGTACTATGGCGGCATTTTTCTACGGGGCAGCATAAATCATCAGAACACCACTTCCTGCTGCGACCTGAATTTTTGAAGTTATTTAGTCTATTGTAAAGCCATCGAAGGGTCCAGAATGTCTGATATGAAGCTGAACATGTTTTTCAGTGGGTCTCCACTTAGACAAGTTTCATAACTGTAGCTCAAAGTTTTAAACGTTATTTTATACTGATTTAAATCTCTTAATAATGAAAACCAGTTTTTTTTTAAAGCTCCAAGCTAAAGTTTTCATTCTATTCCTGGAGAAACATGTTTCAGATGTTTACTGCTTTAACACACCTGATTCAGATGGTCCTTACTGAAGCCTGAATCAACCAGGAGCTAATGTCTAAAACATGGAGGACATTGGTACACGAGGGCTGGACTTTATAAAAAACACCTAACTTTTCCAGGACTAAATACAGACTGAGTGATGGAAGCAAGAGCTCACTGATAAAGAGTGATATTTAGGGAATTTACCACATTGCAGCGATATCACCTGCCAGATTAGTTATCAAAAGAATGGAAAGTCGAGTAAGGAAGGCTGTCAAAGATAAGGACTAAAACATAGAGACAAATAAAGTGCGACACACTAAGAAAAGAAGATATAGTGAAAGAGGGGGTTAAAAATAAGAGGAAATAGGTGCAGCTGTGCAGGGATAAGTCCCCGAGCTGTGGAAACCCTGCAGCGGCTGATGTGAGCAGAGGGTAGCACCAGGTTTATCCCACTTTAAACAAGACAGCAGGCCGCCTGCTTGAACAAGCAAGCCGAGGGGAAACAAACAGAACTCTGTCCCAAATGTCGAGCCCATACGCTGATGTTTCTGCAGATGTTCACCGCCATAGGTTCTTACTGGGCAGATAAAACATAAAGGAAGAAACTGGGACTCTAAACTCTCAGCTTGATCAAACGAATCTCACTAAAATCGTATTTTTTAGATTGTTTTAACTCAGTTAATAGGAAAATGTTTCAGGCTGCCAGATTGTATCTGTCAAACACAGGACAGGGACATTTCCATGTCTGTCAAAGCAGAGGGAAACAGGCAGGGAGCCAGGGGTCACCTCTGTCTTCTCCCCCAGCGTGGCAGCCAGAGCAAAACTTCCTGTTCTCATGTTTTGAAAGGTAACGATGAGTGGAAAGTGTTTGGCTCTGACATTGAACTGGATGGAACGTTTAAACAGATCCGTTCAATTTTTAGCAGCTTAAAGTAAAGAAAATAAAGACTGTACTTATATTCAGAGGTTTTTTTTTTTCTTTTTTTACTGTTTTTCTCAGAATCAAAGTCATCATGACCCTAAGAGGAACTCTGAGTTTTTTAAGTAAATACCAAGGAACAGATCAAAATCTTAACTCCTAAATTCCTCTTTCTGGCTGTATGTGAAAGGTCTCTATATCTGCTGATGTGCTAAATGGACAGATTAACCTTTAAGGGAAGCTTTAAAACAAAAAGTTAACTTTCCCACGATTATAAATGAGAGAAATTACATCATACCGTATCACTGAAACACTATTTTACAAGTAATTTGATGTTTTACTGAGAATCTGAAGATTTCTTTTTATAGTCTCATTCCAAATGAGTTTTTTTGCTCTTTGGATCTCAGTGAATGTGTGAGTGGTACCACGACAGGTGCCACCTGTGCAGCAAGTGTATTTGGGAAATTATCTCACTACTTAATATTCCAGTCAGCTGTTAACAAAGTTGCAGCAGTGGAAGAGAACTCAGTTAAAAAGTGGTGCCACAGAAACGCTATGGGGTCAGTACACGCTAGAACACGTGGGGTGCGGAAATATTTGTCTTAAACTTTAATGAAATTGTTGCTGAAGAAAACAGGAAGTGAGTTAGCATCATAGTAATCCCTTGAAATTAAACTTAATACATTAGCAAAAAGAAAGAAAAAAAGACTGTAAATACGAGCCTCTTGTTAGACCTTTTTATTTACGGTAGATTTCTTTCTGTACTGTAGTGCATGTGGCTTGTTTTCTGTGCTGATAAGAACCAGCCACTGATCTCATTTCACCTGATGAATCATTTCTCCACTGAACAAACTCCAACAATCCTGCTCCCACACCTTTAATCCAGCCTTACAAATCAATTAACCCACCGTGACATTCTTTAAGCCTTCTTCATTAAGCAGCATCGCCGCAACAGTGAGCATCTCGTTTAATCCTCTCAAACGGAGAGAAGTAACTTTTAAACCCAACTCAGCAATAATATGTACATGTAGAGCGACGGTTGTACTTTTTATAATATGAAAGAGGAAATTATTCAATTATTCCATAATACTTCATAAAAGGCTTTTAATTTGAAACAGAATGAAGAGTTTGATCAATTCTGAGAGCAGAGAATACAGATAAACATCACTGCAGTAGTATAACAAGTCTTTATATTCTTATATATTCAGAACCTCTTAGGCAGACTCCAGCAACACAACACCTAATAACACCCACTACATCACCAACCCTCCTCTCTAATCTTGTCAACTAATGCTTAATGCTTGTGTACTCAGCACATTTTAAATCCCCGCCCTCCCTCTTCTCTGACCTACAGACTTGTAGCGAATCTTCTTCGAGGGACTCATGGTACTCGCTATCCGACACTGATGCTGTTCTTTCCAACATCAAAAACTGAGAGCAAAAAAAAAAAGAATAAGAATAATCCCATTAAGTAGGAAAAACAAGTGTGTTACTGTGGGACTACAGAAGTTAGACATCTCCTCTTGATAGTCAGCTGTTTCCAACTAATTCAGAATAATTTGACCCAGCTGGGTATAAATGTGGGAAGGAGTTATTTGGTTATACTGAGGCAGCTGTGTCGGGACTCATCATAACAGTGAGAACATTAATGGACATGAAACCAAAAACAGAAAAAAAATAAAAGTGTTCAGGGTTAAATGTTCAGCATCAATGAGAAGAATTCTTCAGATTTCACTTTAACATCAAACACAGTAAAATCCAGTCGATTCTAGTTCTGACTGATTTCGGATGGATGATAGATTTTCATGACTGTCGTTCGAGGTTAAACACGACATCAATCAACTCAATATTTACGCTGCGACAAGGGATTTCTAATCCTCGGATGTGTCACAGATCTATCGCGGGAGTTTTTGAAACTGAATTAGAAACAGAGTCTCGACAGCATTTAAAGGATGATTAACCAGTTTTCAAGTCTGGGTTTGGATTACCAGCTGGAATTGATGAGAATACAAATGAAATGACTTACCATTTCCTGTAAATCATCTTTTTTTTTTTTAAAGCCAACATTTTTGGGTTTTGAAGAGCTTTTAATGCTCTTAAATTATCCTTCAGGATGAAAACAGTGAGAACTAATCTTTGAAAATGCTTTTTATCAACTGTTTTCATAGAAAAAAATATGCATTGAGAACAATTTTGTGTTTTATGATTCTGTTATTCTTTTTTAGATTTTTGAAATAATGAAAAATACCTAAAGAGGACATTTCATACAAATTTCAGGACTTTGTGGTTATTTCTTAAGTATTAACCAGTAATATGAAACATTTTACATCTAAAAAACATCAGGAAACACTTGTCTGCATTAGAATTCGGGTGGTTCCGGCTCCTTCCATCAGGCAGCAGCTCGTTCATTTTCATTATTCAAATTTGCTGGACTCAGATTGGCTAACAAACTAGCCTATGAGATCAAGGTATACTGTTTCCTGCCGCGCTGCGCATGGCAACGTCAGACATCGTGTAATCCTGTTTGCTACGTCTTATCCTACAGCTTTTAGCCAGCAGCATGCTAGACGTGGTTTCAACTGCGGGAGCTGCCGAATACTAACGAACAAAGGAGTTGAGATGAAACAGATACAGGCCGTTCAGACTCGGGAGAACTTGGGTTTTATCACCACCTGCGTAGTTTGAGAGATTAAAACTGAAAGAGAAGTTGTTGACCTGTTTTCACACCCACTATGAAGGTAAGAACACCTGTGGAGCTAAAATATTCAACAGAAACCTCAGAAAAACCATTTTTAATGGAAGGGCCTCTTATAAAGGTTGTATATGGAACATTTAAATAAAAACTATATTTAAAAAAATTATATGGGGTGTTTAGAGGGGTGCATAATGAAAGTACAGTATTTCCTTTAAAAATTATATTTGAATTAAAGTATAATAAAATACTGGTTTTGATGGGCACGACGTTGGCATTATGTGTACATTTAAGAGCCAATAGTGGGCACTATTGCAGGTTGGCTAATACGGTAAATAGTCCGGTAAAATGGCAGCTTCTGCAAGTCAAGCTGCTGCTTCAGACCCTCTGAGATTTCGTTATCCTTCTCAGAAGAAGAGCGACCAGAGAAGATCAAAAACCAGAGTGAGTTTAGGTGAATCTACAATAGATGGACCTAAATAAAAAAATCTTCACAGCATCAAAACGCACACAGAAATGTCAAAACTAGCATCCCAATGTGTTCTGTTGTTGCAACTACAACATCCACACTAGATGTAACTATGGTGTTCGTGTTCCTTATCCAACTGTTAAACTTTCTAAATTTAAATAACCTTTTCCAGATTATTACAAAATAAAATACATAAACATTAAATAGAATATTACATCTGTAAGCGAGTTGTGACATTTTGTCAAAAATATTCAATCTATATTACAAATTTGACCTTGAATTACTGAAGCCAAGACATTTCCCAGCATGCACTGCTTGTCCTTGACAGATTTAACAGTGAAGTTGATACCTAAAACACCTACAATTAAAACCAAAATGTTCAACCACATAAACTATTATCTTCTAAACATAAACCCGATGTCATGAGAGTTCTGTGTGCAGATAGAACTAGGTCTTACCAACTGGTTTAGTGACTCCAAGAAAACCAGCGTTTCCCAAGATCTTGAATACTTTGTGGGCTGGAAACGTCCCTTCTGCTTCCCACTTATCCACGTAGGGGTTAATCTCCTTGTCAATGAGCTGCAGAGTAAAAAATACCAGCTGAGTGAGATGATACTGTGCATTTAAAGTAGATTTAAAGAGAAACCAGGCAGGCTGAATGTCACGATGAATACAGAAACAGTGCGGACGCCATGACGATTTCTTTCAATGCAAAGATTATCAGTGGAAAGTCCTTCTGAAGGTTTACTCCAGCACATCTGCACCGAAGCCACGAAGGCCAACATGTTCTGTTCTCACATTTCCATTTAACCATTTGCATTTATTTAGTCAGTGTTTCTTTCTCATCACTTTAGTTTTGGAAAAGTAAAATTAATCATACAGAATACAGCATACAGAAACCAAGGCTGGGTACTAAAACTCATACTAATAAAACTTCTCTGTGGGTGAGCAGTCAATCCATCATCTACTGGGTCACAAATCTTGCAGGACAGTTGCTGTAAAACTAAAAGCATGGTCTTTATTCAAGCTTTTATTGTGAAAAAAGCAGTTTTCATTACACAGGAGGGAAATGTGGTTCACTGGATGATGTATTACTTTACTAGCGCCTGTTACTAAGGCTTGGGGTAAACATTTATTTTTAAAATGATTATTTGGCCGAACAGTCGACTATTTTAATGAGTAATTAGAGGATTAATCAAATGATTATTTTTCTGTTGCCCGATTCATAAAAACCATAAGATCTTAAATATATACCCCCCAAAATGTAAATTACTTGATAATACAGTACAACGGTTTTCCAAAGCCAAACATCTTCTGCTTAAAACAAAAAAAGAACCAGCCTAACATTGTGTTTCACTCGGAAACGACCACGGCATTACTGAGTTAACACAAATCATGAATTGGCAAAATAGCGTAGAACAGACACATCTACACATTACTACAATCTGCTTGCTACTGCAGCTCGTCACTTTGGTGATGCCAATTGGCCGTGCGTCAACGTTTGTGGCTAGATAGCTGCGTTCTGTTAGCTGTAAGTTAGCGAGCATTACCATTCATGCCAACATTATATGCAGGGGTGCACATAATATTTTTGGCCTGGTTCTCAGAAGAGAACCTAGGGTTGTTGCTTGGTCCTCACATTTTTAAATGTGTCTCGCTGTGTCTCTTCCGACCTCCTCTGCTTTGTTTTTGGTTTCATCAAGCTTCAAATTCAGTCTGTTTACTTTACCTGGCTCTATATTTGTTTCAATAAAAATCCTTTAATTGTTGAAAAAATCAAGAGAAACCAGTGAAATATAAAAATACTGGTAAAAAAAAAAAAAACCTTCAGAGTTCAGGTTGGATTGTTTACAGGTCTGATTGTTCACTTTAATCTACATTTAACAGTTTGGTGTTGAAATTTATTAGTCAGCTGTTGGGGCTTCTGTCATTTACTGTAACTGTTTTTTGTTTTGAAATGATGAGGATGTTTGTAATGTGACGCAGTCAGATAAAAAGATACAGTGGACAGTTATGGAGCATTGACTGCATATCCCATAGTGCTTTGCGCGCATTCAAAATGGCGCAGATCACAGACAAATACGCTGATACTGTTGATTAAAACAGGTGGTTTTCTGTATTTTATAGCACAAAAAGGTAGTTATACACATCTGTGCCACGATGGTCTATTTGTCTTATTCAGTGAATTTTTTCAGTTTTGACGCGATGCAGAATCCTGCAGTCAGCTGCACTGATCTGACTGACTGAAAATCCGTCACACTGGCAAACTGATACACAGAGACAGAGAGAGACGCAGCATCAGCTGATCAGCTGGAACTTCGGCGCTCTGGCTGAGAAACATATCAGTCAAACAAAAGAAGTCAATGAGATTCTTCATCTATTTGACAATGAACCGCCTCTGATTAACCTAAAAATTCACGTAGCTCAGCCAAACCAATGTTAAGTACGCAAACGCGTGTTGCAACTTTTCATCTGGTGCGCATTTTATATTTTGACAGTGTGTGTGGACCTGCGGACCACTTATGTGCACCCCTGGTTATATGCTATTTCTAACTAACATTACCTAACACAGCTGTTTGACCACTAGCTATTAGCAGAAAGCAGACACAAACACAGTTAGATCACACCAATGAGGTTATATTTACAGAGGGGACATGCCAGGCTTTTTAATTTGGCAAATGTGTGTATTGTGTAAAGTTGACTGCCATGTTGAAAAAGGCAGTAAACAATGACACGTGGCTTGGCAGGTTCAGTAAAATCATCATAGCGTGCTTATTATAAACTTTCCCCAAAAAAATCTGCAGCATTCTCAAAATATATGTCTATATAAATTCCATATTAAAAATAGATTTTAACATTAAACTTCAGGGTGTTTAAGACCTAACATTTTTGGCCTGGTACTGGTTGTTTGGGGACATGTACTGTAGATTTTGGGAGTACAGGCTGTTGAGCCTGAGAGTTGGTTGGAGATGGACTTTCGTTCTCCATGCTGCTTTGTTATGGTCACTCACGTGCATGTGGCGATTTGGCGAACTACCAGTTTTGATGTGGATGATTTTTTAGAATCGAATTGTCAACGTCATCGACACCTCGATACAAGCCTATTTGTTACATATCAGCAAAACTCAAACATAAAGTTGACTTTTATCAGACGTTGACTAATTTATAGTTTATACAAGAGGAACAAGCATATCAAATCAAATCAAAAATACTTTATTAATCCCGAAGGGAAATTAAGTGTTGTTGTAATTTAATTTATTCTATTGGTAATTGTTTGCTAGAATATTATTATTATTACTGATTCTGTTTGTGTGTTAAATCTGAATTCTATCAGCAGCATGTTTATTGTTTATTTGGAACCCCATTAGCTTCCACAACGCGGTCGCTAGTTTTCCTGGGGCCCATAAAATACTTAAAACATGTGTACAGTTAAAAAATACTCAGATATAACATACATAAATGTAACATACATACATCATACATACATGTGTGCATTTACACATATACACATTCATGCACATACAGCATTAGAAGATGTCAACACCTATAACAGTCACAAATTAACAGGTTTAATACTACTAGTTGTCATCTGTTTTAGAGTCTTCGTAAAATTACATATGTGGGATATATTCCTTATTCTTAAGTTCTTTTATTCCACGCAGATGATGATCTAAATAAAACTGTTCTTTGTCATACAACTGGACCTTGCAGATGGAACCTCTAAAGCACCTGAGCTCACCTGACGTGTAGCATGTTGGTGACAATACCCACTAAAAACCAATTTATCTGCAAAAGATCTTGGGTTGTTTTTAAATAGAGAATTGTGCATAAAACAGAGAAGACTTATATTAAGTTTGTTCTCCACCTTTAGCCAGCCCAAACTGGTATGCATTTTTTCCACACTGGTGCAAAAAGAGCAACCAAGGGTTACTGTTGCGGCTCTGTTCGGGAAGATTTGTAATTTTTTCGGATGTCCTTGTGCAGCACTGGACCAAATTACTGGGCAATACCCCAGGTGTGACAAAACTAAAAACTGGACGACTGTTTTCAAAACTGAGGGTATACAAAATGCTGAACATCTCCGGCAATCAGCAGCACGTTTGATATGTCCATGGGGGTCTGTCTGATTTTGTGAACCTAAATGCATCTGCACTGACTGTAAATGAGTTTCAACCAGATCCTGTGACTCATTTCAAGCATCTAGAGGAACATTCATGATTTATCAGTATTAGTCATACAAGAGTGTCATCTACAGAATGAGCTGTAAATATATTGTTTAAAAAACTCAGCAAGACAATTGGTTTTGTTGTATGACAACAATATTTAGAATTAGGTTCTGGTAGGAAAACTGTATAAAATACCCAATAATAAGTCTAAGACAATATTGTATATGCTGTCATTTCCTCTGTTTGTCTGCATCTAATCTTTTTACTGGTTTTATTTACATTATTGAATGATGTTTTTTAACTGTAATTGTTTCGATATACACCAGACAATTTGTTCAAGGGCTGTTTTTGCTGGTGTGTTAAAGAGGCCCTTCCATTAAAAACGTTTTTTCTGAGGTTTCTGTTGAATATTTTAGCTCACAGGTGTTCTTACCTTCATAGTGGGTGTGAAAACAGGTCAACAACTTCTCTTTCAGTTTTTATCTCTCAAACTACGCAGGTGGCGATAAAACCCGAGTTCGAACGGCCTGTACTTGTTTCGTCACAACTCCTTTGCTCGTTAGTATTTGGCAGCTCCCACAGTTGAAACCATGCCTAGCATGCTGCTGGCTAAAAGCTGTGGCATAACACATAGCAAACAGGAAGATAGAACTCCTGGTGTTACCATGCGCAGCGGGGCAAGAAACAGTGTACCTTGCTCTCATAGGCTAGTTTTTTAGCCAATCTGAGTCCAGCAAATTTGGACAATGAATATGAACAAACTTCTGCCGAAACCTGACACGGAACGAGCCGGAACCAGACGAATTTTGATGCAGACAGATTGAAAGGTCTGTTAATGAGTGTTTCCTAAAATCTTTTAGATATAAAATGTTTCATATTACTGGTTAATACTTAAGAAATAACCACAAAGTCCTAAAATTTGTATGAAATGGCCTCTTTAAAGAAAAGTGACATTTTTAATCCACAATTTTCATTCATAAGTAAACAAATACATTAAAATATGAAAAATCCCCCCTAAATGCAGAAAGTGGTGCACTATTTTTAACCGTGTCAGAAAAAAAATACAATTTTACTGTACAAAACATTAAAGCCCTTTCAAGGTATGGGGCTAACTTATTGAGAAAAACACACAAAACAAGTCCTAAAAAATTGCAGCCAACCCTGCAAACTGCCCCCTTTTTAATCCATGACCCATGTTCAAAGTTCAGATCCTGAGGAGGGAAAGGGAGGAACGACGAGCTGCTGGAAAGGAAAACAGAAAGTTCATCAGGGAGTAATCCTGCATGTCCTGAAAAGTTGGTATTTTGCTCAACATGTGCTTCATAACAGAAGCATTTCACATGACTGAGTGTTGTTTGGTAAGAGAAGGTCAAATAAAGTTACAAAATCAAGAATTTCAACATGTCCAGTCTGGAAATTTGGTGCCTTGGGGTGGACAAACTATTCTGAAAGCTACATTTACACATTTAGACATTTGTGTACAACACAAGCAACTGTTTTACATTGAGTTTACATTTTCTTTGACCTTCTGTCTTGATAGGATTTATTATAACTAATACCACTGCCACACATTTTCAGATCTGCATTTCTACAACACTGTGATTTTTGTGGGCTGCACACAGTTGGTAGCCCTGTTGCCTTGCAGCGAGAAGGTCCTGGGTTCCAAACCAGCCTGCATGGAGTTTGCATGTTCTCCCTGTGCATGTGTGGGTTTTGTCCAAGGTCTCCGGCTACTTCCCACAGACCAAAAATATACATGAGGTTAATTGTCTCTATGTGTGAGTGTGTTTCAATGGCTGTCTGTCTCTATTGCCTCTTTTCCACTAGGGTCGGGTCAGCACGACCCAGAAGGGGATGGTTGTGTTTCTATTACCGTCTCAGGAATGGGGACGTAGGTGAGGCATGGGCGTGCTCAGCTTAGCAAGTGCCGTGAAAGGTCTTTGATGTCATTTGTAATTGCTACAAGAGTAGTAAAGAAATGTGGATGTACACATTGAGAGCAGTAAACAATAATGGAAGATGTTGAGGTATTTTTGAGCTTCGTACTCAGACTGTGGCTCTTTCTGAAGAAAAAACTCAGCTAATAACGGGTCATTGTTGCCGGCTGTTTATTTGAGGTTGATAAGGCGCCATTCCGTGGCATCACTTCATGTGCACACTGCCAGGCCAATCAGTGGTACCACTACAGAGGTAGGGGTGACACGTACATCACTTTACTAGACCAATCAGTCAATAGATGGGCGCATTGGGTGGCTTCAGTACACTTTGGACCGAGGCAGAGACGGTCCAAGTAAAAGGGGTCGGGTCGTAGACGGAGGTAAATGCGCCAGAACGGTTCTGAACCTAACCGTTCCAGACAGCGCCGACCCTAGTGGAAAAGGCCCTCTGATGGACTGGCGACCTATCCAGGGTGTAACCCTGCCGCTTGCCCAATGACTGTTGAAGATAGACACCAGTTGTCCATGACCCTGAACAGGAAAAAGTGGGTACAGAAAATGACTGACAGATTAACAGATTCCTGGCTGGTTTCAAACCCAGAACCTGCAAGGCAACAGTGCTGATAATGGCACCATTGTACAGCCCTGTTTTTTATTATATAAAACATTCAGTAATATCTGATCTGTTTGTGGAATTTAAAGACAGACGTATAAATTAATACAATCAGTCTTTTATTTTTATTTTAATGTGTTCTTCACCTCTTAGGGCAGTTGTATTTCCACAGTTTTCCAGGATCAAACAGGCATCACTTTTTACTTTTTCCCATTTATCTGACAAAAGCATGATCTTTAACTGGTTGAAACAACAAAAATAAGAGTCTACTGTATATATTTCCTGAGTTTTTTTGGGATATTATCTTGAACTTGTCTGATCGTGACTGCCTTGTTGAGTTATGGGAAATCCCAGGCTCAAACCAGGAAGGCTGCACATACCAAACAACTTCCTTATAATGTCCAAACAATCTATTCTGCCCATCATTAATGGGAGTAACAGAATGTCCATCTATACCAGCTTTGTCTTTGTTTGTATGTTGAAACATGTGAAGGACTATGAGAGGCTATAAAAGAAAACATTCTGAGAGTAACCTTCAGCATTAGCTGAGGGATTTCCTACACAATCATTAGTAAGTCATTTCTAAACTCAATCCTACAGAGAATTCTTTTAATAAACCACTCCTGCTCAGGTTCCTCTTCCTGGAATGACAACATATTGTTTTCTTTTTCCTATTTGCTATTTCATCCTTCCCAGTATTCCCAGTGATAGCTGAATTTTCAACCTCCTGGCATTATATTAAAAACTTTAGTCAGACATCCAGTTTCCCTCCATTTTCTTCAACTATTTTCCTTCCTGTCTCAATTGGGCTTTGGTGGTTATTTTTATAGCTCCTGTTATTATTTTCTGTCATATAGTATTAATCTAAAATGAGTCAGGCTGATTACTGAATCTTGACTTCATTGTGTGACACATTAGTTTACGATAACAAGAGCTCTATGTGTTGTGGAAGTAATACCTGCAGCAGAGAAAAAAAGATCTAAACTGGTTCTAGAAAAAAAATATTTTTAAGAAAAATAGATTTTTTTTATATCTCTAAGAGGTGTTTTAGTTTAATTATTGAGTAAGGTCAAAAGTTGTTTTTTTCTTAAGTTCAAGTTTTCTCTTCAAAACCTACCTTCTGCATGAGCATATGAAAATCCCATTCAATACTAATTAACATCTCTATTTCAGGCCTTTGAGACACAATAAAGAAAATCCACATTACATAAATCATCTTTATAAAGATGTTCAAGGACAAATTGAACCATTTTAATGAGGTACTTAAGTTTCTGAGTAATTACAGCACTTGCAATGATACAAAATAACAACAATAACGTGTAAGTTTCCACCTGAATGTTTATAAATCTGACAGCTCTAATGGTTAAAGGGGCCCTGCCAAAAAAACAACAAAAAAAGACAACTTTTTTCTAAGTTTTCTGTTGAAAATTTTTGTTTCGCATGGGTTCTTGGTTTTTTACTAAGTGTGAAAATTGCACAATAACTTCTCTCTTTTTTTCCCTTAAACAAAGCAGACAGGATTTAGCCAAGTTTGAAAATCCTATTGCTGTGTCATCACAGTGATTTTGCTCATTAACATTCATCAGCTTGCACAGTTGAGACCACGCCTGCAACATTAGCTCAGCTGTTCAGTAGCAAAAATCCCGACAGACAATGGCTGCCCCGAGGCAACGGCAGGTTCAGCATCTTGCCCAAGGATACTTTGACGTAGCTTCAATCCCCGGTGCCGGCAAGCTACGTTGAAGTATCCTTGGGCAAGATACTGAACCCGCCGTTGTCTCGGGGCGGCCGTAGTCTGTCGGGAAGGAGGTCACCCTCCGATCGGGAAACCGGAGCTTGATCCCGTGTCCCGGCAAGAGGCTACATGTCAAAGTATCCTTGGGCAAGATGCTGAACCTCGAAACTGCCCCCCGGGTGCTGTGCTATATGGCTGCCCTCTGCTCCTCACCTTATGGTGAGGATGGGTCAAATGCAGAGCCAAATTTCCCCACAAGGGATTAATATAGGAAATAAAATTCAAAAATTTAAATTAATTAAATTAAAAATGGCAGACTGTCAGTGTTGTTGTGTTACACTCCAGCTGGACTAACACAATATTGCCAAAAAATCCAGATTTGCAGGACTGATGACTTCAGTTAATTTTTGGAGAGACTCATAGAGCTTAGAGTTAACTCTGCAGCAAGGTCTAAGAGGGGGCTCTGCCGTTCTGCACAGATTCCTGATAAAATACCAGAATCTTATCACCTCTTAGGCACCTCCTCACACTCGTATTGCCTGTTAAGAGGGATGTTGGTCTTGAAATTAAAGTCCCATCTCTGCTTGTCCCGTTCAGAAATCTCCTGTAACTGGGCTTTATGCAGGATGTTATTAGGTATGTCATTCGGACAGCTTTAGTGCTGTTTGAGGGGATACAGGAAGCTATGCTCTCATAGGCTAGCTGTTAGCTAATCTGAGTCCAGCAAACTGGCATATTGAATCTGGATATAACCACAAAGTCATGAATTTGTGTGACAGGGCTCTGCCTGGAGAAAAAGATCGCCTGGCTGTTGAACCCTTGGGCAAGACACTTAACCCACTTTGCCTGTTTGGTGGTGGTCTGTGGGTCCGGCGGCACTGGTGTCTGTCAGTATGTGTCCCAGGACAGCTGTGGCTACAACGTGTGTAGTTTATCCCCACCAAACGTGCGTGTGTGTGTGTAAATGGGTGAATGACAGACTGTAGTGTGAAGCGCTTTGGGGGTTGTAGGACCTGAGTAAAGCGCTATACAAGTACACGCCATTTACCACAAATAAAAAGAAACAGTTCGATCCTGAGCAACTACAGATAACCTGTTCTCAGATTTCAAACACCCTGCATGCACTGTGGGCCCAAACTTTTTGCAGAATACAAACAAATCTGTGTGTGTAAAAACCACATCAGTTTAATCAGAATACAAATATCGACTTCTGCCATCATCAATGTTTATACACATTAGTCTTAAAACATCAACAACTCATCCAGATCAAATTTACCTCTGCGAATCCCTAATAAGATTTAGGACTATATAATCTGAGACAAGGGAGTCAAACTCCAGTCCTTGATGGCTGCTATCCTGCATGTTATTGATGCTTTTTTCTCTCCTGACTGAAATTATTTAATTACTTCCTCATCATTTCAACAAGTTCTGCAGAGACCTTTAAACAATCTGCACAACCAAACCAGATGTGCTGAAGCGGAGGAACATCTAAAACCTGTAGGATAGCGGCCATCAGAGGCTGGGATCTGAGAGGAATGATGACCAGCACTAACAGGTGGGACGTTACAGAGTTATGAAAACACACCTGTGGTTGTTTGAAGCAAAACTACCTTTTAACCACAACACAGTCATTTCAAACAGATACGGAAATTTCAGATTTTAGTAATAGTAAAAGTGAAGTGATTAACTGAGGTCACTGACTGTGTGACTTGGCAGAGAAGGGCAGAAAACAAACACCTGACAAGCCTCCAGTAACCTCTCACCCAGTACAAACACTTAGATTATATCAGGTAAAATAAAGAAACAGCGCGGAAAGAAATAATAAGATATGAAACTCTAATATCAGAAACGGCCTATTCTTATTTTCTACCGTATTTGCTAACTAAAAATGTCTCTATAAAAGATTGTTAGCAAACTGCATACCTTCCTGAGCGCCTCCTTCAACGCAAAGTGCTCTTGTGTGTAGATTAAATGGTCACTTGTGGTCTCTGGGGACCTGGACGTTACGGTTTTAGATGACACGTTTTCAGACAGCGACCGAACGCCAACAAAGGAGAGGAATTTATATGAGCTACAGCTGCTGGTTAGCAAGTTTAAACGCAGAGCTCCTTTAAGCAGTGCCATTGTTGTTGACATGTGGTTCTGCGCATGCGCATGATGTCTTCCTCGCAGTAGCCGCGAGTGCCTTCTGTGGTAAAACAGCAGATTCGGACGGTTTTATCAGCTGTCAGTTGTATGGCCTTTGTTTTATATTCATGTATTTAAAATTAATTGTTATATAGTTTTATATTCAGATAGATAGATAGATAGATAGATAGATAGATAGATAGATAGATAGATAGATAGATAGATAGATAGATAGATAGATAGATAGATAGATAGATAGATAGATAGATAGATAGATAGATAGATAGATAGATAGATAGATAGATAGATAGATAGATAGACACAAAATAATGTAGCTATACAAAAACTGTGGTTTCATCCACAATAGTGTTCTTTAAAGTTTATAATGGAATATACTATGACAGCAAAGTTATGGAAATTCTTAATGTATGCAAACTAATTTACAAAGATGTACTTATTCCTGCATGTTTTCTATCAACCTTGTGGGAATCACAGAGACAGGCTGAGTTATAAACATGCACATTTAATGACAGTTGCTTCAGTGTAACAACAGAGATCCATTTGCTCAGACTCTACACACAACATGAGAGAAAAAAAAGCATTAATATAACTCTTACCCAATGAAACTCTTATTTATTGCATCTTCTGAAAGAATGACATTATAAGGCTACAAAACTGGCCAGGAAATGGGGATTCATTTACATGGGAGCTTGTGCAGGTTTATAAACTCTTTCGTTATTGTGTCCTTCTAGTCTGGTCGATCTGCAAATCCATTTTACGAGGGGAGGGAGAATGTCCTTGGGTGCTAATCTGAGATGCGAAGAGCTCCTCAGGTGCATTTTAGCAGATGACACAGCCACCCTTCTCCTTGAAGGGGTTCTTCTCCTCTGAAATGCCTTTGACGAGGGTGTCCTCCTCCACTCCTGCTTGAATGTAATCTTTAATTTCCTCACAGCATTTAGATGTCTGAAATCACCAGGGAGAGGACTTCAAATCCCAGTTCTCAGCATTCTTATACAGTTAGTCCTATTTGCACTCAAATTACTTTTAAAAGGATAACAATAAATAGAAAGTAATTAGTATATTTCAGTGTGTTGAACTCACCTTCCATCTCTCAAGCTTGATTTCAACTTTGAGTTGGTTCACTTCCATTAAAGCTTTGTCCTTGTCCGTCAGATCCTCCACATTAATGACTGGCATTCTCTGTCAAAGTGAAAGAAACATTTCACCTTTTTTATCATCAGAGGAAAAATACAGTATCATAAAAACATTCAAAACAAAAAAAAAAATCATTACTTGGAAACAAGAGAATGAGAATGTTCTTACCGAAGCTCACAGGTAGCAGTCCTTCAGCACCAAAATCCTGCTGAAGAATCCCTCTCGTCTCCCTCAATCTGGGTTATAAAGTAATCTGCACCAGCAATTCTAATCTGCTAATCTGATTTAAGAAAGACCCCATGGGATGATTATACTGGTAGCTCACGTTTGCCATCAAAAGAGTGATGTATATCACACAGGTGCCAGTTTGGATAGTTTTATGTTCTCGATTATATTAGCCATATTTTACAGGATGAATCAGAGTTTTATTTGACTGTGTGCTTATACCGCCAGTCGAAAGCAGGTTAAATGGTGATGCTTTCTGTCTCGGATCATTTTGATAAGAAGGCTAATCTGTATTTAGCCTGTATACCTGTCAAGGTGGAGAGGCATGATTGGCCTAAACATGACTGCACTGCAGTTTTCCAGTAACATCCAGAGGCTAAAACAAACTTTTATGAATCAAGTAAAAGCTAAAAAAAAATCAGTTTTGACAGCAATTTATGTTCTTTTTTTCTATTATACAGTAAGACTTTAAAATAAAACATTTGCTTTTCATTAAAATTAAAACACTTGAGTTGTCTGCAGTTATAAAATTAAATTAGTGACGCAGCCAGGGATTTTAGGGGAAATGTGTGTGAGGAATCACTTCCGGTGAGATGCTTAAAGGTTGAACTCACCATCATCAGCTGCCTGTGATGCAATAATAATTTAACTCCACTCAAGCAGCGGGAATTGAACTGATTTGACTGAATACACACTTAGTCAGAACATCAACACTCCTTATACACAAAATAAAAGCTCTGATGTCACAAACTGATCCATCGTTTTTTTTTTACTATGGAAATGAGTCATTACATCCCCGCCCCTGTATTTCCCTCTGGGAAAAACGCTTCTGCAGATAGCCTATATAAAGCTGGAAGTGGCTGGTATCGGGACAGACAGAGCGGAAAAGACTCAGGATACACCAAAAAAAGAAGACAAACAAAAAAAAAAACAGTCGCACAATGGAGTCTGGCTTATTATTAGCGCTGTTTACAATCCTCCTCTCCTCGCTTCACAACAGTTTGGCGTTCATGCGCACTAAAGGTAACCTCATTAATACCTTTGGCATTTTCTGTCACATGACTTATGCTGAAGTTTTGCGGCTCGTGTTTAGGGGGAAAGTTTCTGTCTCAGTAACAATATTCTCTCTGAAGCAGCGCGCGCATGTCTCCTTCAAGTGGACGACGGACCCTGCAGGGCGGACATCAAGCGCTTTTATTACAACACCTTGACACAAAAGTGCGAAGACTTCTCTTATGGGGGCTGCCTGGGAAATTCTAATAACTTCAAGACTTATCAGGAGTGCCAGAAGACGTGTTTTAGAATCCCAAGTAAGTTCACAACAAATATGGGAATAAAGAAAAGAAAAGAAAAGAAAAGAAAAGCAACTAATATGGGGATGTTGTTCTCATGTGTAAAATACAGAAAATTAATCTTTGATGTATTGAAAATTTGGATTTGATCAGTTTTATCCACTTTTTGTTTTACACAGAGATTCCCCAAATTTGCAGGTTTCTTAAAGACGAGGGTAATTGTCGTGCCCTCTTACCCCGTTACTTCTTCAACATGACCACCATGCAGTGTGAGCCCTTCTGGTACGGAGGCTGTGCGGGGAACCTGAACCGCTTTCAAGATTTAACCTCATGCATGGAGTACTGCAGACCCCAGAAAAGTAAACAGCTAAAATTTGAGAGAGATGTGTTCTGTCTGATGTGAATTAACGGATGGAAATGAATCGCTGCTGCAACGCTGTCATGTTTTGTTTCCACAGCTGTTCCCTTACTCTGTCTGGATCCTCTGGACAAAGGGAAGTGCTCAGCCTCCATAACTCGGTATTACTACAACACCGCCTCCAAGATGTGTGAGGAGTTCGTCTACACGGGCTGTGGAGGAAGCAGCAACAACTTTGTGTCACAGAAGAGTTGCATGGACGTGTGTGTTACAGGTGTGTTACAGAGCAGGTTTCAGGAGACTTAGAGGGGAGAGCAAATTGTGCTCAGATGATTTCACTATATAAAGAAAAAAACAATTTCTTGACATCTGAATAAACAATTTGCATGACCTCGAATCTAATCCCTTTCACTAGTCGTTATCACATGACCTAGAAGAAACCAGACAAAATCTATCCCTATTTGAGTTTAGAAAGTCTACTGTCACCAGAATCAGAAGCTACATTAACCAGTTTTCTCCTTTTTTTTTTTTAATTTCAGGAAGGAAAAAACAAACATTCCCAGGGAAAATTCGTCGGTTGAGAAGAAACAGAAACAATCGCATCACGTTCTTGCAGGCGTAGATAATATACCAGAAGTTCTCAAAGCATGAAAAAGTTCTTTAAGGAAACTGACAAAGTCGCCTTATAGGTCACATCACGACTGCGTTTCACATGCCTCACTTCAAATATGATGTTACTGTATGCTGTTGATGACCCTTTTACTACAGCTTAAGGTCTCTAATTTTGTATTTTGATACTGTCTGTATAAAATGTATGTTTTGTATAAATAACACATTTCAACAAATCTTTTTTATTTACCCCGCTCGATTAAAAAAAATCAAAATCAATCAAAAAAATGTGTGACTTAATCACCCACTGCCTTGCATGCAAATAAACACAGAGAGTCTTCTTTATTTGCACAAACAACAACAACAAAAAAAAAAAAAACAGGCTCCGCTGGCTTCTCCACTTACTCTGAGTCACTTTATCTGCAGGCTGCTCTTCCATTCCTCACTAATGCAGATGTCTTCATTCCTTATCAGGCATTACTTTGCAATGAACTCAAGCCCATTTCTGCAGCTCCTGCAAGGCCTTGAATTGTGCAGGAAGCAACCAGAGAAGCAAAAATCTTCCCGACAGGCTCATTTAAATGTTTCTGCATATTAACATGACAGGAAATTGCAGGTTTCTAAATGTGAATAATGAGCTCTCAGAATATATTGACTGCCAACGTTTTAGCAATTATAATGTAATCTGCCAATGAATACTCAATAACAAGCCCAAAAGCCACAAATTTTCAGTCTAGCATTTTTATTTAAAAGTGTTTTTTATAAGTTTGAACAAATATCACTTTAGTTTTTCAGATGCAAAAACAAGTCATTACTGATGAAAAAAAAAATCAGTTTTGTTTTATTTCACACGGAATAAAATATATGAAGTGCTTTTAAACAATAAATATTTACGTGAAGAATCTGAAGAATTTACTTAATCTTTGGGTTCGGCTATATAAAGCATGACAGAGGGCTTTGAAGATTCACAGTTAAATCATCTATTAGGAAGCCAAATGAAAAATGCTGCTGTTGAGATAGAGTGAGAGCAGCTTCTAAAATGTGGGAAATGAGTTTGGACTTTTTTCAAATTCTATTTGGAGGGTGTTTTCAACCCAAAATTGATCCAAAAAGGCAGCATAGTTGGCAAATTATCACTCCCTGTATATGTATATACTGTATATATATGAATTGTGCAGGAAGCAACCAGAGAAGCATATATATATATATATATATATATATATATATATATATATATATATATATATATATATATATATATACAGGGAGTGATAATTTGCCATTTTTTTTCTGCTGTTTTTTTCTGCTGTTAAAATTCTACTGGTCTCTTAATCACCCAGTTGGGCTCACTTGTTAATGTTTTATTCAGAACAAACTGCACTCTTTACTCATCAGTTCATCAATGAACAGTAACATCAGACTCTTTGGAAAACATTAACAGTAGTTTAGGAATTTGTCTTGCGTTCGTTGTTTTCATTGGCTGAAGAATATAAGATGGATAAATGAGTATAAGTCAAGAAAAACGCCTTTTTTCAACAAACAAAAAGAGAAAAAAAGGTTGACTAACTCTTTGAGTAAACCTTCCCAACATTTGCCAACAAATCACTTTTATCTACATTGTTTTCAATCGCCATGATACTCATTTATATCATGATGCCCTTGAGATGCGCCTGAAACGGTTGGTCTTACAGTAATGGGGTAAAAGTCTGACACGCCCTCTGGTGGCAGCTTTCATAACAACAACCAGATACACCTGAAACTACACTGTGATGACAAGTTTTAAATAAAAAAAAAAGCAATCAGTAATAACAATGTTTGAAAGAAACGTTAAGTAAATAAAATATACATGTAAAGGAGCATGTTTTAAGAGTTTGGGAGGCAGAATGCTTGGGTTTGCTAGTTTACAATCTGTATACGTTTCTTTCCTTGTTGAATGATGGAACTTAGTTACTGCTTCTATAACAAGACTTGGGGACAAAATTTGGAGCTGAAATATAATAAGTCTTTCTATATGTAGATTATTTTAAAATTTCATTTCTCAGTTCACTGGATCCCAACATTTTATCAGTGAAGGAAGTGCACCATCATTATAGACTTTAATAAACCACTAAGCTTACAGCTTAACCTTAGAAAAGCATACAAAGTTAGTGTTTAGGTTTAGATAGTTTTCCAGTAACTGTAAAAATACTTTCTCTTGTTATTGAACTGTAGCTGCAGGAGCAGCATGCTGCATGCAAAACCTCTATTTTAAGACCATTTCTTTGCTGTCAGGTTGGTCTGTTTAAGATGTAGACAAAACATGTGAGCAGCACCGACATGGCATCAGAGTTTCCCCGATATTCATCAGCCTCTGTCATGAAGTGGAATGTCTCGGTGCCCCTCACACACCGTGGAGGATTGATGTGTCTCGTCATGAGAATCTGGGCTGATCTTTTCTATCCATTTTTAGCTGCCAAAACAAATCAGAAGGCTCCAAACTTCTCATGGTCTTTGGAACCTCTTATTGCATATTTGCCAAAGCGGAAACTAGGTGGAGAAGAACGGTGTGTGTACGCATGTAAAGAAGGTATACACTGGTGTCATGCTGAAGTGCTGTTCATCCTGCTGTGGGTGGGCAGCAGTGCAGCAATGTATTTTTGAGGTGAATACTAATTGCTACCGTCTGTGTCACAGACCCCAGTTTTACAAAAGAGAATTTTCTGACTGTCTGTAAAAGTTAAAGATTAATGTAATTGATTTAAATCATTCTCAGCAGGTCTTTACTGTAACAACCAGTCTTTTGTTGTCTGAAAAAAAGGCACCTCTTTTGCAGTGGATGACTCATTGCCAAAAATACACCAACCTCTTCCACTCTGCTGCAATTGTTCCAGTGTCTCTTTTCATCAAGGTTGGGAAGATTAAAACTGATTTCCCTAGAAGGAATAATTACAGACACCTATTTACACCCTTTAAGACCGACTGATGATTTCTAGTTTCTTTCCCAGAACATTTGAATTTAACTAAAATGAATACAAATAAGATTGAATTCTGAGTAGGGCCCCTTTAGTCCTCTTAGCCCGCAAGTTTCAATTACCACTTTCCTGGAGGTCAAAGACTTTCACCTGAGGTCCTGTGCTGCAGTTCTCTGCAGATTCAGCAGCTCAACATAAAATTACATTTGCTGCCTAATAATGTTATTTTAAAGGTCCTATATTATGCAAAATCAACTTTTTGGAGCTTTTAACCATGTTGTGATGCTATTTCCTCATTAACCCCTGGAAATCCTGGAAAACGACTGACTGTAACATAGTGATGTAACACCGTTAAACCAGGAAGTGCCCGGCGTGTCCGCGCTGCCACTGCAGATTAAACACACACACCACGAGCTGCGAGAGTCCGAAGCAAGACACTAAGCACAACCGTTTTGTTGTATTTTACTTTCTAAAAATGTCTTGGTGAAAATCTGTATTTGGCTGCGAGAGTTACAGGAATTTATTCACCATTTTATTCAGGCAGCTCGAGGGGCAGCATTCACAAAGGGAGAGATGAGATTTTAGGTAAACCGAGCGTTTTACTTCCTGGCTGAAGAATAACTATGATATACAGTATGTTATATTTTGGACAAATGAAGACTATATATCCCCAAAGGTAAGATTTTATCATATATGTGTCTATCACAGACAGTGAAAGAAGTAAAATAACATGATACAGAACCTTTAAAATAAGCATTACATTAAAGAGGCCCTTCTATTTAAAGTTGTTTTTCTGAGGTTTCTGTTGAATATTTTAGCTCCACAGGTGTTCTTACCTTTATAGTGGGTGTGAAAACAGGTCAACGACTTCTCTTTCAGTTTTAATCTCTCAAACTACGCAGGTGATGATAAAACCTAAATTCGAACGGCCTGTACTTGTTTCGTCACAACTCCTTTGTTCGTTAGTATTCATCAGCTCCCGCAGTTGAAACCACGCCTAGCATGCTGCTGGCTAAAAGCTGTAGCATAAGACGTAGCAAACAGGAATAGAGTACGTCTGATGTTACCATTTGCAGCGGGGCAGGAAACCATAAACCTTGCTCTGATAGGTTAGTTTGTTAGCCAATCAGAGTCCAGCAAATTTGAATAATGAATATGAACGAGCTGCTGCTCGAGGCCTGGTGGAAACAGCCAGAACCAGCCGAATTTTGATGCAGACAGATTGAAAGGTCTGTTAATCAGTGTTTCCTGATGTTTTTTAGATATAAATGTTTCATATTACTGGTTAATACTTAAGAAATAACCCCAAAGTCCTGAAATTTGTATAAAATGGCCTCTTTAAGAAAAGCTGAGCTGCCAGGTGCTTGGAGGGAGTTGTAACATGAACAGACTTTATTTCTAACTGAAGGAAGCTTTTTCTCAATGTGTAACTTGCTAAATCACAAAAATCCCATTTAGTTCATGTATTTAAAGATAAAAGCAAAACATTTAAAGGATGTTTTGATCAATAAATACACTGTGGGGAAATAAAGCCATCAAAAGAACAGACTTATGGCAGGTATCTGTTGAAGATCTCAGGTTTGCACTGAGCATTAAAGGTCACAGGACATTAAAGACACTATCAGCAACATCAGCGCCCTTCCTTTCATGTCTGCATTACATGAAGAGGAACAATCTCAGATGAATATTGATTACCCGTTTCCAAAATGAAAAATGCAAAGATAGAAATGAATCCAATAGAAAGCCTTTTGAAGTTTTATTCATGGTATCGGACATCAGTTTCCTCTGCATGCTTGCTCTTTTCTGCACGAGTTGGACATTTTGTCACACTAATTAGGAGGCAAACGGGCTGAAAGACAGGCAGTAATCCTGCAGGCTGAAACACAATCTGGTGTAGATAGTTTATGGGCCAGGATTTATTCTCTGAATACTGTTAATTTCAAATAAGGATCATGCAATCAGTTAATGACTCAAATGACTGAGGGTTACCACAGGACAGGTAGGAATAACAGGATCTGATGGGTACATGTGCATTATGCTGCACACAGGATGATATTTTATCAACAGATTAATTTCAACCTTTAAAACATTGTTGTCAAAGATGTGGACAAGGAATTGCACTGTATATTATTTAAATTAATTGAAAAGTTGTTAGTCTGCATAGTTGAATTTTAATCCACTTGGTGGCACCAGAAACAAAACATTATGTATCTTCTGTATTTCAAGATTTTGTTTTAAATATAACCATCACAGCTGGAATGTATGTTGTTGTGCATGTCGACACCTGAGCAGCTCTTTAGTCCTGGTTCCACTGTGTCTTTAAGTCCAAGATATCTTTATCATCCTTTTCAGTCCTTCTGCTCCAAATAATGAAATAAAGTAAAGCTGATGCAGTTAAACAGTTAAAAATAAATGCATAATATCTGTACCAGCTGTTTAAAATGTCTGCGTGATTTAAAGCCACAGATTTTGTTTGTGCATAATTAACTTAAAACTTTTATTTAATCATTTCCATCTTCATCTTTTAGCTCCTCCCCATCCTCACTGCAAAAAAGGTAAAAACAAACACTCAAACACTCGTAGTTTCACAGCTTTAGCTCAGAAGCGCACTCATCCTTCAATTTTTAGTTCAGTCTCTGGTTCGTGCCTCTACAGAGACACAGCCAGTACTTGTCATGTGAAGTGTCACCATGTAATTATATTTTGGAACATGATGAGTGAATCAAAACACTCACATATGAACAGTCATTAAATTTACACTCACCGGCCTCTTTATTAGGCACACCTGTTCAATTGTTTGATAAAACAAATAGCAAATCAGCCTGTCGCGTGGCAGCAACTCTGTGCATTCAGATGTGGGGAAGAAGACTTGCAAAAATTCAGACTGAGTAAGGTAACGGGGATGGAAGAGAATTTAAGTCACTTTGAATTTGGTTGTTATACAAGACGTGTTGGGTATTTCAGAAACTGCTGATCCGATGGGATTTTTATTCACAAACCTCTCTCAGGTTTGCAGAGAAATGGTCCAAAAAGAGAGAGAGAGAGTATTCAGTGAGCAGCAGTTGTGTTCAGAGAAATATTTTGTTGAAATAACAGGAGAATGGGCAGAATGGTTCCAGATGATAGAACAGCACCCGCTGCTCAGTTAACCACTTGTAACAACTAAGATAAGCAGAATATCATCTTTGAATGTGCAACATACAGAACCTTGAAGCAGATGGGCTACAGCAGCAGGAGACACCTGTCAGCTCAGAACAAACAACTGGACAGTAACATATTGGAAAGTGTTTTCTGGTCTGATGAGTCTCAAAATCTGAATCACATTTATTTGACAAAAAGAATTTGGGTCCACATTTGTTCTTGTAATTATAGTTTCAAGTTCAAGTTTACTTATTTATAGAGCCCCAGTTTCATAACAATATCATTTCAAAGCACTTTACAGAAATATCAACCAATTAGCAATAAAACATTTCCTGTCTAAGGAACCAGCCAATTGGGTTGAAATTATAGACATATGTACATATATAAAGATAAATAGACATTGTTAGACATAGAACACAGATACAAGATTTAGCAGCATAGACCACCATAAATGACTAAAGCCTGTTTATCAGATAAAATATCATTATTTCTTTATTAAGCTGTTAAATATGTTTGTTTAACACAGTGACGCTCTGGGGAAACACTGTTTTGGGGTTTCTTGTGGTTTTGGGTGTAGAATGATATGTAGCAGTGTCTGAAGGGTAGAGGAAAAGAGAGAGGTAACATTCAGATGGTCAGGTCAGAATTTGATGTAAACAACATGAAAATACAGATCCATCCTGTGTTAAAGAGGCCCTTCCATTAAAAATGTTTTTTCTGAGGTTTCTGTTGAATATTTTAGCTCCACAGGTGTTCTTACCCTCATAGTGGGTGTGAAAACAAGTCAACAACTTCTCTTTCAGTTTTTAACTTTCAAACTACGCAGGTGGAGATAAAACCCGAGTTCGAACGGTCGGTATTTGTTTCGTCACAACTCCTTTGCTTGTTAGTATTCATCAGTATTCATCAGCTCTGGCAGTTGAAACCACGCCTGGCTAAAAGCTGTTAGCATAAGATGTAACAAACAGCTTTTAGCCAAATTCAGGGTCTGCATCCTTCGAAGGCCGAATTTGTCGGCCAGTTACGTCACAGCGTAGGCCTGTCCCAGTTTGAAGACTCCTTTAAATGCAGCCGACAAATCCAGCCTTTTTTCCCCAATTTTAAGGCTGGGTCCGGTGTATCCTTTGCTAGCCGACATATCCCAACATGCATTGCGGGTCGAACAGGAGATTTTTTTATGAGCAATGGCGGACAGTGAAGTGAGAGCTGCACCCAGAGATGATTGTACTTATAAGCTTAAAATTGTTAGATTTAGGGCTTTGGTCATTTATATAAAATATTTGAAAGTTATTTAATTCTGAAATGTTACGGTAAAAGTGCTTGTAGTCTGGTCTCGGCTCGTCTGGCAGGTCAAGTATGGCGCTCCATTCATTTTTTTTATTGCAACTGAGTTTT
Organism: Pachypanchax playfairii; assembly: GCA_006937955.1. Classification (NCBI taxonomy): domain Eukaryota; kingdom Metazoa; phylum Chordata; class Actinopteri; order Cyprinodontiformes; family Aplocheilidae; genus Pachypanchax; species Pachypanchax playfairii. The sequence continues at coordinate 819,048 of SSNP01000070.1, forward strand.
ACATCTTTTCAGGACAAAAGAAAAGACAGCGATATTTATAAAGCTCATGGCTAAGATGGATCAATTCTTTACTGGTTCAGGCCAAAAAGAAAAAAAAGTTATACAGTATCAAATGTAGTGCATATCAACCAATAAGTTCTGAGGAATTAAACTGCAGAAGATTTTTGTGTCTCAATAACTATTTGTAAAATCTGCTTTGGAGACCTTTTCTATACCTCTCCCATCCCAAGAGGAGAATAAGCTACAAGAATTTAACTTCTGTCTGGATTTTATCAAAGACTTCACACCTTTATGGCTGGGACCCACTCTCGACCATATTCCCACTGTGAGAGCTGATCAGATGCAGATTCTTGCCAGTGATAACGAGATGGTGTCAACCTCCCAAGACAACTCATTGCAGGACTACCCCATTATAATTTAAGGATAAGTGCTTTTTGTTTTCTTAAACAATTCCAAAGTAACATTTGTTGATATCTGGAAGAGACAATCCTGTGTATTGTCAACCATTAAAGTCAATTCTGGCACCTCCAAACAAGAGATACAGCCTTGAGAAAGATGTTCCTATGTGATCTGACCACAGAGTCAGATACTCCCTTCCTGTCTCATCTAAAACAAATGCCACTTCAAAAGAGAACTTGATGGCACATGATAATTAAATTTACAATCCCTGGAAATCAGTGACTCTGGGTCCCAGGTTAACCAGCCTAATAGTATACCCTCATCAAGAGATGAAGATATTTGCACCCAAAGACACTGTTACTGTTGAAATTCTAATGATCAATGTAATCGACTATTTCTTTGCAGGAACTGTGTAAAACCATTTTACTCTGAGGTAATGTTCCACCAATTTAACTAATTGACATATTGTGTTATTGGATGAAATGTTATGTGTCTGAAAACTATATTCAGTGAAATTGGATAGTAATCAAGTAAGTTTTCAAATATCTAAACCACATCAAATCACATGTCAAACTCCATGCCTGCAGGATAAAAAACATGCATGTTTTAGATGTTTCCCTGTTTCAACAGGATCCTAAATCGTTGACCCAAACTGATACAAAATAGTTGTAGGCTTTCAGGCTTTTGAAGGCTTTCATTTGCTGTGTAAAAAGAGGTATGCAGGACGAGATAGTTTGTTATGTCGATAGCTTCAATACAGGGTAAATCCTTCAGACTGTATTTAAAGTCCGATCTTTTTAAACTATACGGGTCATAACCTAAATGAAGATATATTTTTTACGCGATATTGCGTCTGTGCTAGTCCATTTAAAGCCTTTCTATAGTCGCTTTCCGACATCGTGCTGTGTTGTTGTGGCCAAGTGAAACACTTCCTGACCCCCATTTGAGTTTCGCACGGCTTCCGAGTCACGTGAGTGAAACCCAGCAATAGGACATGTGTTTATGAATAAAGTTTGACTTGGGTTGATTTGATTTATGGCCACTGTGTTCGGTCTTCTGGTGACTGACGTCTCAATCCAACACAGGACCTTTGGAAACTGGTGGAACATCATGCAGCTGACTGATCTGCTGCAACTGCATGATGGTATCATGAACCAGAATCACTGAGGAATGTGTCAGACGCCTTGTTGGATCTTTACAACAAATAATTAAAGCAGTTCTAAAGGCAAAAATGTCCAACTAGGTACTAACAGGGTTTACCTGATAAATTGGCCATTTATGAGTAAAATAGTCAAATCCAAACACAAACTATTTATGCTTTTGGTTTCATCTTTGATCTCGTAGAGATACTAACTCATAGATTATAGCTTTTTCATCCTTTTCTTATTTGTGATTGGGAAAAAGGGTGAAAAAATTAGAAAAAATATCTTTACATTATATGTCTGTGACTTCACAATATAAAGTGCCTTGAGATGACATCTATTTTTTTCTAATTGAGGAACTGGAGCTCTGGATCTCAGAGGGTCATTGGACGAGAGGGTTCCCCTGTGGACAAGAAATGATGAAGCTTTTGTATATGAATCTGCATGAATGGCTTGGGTTAGTCATGGACTGATACACAGCAGACCTCCTCCCACATGACCTCCAGTCATAGCAAATCGTTGTCATTGTTCAGCAGCGACAAACCCAACAACAACTGTCTTTAGTGGAAATATCAACATCTACATTTGGATATTTTAGAGTTTTATCCCACAAATATAAACAATTTCAGTTCCCACGATTTTAAGCAGTTAAAAATTAGTTTGCACAACATCTGAGTAGCTGCAGATAAATTAGAAATACGAACGTCTCGGAGGCAAACAGTTCACTAACAATCAAAAAATTATGCACGCAAATATTGCCATGCACATTTTCTGGTCTGTTGCTGAATTAGGACGACTGTTAGGATCCATCTAATGGCAACAAGTGTGCAGACGTGCATGTAAAATGTAGCTGACAAAGGGAAAAGTTTTCTAAAGGGTTGGAAAATTACTAGCATTCCCAAGTAGATTGTGTTTGTCCACTCCTCTCGTCCTCCCAGACGGATGCTCTACCTTTTCTGCTGCTGTAAAAACGACGCTGTTTGTTTGCAGATTAAGCAGCTTAAAAAAATGATGAGCGTGTCATGTCTTCTGCTGTTTTAATATGTTATAAATATGCAGCTACATGCTCGCTGTTGCTTTGTCTTGTCCACGTGTTCGTGTCTCTGCAAAACATATGCGTGGGTAATGTGAAGAGAGATGAATGTCTAATGTCTGATGACAGAAAGTGCAAGAAAACAGCTGGCTGTGTTGTAATTCAGTTTCCTAGGAAGTGAAAGCTGCTGGATAAGAAGATAATGATGTGAAAACACTTGTTTTAGTCTAGATACTCTCTACAGAGCTGGTGATCAGAAATATTTTCTGTTTTATACATCACAAGCTTTCAGGATGTCGATACAAAAATAAATACAATAGCTTTTTTAAATTTTTTTGAAAATCAGCCTCATAGTTTCAAAAAAAGTGTTTGGAAAACATCTACACATTGGAGTGAATCAACCAAGTGTCTTTGCTGTCCAAACCTGACCATGCACTGCAAGTGCTTGCCAAGCACACGCTCCCAGGCACAGATGAGATGGAAGCAAAGAAGTTTTAAACAGCAACAAAACAAAAGCAGATGTGCAAAACACGACCTACCAGCCAAGAAAGATACAAAATCAAACATTTTATTAACAAGATTTGACCATTTTTAAGTCGTCAGCATGAAAAACCCAAATTAGGTTCAGATTTTACAATATTTTTGTACAAAATAAGCAGGAACAAAATGCTCAAGCTGTCAGGAAAAATAGTGACGCAAGTAAAAAATAAAGAGAAAGAAGATTGTGCAGGATAACGGACTGGAACTCTGCACAGTATCAGAATGAACCAACATGGTTCATTGAGTAGAACGTTTCTTTACTTCTACTGTATAAAGAACAAACTCAAAAGGTCTTTTATCATTTTCATAATCTTTTTACCAAGCTAGAGAAATTATTTTTTTTATTGTTTTGATAATAGCAATGGTTATAATTCTTTATAAAGAAGTTGGATATTTTTCTGTTTAACTCTATTTTAAATAGACGTGATTATAGTTTAACTGCTGTTTGGGTGTTTCCACCAATGGTGGACCACTGAGGACTGCTGTTTTCTTGTAATCCTGATCAAACTGACACAAAACACACGTCTGTTCCAGACATGTCTGGATTGGCATGTTGGTGGTTGAATAAACCACTGGAAACTTTTGTTCCCAAGTTTGAGTCCTGATTTAAAAAGTTGCTTTGTTTTGATTGGATCACAGACTTGGGCTTTTTATCATTATTAGCATATTTTTTTTACTTATGCCTTTATTATCTTTGATAATAATGCAATGGGAAAACTAATTTTTTACACATAGTAATGTTACCTTTGGAAAAACCATTTGCATAAATAAAGCAAACATGTTTTACATTGAAAGATGGTTTTAATTAATTAAAATAATAATAATTTATACTTTATTAATCCCTCTTGGGGAAATTATTTCTCTGCATTAAACTCCTCCTCATTGGTGAGGAGCAGAGGGCAGCTGTTTTGTACAGCATCTTGGGGTTCAGTATCTCGCCCAAGGATACTTCGACACTCAGCCTGCCGGCACTGGGGATTGAACCCCCCGGTCTTCCAAATGATAGGTGATCTCCCTCCCCACTAGACTACGATCCGCCCATAATTAACTTCCTAGTGAGCAATTTGACTCAATTACCACTGAAAAGTCAAGGTTTCTCACCAAATACCAGAGACTCTGATTGACTGTCAGTATTTAGAGCGAATGCAGGTTTGTCAAAACAGTCCTCACGAGCCACCATCCTTCACATTTTAGATGTTTTTCTGTTTCAGCACACCTGAATTTTTTTATTTACCTCCTCATCATCTCAACAACTTCTGCAGAGGCCTGATAACAACCTGCTCATGTGAACAGAGGAACATCTGCAGGTTGTGGCCTTCAAGGACTAGAGTTTGACGCCTATGAAATAAAAATCTGCTGCTCCACATGTTTCTCAGAATAGTCCAGTAGTGTCCAATCCTGGTCCACAGAACATAACATGTGGAAATCACATATGAAATGACCATGTGACACGTGATGCACGTGTTTACTGAGTGAATTTAGGACATAAAACAAGTACCGTAACATGTGTCTCACATTTTAAAATGTAACGTGAACCATATGTTTTTAAACCTTTTCATGTTTTCAAACTTAACTCATGGGATCACGTGTGGAAAAACACATGAACTTCATGTGTTTCTTCCTTAAGACAAGAACCATTGTTCTTCATGTTTTAGTTGTTTCTAACACACCTGATTCAATATTGGAATTCAGTTCAAGTTCTGCAGAAACCTGTTTTAAATCAAGCATGTTGGAGGTACATCTAAAACAGGAGACCAGGACTGGATGTCCCTGCTGAAAAACAGTTTGTGAAAGGACAAGCTCCTCAAAAGATGATGGCAAATGACATGAAAAGACAGAGATCCATTTTTACTTTGGACACAAAATTCTGCTGACTGCAAACAGATCCTGGTGCAAAGAAAATGATAATTATTCCAGCAGGACATGACTTTTAGAGAGCCACCGTCTTTTCTCTTGAACCCACATGTTATTAAAAATCATTCAAGATAACTGTCTCATGAGTTTGTCAATCCAGGCAACAATTTGTTTTAGAATGCATGAATTAACCATTAAAACCTGCATGAATTATACATAATTAATGAAATAAGTAATTAATCGTGACAAATCAAACGTTAAAATAAGGCTTCTGAAAACCCGTTGTTGAATAAATAAAGTCTTTAATCATCTATTGAGTGATGACTGGTTTGTTTCAGAGGAGAAAAAAAAAACATCATAAAGAATAAAAGAATATAGAAATCTGTCCAGTTGTGTCAGTATTCTGTCTTAAAATCTCTTAAAACACGTAAAAAAAAAAAAAATAAAAATAAAAAAAAGAAGAATTGAGTCGGTTTATTACGGAGCGCATGTTTCTGTTTGAGCGTCCAATCTGCGTACCGAGGCATCTCCGCCCCGTGTGGAGGAGGCAGACGGAGGTGTAGCGAGGAGGAGCTCCAACAAAACACGACAGTCCACGTAAAAACGGGAGTCTGTTCGACGCACTTGGATTACCGGGCAGTCAGTCAGCTGTCGCCGCTCCGAACGGCTGCAGCTCGCCTCTCCTCTCATGGACGCGCATCCGGTCAGTAACTCCGTTTATTCTCGATAAACAGAAGGAGGAAAAAAATGAGAAAAACTGGAAACCTGACTGGACAGATTCACAGCATTAGTAGCATTTATATTTTTTTCTCCTGATTTTTATTTTTCTGGATCAAATAAAGAAAGAAAAGTTTATTTGTGGACGGACACTGATTTTAAACAGAGTCTTCAAAGGAGGAAGCAGATTCTCATCCGTTTTTATATCTTTGACTGGAGCTGCATCTTCTGAAATCTGTAAGTTCTAAAATGTCTTTTTTCCCCACATCTGCTTTTAAACTAAGTCACTCCCTAAATGCAGGCAGAAATTCACCAGCAAGTGGGATAAGATCATTTTAAATCCTTGTTTGCATATTTAATATCTTGGAGTTTGCACAGATGAAGAAGCTTGTGGGATTTGCATGAAAAGATTCTGTCTGTTGATGCCAAATAACTGATCAGAGATTTTTCTCTTATTTCTGCTGCAGCTGTGATATTAGTTAATGAAGTAGCTTGTGAAAAAAAAAAAGCTTTTGACATTTACTTGGATTCATTTAGGTCTTCTTTTAGGTTTATGTTATACATTATTTGTAAGAATTTGAGGGAAAAGCTGAAAAGTCCACCAATCTCAAATATTACAGTGAGTTTATTGATTATGTATTTATGGGGGGAGGGAGGGGGGAGGAGGGGGTGTTGTGAAGGAATTCTAATTAACTCAGTGTTTAATTGCGCTAAATGCTCACTCAGCCTCTATCTGATGGGCTCCTTTATGGTAAATAAATGGACATTTATAAATACCTTTTCTGCAGTGGCGCCCAAACTACGCAGACATTGCTACGCTGGAGCTTTTCTAAACATGCATGCCCCCATTTGTAAACTCTAAGAGAAGTGAAAAAGATGATGCGCCATGCACATGCAAGATTTACACATCAACAAACACATTTTTGGTTCCGTGTTCACGTATGAAGCGCTCCAAAGACAAATGGTAAGAACAAGTGCCAAAATTAGCACTTATGTAAATATGAAAGGCATGAATTCATGCTGCCTCTGTACTTTCTGTAATAACTATATAATAAAAACACAATGTGTTTACATCAGGGAAGATATAAGCTGTATTTCTCATGTTTTACTCCTAGAGAGACTGCTGACTTGTGCTGGATTTTCCTGATTCACTATCGCTCAAACCTTCTTTCTCTACTTTCGCCGTAGACTAAACCCTCTGCACGCTTTTAGCTCCATATTGATTATCTTTTTAAATTCACAGAAAGAGAAAACAGGCATTCTTTCATGAACCCATTGCCCACAATCAGGAAAGAAAAGAATCCAGAAATTGTTGCTGGATGCTGCATCATTTCAGCCTCCAAAATTGGCAACAAAAAAAAAAACAGTGCTGAAACTGACTGTGTCTGCAGTATAGTGGTTGTTCTTTTGGGGGGAATCCTTTGGATTTATGTAGTCATGTTTAGGAGTAATAGTTCATGTCACTGGGAGTTTTATTAGAGGCTTAATCGGCATCAGTAAGCTGGTATGACCGCAAGCAACGGCAGCATCACAGCCCATAAATGCAGAACTCTGATATGCACATGCTGCGCAACACAGAGGAGGACAAGAATAGCAACAAACACACAGTCGGGCTGTCATAGAAGGAGCGAGCGATTCAGAATCGGCCCAGAATGAGCGAGTCAGCCGTGAGGAGATCTGTGCAGACAGGCACGCTGAGATATGTAAAGTGCCCTGCAGTGAATGGGAGTTTGCTGGCTCTGAGTCTGTCTGCTTCTGGGTCTCTGAGATAAAACTGTCATTCATCACGCCACGAGCCGTCTGACTGTGGGTTGACCTGTCCGTGTGGTAGAAGAGCAGGTGCGAGCTCCATGTTTGAAGGAGACAGAAGTGATCGGTCTGCGAGAAAGATAGTGAGCATGAAAAGAAAGGTGGGTTTCAAAGAGGGCCGATGTTGCAGAAATTCCAACGATCTTTTCACTTCAAAGTAGATTTTAATGACATTTTGCATTTGGAGAATGTTTGTATTCACGTGCTTATACAGATGAATAAAAGAATCAGTTATACATCTTTTTATTTTGGTGCTTTGGTATATTATTTTAACCAACTATCCCTCTACAGTTTCATGACATAAAGGTCAGACAATGTGTAGGAAAACACCTTTTACACGCTACACAAATAAAAATGATGATTTCTATCTCCTTTCTAATACACACACACAAACACAGTTATGTAATTGACACCTAACCCTGATGAAAGTTCAACAACCACTGACTGCCCATTCCTTTTCCTTAGCATTAATAAAGCTAATGCTTCATGCTTTATTCATGGGTACAAGAAACGACCCGTGTATGTCTCTCCTTGAGCATCATAATCGACATAATCATGAACAAGATTAGTTTACTCTACAAGGTCGTGCGCTTGATATTTTCTTAGCCAAACAAAAAATACAGGAAGAATCATGTGGATGAAAATGATTGCAATCAAAATATTTCCGAGCAGAAAACCCCTCTCTGTGATGTAGATTTTATGGTCCATAATTAATTATTCTCTCTAGTGGTTTTCAAATCTTAAAAGAGTTGCATGATCCAAGAAACTGAAAGGTCAGCAGAAGGATCCAAAGTTTTCCCTGTAGAAAGCCATACATCAACCTTAGACAGATCCAAGAGAGCGGTTTAACCTTTTCAATTGCATACTAAGTGCTGCATTGTTCTCTAACTCGAAAATACACATTTTTTCATGTTGCTCAAGCAAAGTCCTTTTGACAGCACACAGCAGGGTTGACGTGAGGCGATAAAGGCAGTTTTGCTGAAACTTTAGAACAAGCTGGACCAGCTGCAGGCTGTGATTTAAGCTCAGTGTCGGGATGTTTGCAGCAACGCTGTGCCACTCTCTCATTTCTCCGAGTCAGACGTGACTTTTAATCGTGCATTCATTCAGACTCACTCGTGATTTTCCATGACGATAAGAGGATGCACCATAGTAAAATTTAATTTCACAGTCATCTGTTTCAGTTATCCCCCGCCCCGTTAAGCTGTTTGCCAAGTGCAGGTGGCGGGATTTAACCGGAGCTCGCAGCAGCATTTGAATGCGATTTGAAGGCTGAACTCAGGAAAGAGGAGCACATGAAATTAATGAAAGGAGAATGTAATTATCTCATTTTGTTCATGCAATACAAATGAAACCATGCGTTTTATGATGTGGTGTAGCCACTCTGTGTTGGGCTAAACCTACAGCACAAAGATACTGAAGTGCTATCAATAGGTGGTGCTAGAATAGAGCAAATAGCTGAGAGCTTTGTAAGGAGAGTAGTGAGTGTTTCTTTATGCATACAGACTGATTTCTGCATGATGGGTTACATCTTTATCTTTAATGTCTTTAGGTTTCTGTCATGACCGTGTTTTGTGCGAACCCTCTTACAAGCACAACTCCAGACAACAAAACAGTTTTAAGGTGTTTAATGAAAACTGAAAAGTACAAAGCCAGGCACGGGACTCCTGTGCAGCTGGCGGAAACAGGAACCGGGCCTCACTGGATGGAACCGTGAGTATCTAAGTGCGGAGAACACAGGTTAGAGATCTGGGGATATGATGATGGAGCAAGCATGAGAACAAGGAGAGGTCTTACGTTGATGGCGCTGATGGTGGTTATGCGAGGAGGAGTGGTTGGCGGCTGAGAGAACGGCTGTGGGTCCGGATGGAGGTGTGCAGGTGCTGGAGGGTGAACAGATCAGCTCTGAGTCCGTGGTTGTCCAGCAGGTGCAGCTCCGGGGAGGAAGAGACAGGCAGAGAGCAGGTCCGGGGAAACCAAGCTTGGCATGGGAGCCTGTGGAACCGGCTGCTCTCCAGGATAGGAGGTACGGATCGGCGGGAAGGCGTCAGGTCCGAGTGAAGCTCCTGGGGAAAGGAAAAACAGACCAAGCGATTATAGAGCTCGTCTTAGGGAAACAATCAGGTCAGTAAATAAGCCACTCTACCACAAGAGAAGAGAGAACTATCTGGCGCCTGTCTCGTGTTGATCCTCCCCTTAAATCTCAACTCAGGTGATGAGGAGAATGAGCCACACCTGCCGCTCCAGAGCTGATCCACCTGTTGGAAGGTTGGTTAATCACACCCACACACACACTCACACCCACAGGCAGCTCAGCCACACAACAGTACCCCCCCCCCTAACGACCGCCTCCAGGCGGTCGAGCCGAAGAAGATGGGAGGGAAGAGGACGAAGAGGCGGAGGACGCTTCAAAGTCCTCAATGAGGGAGGGGTCCAAGATGAAGGACCGGGGGACCCATGAGCGGTCCTCCGGGCCATAACCCTCCCAGTCCACCAGATATTGGAAGCCCCGCCCCCGAGGTCGGACGGCCACAATCCGCCGGGCCGTGAAGGCCGGGTGGCCGTCAATCATACGGGCGGGCGGGGGGGAAGGCGGTGGAGGGCAGAGAGGGCTGGTAACCACAGGCTTCACTTTGGACACGTGGAATATGGGGTGGACACGGAGGTGGGACGGGAGCTGGAGTCTGACGGTCGCTGGACTGGGGACGGCCTCCACGGTGAAGGGGCCCAAGAACCGTGGGGAAAGCTTCCGGGTAGAGGCCTTGAGGGGGAAGTCCTTCGAGGCGAGCCAGACCTTTTGTCCCGGGGAGTAGGTTGGAGCCGGGATGCGTCTGCGGTCCGCACCCGCTTTTGTCTTCGCCGCCGTGCGCTCCAGCGCACGCTTGGTACATGCCCAGATGCGGCGGATCTGGCGGATGTGGGTGCGGACCGTGGGGATGACCGGCTCTGGGCAGGAGGAAGGGATGAGTGTGGGCTGGTAGCCGAGAGAGCACTCGAAGGGTGAGAGCCCCGTGGCAGACGAAATGTGCGCGTTGTGCGCGTACTCAACCCAGGAGAGATGCTGACACCATGTGGCTGGATTTTCGTCGCACACACAGCGCAGCATACTTTCCATCTCCTGGTTGAGCCGCTCACACTGCCCATTTGTCTGCGGATGGAACCCAGATGTGAAACGGGGCGTGGCTCCCAGCATCCCACAGAACTCTCTCCAGACCCTGGCAGTGAACTGGGTGCCCCGATCCGAAAGGACCTCCGTCGGGATGCCATGTAGCCGGAACACATGGCGGAACAGGAGGCGGGCGGTCTCAGGGGCTGACGGGAGCTTGGGAAGAGCGATGAGGTGGCATGATTTAGAAAAACGGTCAATGATAGTGAGAATGACGGACTTGCCTTTGGAGACCGGGAGGCCGGTGACAAAGTCCAGGGCGATGTGGGACCAGGGTCTGGATGGCACGGGAAGCGGCTGCAGGAGTCCAGCTGGAGGCCGATGGGACGGCTTGCTGCGGGCACACACACAACAAGCAGAAACAAATTCTCCTACATCTTTGTGGATGGCTGGCCACCAGAAATACCTTTGTAACAGGGCGATGGTTCGACTGGTGCCAGGATGACAGGAGAACCTGGTGTTGTGCCCCCAGCGGATCACCTGCGCCCGGACAGAGGATGGGACATAGAGCCGGTTGGGAGGTCCTCCTCCAGGGTCTGGCTCCGCCTCCTGCGCTCGCCGGATCAGCCCCTCGATGTCCCAGGTGAGTGAGCGGACGAAGCAGGACCCAGGCAGAATGGTGTCCGTCCGCTCCTCCGGGAGCTCGGGCTGGTGAAGGCGGGAGAGCGCGTCCGGCTTCTGGTTCTTGGACCCCGGCCGGTAGGAGATGGAGAGGTGGAACCTGGAGAAAAACAGGGACCAGCGGAACTGGCGGGGGTTGAGCCGCTTGGCAGATTGCAGATAAACAAGGTTTTTATGGTCAGTCCAGATTATGATGGGAAGTTGTGTACCTTCGAGCCAGTGCCTCCATTCCTCCAGCGCTAGCTTGATGGCTAGGAGCTCCCTGTCCCCGATGTTGTAGTTGCGCTCGGCCGGCGTAAAGCGCTTGGAGAAGAAGGCGCAGGGATGGAGCTTGTTGTCCGCCGCCGAGCGCTGGGACAGGACCGCTCCCACACCCTCCTCAGAGGCGTCCACCTCCAGGGTGAACTGAGCGCTGGGGTCCGGGTGGATGAGGATGGGTGCTGCCGTGAAGCGCTGCTGCAGGTTCCTGAAGGCGGCTTCAGCCTCCGGGCCCCAATGGAACGGCACCTTGGGAGATGTCAAGGCCGTAAGGGGTCCCACAATGAGACTAAAGCCGCGGATGAACCTGCGGTAAAAGTTCGAGAATCCCAGGAACCGCTGCAGCTGCTTCCGGCAGGCGGGCACTGGCCACTCCTCCACTGCTTTGGTCTTGGCGGGGTCCGGTCTGATCTGTCCACCCTCTAAAATAAAGCCGAGAAAGGTTATTGATGGTGTGTGGAACTCACATTTCTCGGCCTTTATGTAGAGCCGGTTCTCCAGGAGCCGTTGGAGGACCAGCCGGACGTGTCGTTGATGTTCCTGGGGGTCTGAAGAAAAGATGAGTATATCATCTAGGTAGACAAAAACAAATTGGTGAAGGAAGTCTCTGAGAACATCGTTTATGAGATTCTGAAACACTGCTGGTGCGTTAGTGAGTCCAAAGGGCATGACGGAGTATTCATAGTGGCCTATGTGGGTCTTGAACGCTGTCTTCCACTCATCACCTGCCCGGATGCGGACGAGGTGATAGGCGTTCCTGAGGTCGAGTTTGGTGAAGATGGTTGCTTTTTGGACAGGCTCGAAAGCGGACGAGAGTAGCGGGAGTGCATACTTGTTTTTTACTGTGATGTGATTTAAACCCCTATAGTCGATGCAGGGACGGAGGGAGCCGTCCTTCTTTGCCACGAAGAAGAAACCGGCTCCAAGGGGAGATGATGAAGGGCGGATGATTCCAGCCTTTAGAGAGTCCTTGATGTACGACTCCATGGCTTCTCTCTCGGCCCGGGAAAGATTGAACAAACGGCCCGCCGGGAGAGGTGCACCGGGCAGCAGATCGATACAGCAATCATACGGCCGGTGCGGCGGGAGAGAGAGAGCCAGGTCTTTGTTGAAAACCTCACTTAGGTCATGATATTCGGGGGGAACCTTGGTTAGGTCTGGCGGTTGCTGTGGGGCCGAAGAAGCGGGAACACCCACCGGAAGTGCAGACTGTAAACACTGTTGCAGGCAGTGCGGGCTCCAGGAAAGAATACGGTTATGGACCCAGTCTATTTGAGGACTATGTTGGACCAGCCACGGGTATCCCAGGACTATGGGCACCTCCGTGGTGGGGTAAACAAAGAATTTAATGGTTTCACGGTGATTACCAGAGACAATAAGAGAAACAGAGTCAGTACAGTGGGAAATAGACGCCATTAGGCTTCCGTCTAGAGCGCGCACACTAAGAGGCGCAGGCAGTGGGGTTACAGATAAGTGACACTTCTTAACTAAGTCGGGATGAATCAAGTTCTTTTCCGAACCGGAGTCGACCAGTGCTAGGCACTTGAACGGCTCCCGGTTCTTATTGAAAATGGATACGGGGAAAGTCAAACGGGGATTTGAGCACTTTCCGCCCGCCAGGACCCCCATCCTTACTAGCGGGCGCTCTCGTTTGACGCTAGCTGGCAGTGATTAATCATGTGAGTGGGAGAAGCACAGTAGAGGCAAACCCCATCGGCGAGACGTCGCCTCCGTTCAGCCTGGCTGAGTCGAGCCCGTCCCAGCTGCATCGGTTCGGGCGAGGGAAGACGAACCGGCCGCCGTCTGGGTGGTGGAGAGGCTGCTCGTTCCTGGACAGAGGAGGCTGAAACCCGGGAACGTAGTCTCTCCCGAGCCCGGTTATCCAGCCGGATGGCTAGCTTGACCAGCTGGTTGAAGGTAGCGGGGCAGTCGCGACCTGAGAGCTCATCCTGCATCTTCTCCGTGAGCGCGTTCTTAAAAACTCCCCGTAGGGCAGAGTCGTTCCATGCCGTTCGGGCAGCCAGGGTGCGGAACTCGATGGCAAAGTCCGCCACCGACTGCTTCCCCTGGCGAATCCGGAGCAGCTGGTCCATCGCCTCCTCTTCCGTCTCCTCCGAGTCGAACGTCTGCTTAAAAGCATCCAGAAACTCCTCGTATTCTGAGTGTTCGAGGGGGTTGGAGTCGAGGTAGGCCTCCGCCCACCGGAGGGCTCTGTCGCGCAGCCAGCCCACCAGGAAAGAGATCCGGCTGGCGTCTGTGCCAAAAGAGTTAGGAGAGCTGTTAAACACTAGGTTACATTGAAGTAGAAATCCTTTACACTTACGGAGATCTCCGTCATAGGGCTGTGGGTTTGGAGGAGAGACCCCTCGATGGACTGGCTCGGGAGGTGCGACTGGAGGAGACGCGGCCTGGGGTTCCGACGAGGAGAGATCCGTCATCCGCGTGTCGGTGTCCGCCAGGTGCGCGGTTAGCTCCGAGATCCGCCGGGTGAGTCTGTCCATATTATCCATGAGGTGGGTCTGTTGTTGCGCCATCTCCTGTAGGAAGTTCTCATGCTTGCCCAGGAGTATTCCCTGTTGGGAGAGTGCGGCCTGGAGCTGTGCCGTAGGGTTCTGGTGGCCAGATAGTTCTGTCATGACCGTGTTTTGTGCGAACCCTCTTACAAGCACAACTCCAGACAACAAAACAGTTTTAAGGTGTTTAATGAAAACTGAAAAGTACAAAGCCAGGCACGGGACTCCTGTGCAGCTGGCGGAAACAGGAACCGGGCCTCACTGGATGGAACCGTGAGTATCTAAGTGCGGAGAACACAGGTTAGAGATCTGGGGATATGATGATGGAGCAAGCATGAGAACAAGGAGAGGTCTTACGTTGATGGCGCTGATGGTGGTTATGCGAGGAGGAGTGGTTGGCGGCTGAGAGAACGGCTGTGGGTCCGGATGGAGGTGTGCAGGTGCTGGAGGGTGAACAGATCAGCTCTGAGTCCGTGGTTGTCCAGCAGGTGCAGCTCCGGGGAGGAAGAGACAGGCAGAGAGCAGGTCCGGGGAAACCAAGCTTGGCATGGGAGCCTGTGGAACCGGCTGCTCTCCAGGATAGGAGGTACGGATCGGCGGGAAGGCGTCAGGTCCGAGTGAAGCTCCTGGGGAAAGGAAAAACAGACCAAGCGATTATAGAGCTCGTCTTAGGGAAACCATCAGGTCAGTAAATAAGCCACTCTACCACAAGAGAAGAGAGAACTATCTGGCGCCTGTCTCGTGTTGATCCTCCCCTTAAATCTCAACTCAGGTGATGAGGAGAATGAGCCACACCTGCCGCTCCAGAGCTGATCCACCTGTTGGAAGGTTGGTTAATCACACCCACACACACACTCACACCCACAGGCAGCTCAGCCACACAACAGTTTCATTTAATTTGTTGTTTGTCCTCCTGCATGTAATCCCTGAATTCATGGGGCTGCAAAACTGCACAACTCGTGGCAGAACGAACTCCTTCATCACCATCACAGGTTTCTGGAATGTTTCCCTTCTGAAATAGTAAGAACTTTTAGCGAAACCATCAGTTGTTAAACAAGTCACGATAGAAATCTACCCAAAATTCAAAGGAAATGGGGGAAAAAAGAAACTGCATTATGGGTTTAGAGGAGTCATTTCTCACAATCAAGTCTTTGCAGGACCTTGTATCATTTAAAGTAAAAGTGTCAGGGTTCTGGGTTTGGCGCAGGGGACAGTAACAAGGGCTACTATCATGTATGTTTTAAATGCTTCAACACACCTGACTCAAACCCTTAACAAGTCCTGCTGAGACATGTTAATGAATCTGAATCAGGTGTGCTGAAGCTGGAAAACATCTAAAACCTTCTGGACATGCAGTAGCTCTCAAGGACAAGGGTTGGAGACGCCTGATCTAAGACATGCAACACACTAGCCCAGAAAACCCTGTAGTTGCCCACCCCTGGTTCTGAGGGACCTTTCTTCTTGTTTCCTCCTTTCTTTTACCTATTCTTCTTTTCTTTTGTTGACTTAGTCCTTTTCTCTGCTCTCTCTTGAGGACCACCAGCAGGCAGTTTGCTGCTGTTGTGTCACACCTGCATTCCATCTATGAATCAGACCAACTAGTAGATCAATGGGGCATGTCAGACTACTTGAAATGTCTTGGCCAGGAATCTCCTTAAATACACGTCTTTGTGCAATTTAACTGTTCTGAAGTTTAACTTTACCAGTGTTCCTTTGTATATCTTCCTGTTGTGAGCAGTTCAAAAGGTACCGGTACTCCAGCTTCTAAAAAATTTGTAAAATCCAGCCTTTGGGTTCAGCGATTTTTTGAGTCAGTCTGAACTACATTATGATTGCCAGGACACAGCAAGGATTGAGTTGACTTAGTTGCTTCACACTCAGCACTAACCCAAAACGGGAATTCACCAAGGAAAACTTGAGTCTACATTACAAGATCACCACCAATTAGCCTAAATGTTTTAACCTGGCTCTCCCTCTTCTCAACTCAGGGACATGCATACATCTGGAACCGCTCCATTTGAAACCGTCTATAAAAAGGAGGGACATCTGGCATAATATTTTAAACTGATTGGAGGACGAGCCAGTAAGTGTCTGCCTTTGATGATTTGTCTTTAGCCAATCGCAGTAAATCAAGCTCTTGCAAATCCATTTGGTAGTAAAACACACACATCGTTACCACTAAGAAAAGCAAAACACATCTTTACCATCAAGAAATGATCAAAGTTCTTACCTTTGCTCATTTTTCAATGAAGAAATCGTCTCTAGTTCCCCTAAAACAGATTCAATAGCTGCGTTTATGCGTACATCCACTGTGCAGCCATGTTTGTTTTGCTTTGTCTGCCAGGGCACTTACTGCCAATAATACCTGAACACCCGCCCCAAAGCACAATGCTAACACATGATTGGTCTGAACATTTTTTGGACCGAAATAGACGGTTTTCAATGGAGTGGTACAAGACAGATTTTCATGGGTTTGGAAAACTCCAAATCTCGCGAGGATCTGTCTTGCAGTGCAAGGTTATAAATGTTTTCTATGTTTCAGAACCTGGATTTAAAAATATCTCAGTCACAAATCACCTGCCTCCTGAGAACTAACTCACATTACTCTTGAACATTTTGACACAGAGTCCTGGAGCTGTAGGAGAGACTCATTTCAAACAGATTCAGCTGAACTTCTCTTGTCATTATAACCCTCAGAGACACATCCTACTACCCATAAACTACTTTTATTAGCAAAGTTCACAAAGTTATTGACCATTCATAATGTGAAGCTGCTTGGAGGTTATTCTAAGACCCAGTATGGCCTTTTACGTCTCTCCATCAAAAATGATAAGGGTTGTGTACCGGTTCATACCCAAAACCAGTGTTTATTTTGGTTATGATATGAATTTTTAACATACCGCTATACCGGTGAACAGTTAAAACAGCGTCTGGAACATTTGCAGTGGGGACATGTTTCTACAGGAACCATTTTCAGTGCTACACGCTAAGACCACACAACACGTGAAAATTAAGTTTTGAATGAGAAATAATTTCTTCTAAAAAGAGGAGCTACGTTTGTAGAATGGAATTTCTTCAGCTTCAAAAGGTCGGACTTGGACCAAACAACCAGTGGAGGTGATACTGCAACGTAACTTAAATACTGCCCCCTACTGGCGATCATATCTTGAGCAGACTGTGCAACAAAAGCATGTTACTGCGCATAAGATGGTAAAATGGGCTATTTAAAGCAAATCTAAAGTAGTAATTATTTACTTATTAGAAGATAATGTATGTAAAAATGGTTGTGTCAAAAAATACCGATATATATCAGTAAAACTGATATAAATTAGAAAGAATGTGATAAGAAAATTTTGCCATACCGTCCAGCCCTAAAAATGATAATCACTTATGAGGTAAGTTTTGAAAACAAACCCTTCAGAGCCCCTCAACCTGCCCGTGCAAGCTTCTCCTCAACCCCGGTTCATCTTTCATGCTTCAGTTTCTGACCCCCCCACCTACACTCTCAGAAGTTGTATGCAAATGGGACAGACATCAGAGACGGTTCCAAAGCAAAGTGTTCATCTACTGTGGTCTGCGATCACATTTCATTGCTTCCTGTCGAGTCAGTTTAAAAGAGGCAGCCTTACAGTAAGTAAGGGAAACCTGGTGGGCAAAATCAATGTTGACATTTCCAACCCCCCTTTCAACTACCTGCTGTGATTTGTTTCAATAACGACACTTTGTCCCTTCAGCCACTGATCGACTTGGGAGCAAAACAAAACCTGATAGATCAAAACCTTGCTCAACAACCTGATCTTCTGATCAAACATGACACTGGCAGCTTTAAATGGTCTCAAACTCACCTGTAACCCACAGAAAAAGCTCCTGTTCATCTATTTCTGACACCCATCAAGAACATATGTTTGTTTTCATTTTCTCTTCACCCAACTCACCCATAATCAGAGACTTTCCATTGCTTTGATAAACAGTCCCCATAATAACTGGTCTGAAAAAAGAATCAAAAATTGGAGCATCTTTTACCTATTTCAATGTTTACAGTCAGCACTTTGATATACATGCAAACTTTTGCCTTCTGTGTGGAGGAAAAGTAAAACGGACCTCATTAATGTGCCTTGTGAGTACAAAGTAGCCCAAATTCTAAGCAAAGTTAAGGTTTTGTCTTTACTTCCACATCACCCACATTGTGATCAGATGGATCTTCAAGGTGCTCCTATCCCCTTAATTCAACCCCATAACTTCTCAAAATTTTAAAAAAGAAGTAATAGAAACATAAGAGAGACTCATTTTTAACTGTCCTTCAGTTCCTGCTGATATCAGGTTTTTCTTAGAGGAGAAAGAATAAAACATTGAGACCATGATCAGTTCAGCTTTTAAATTTTAGTATGGTGTCTTCTCCAAATTAGATATAGGAAACGCCTACTATGTCATCATAATCTGGGAGGGAGTGAGTGGAAAACAGCATTCAAATACTTCCCGTGGTCATTAATAAGCATGTCCTTTGGCCTAGCGAGTGCCCCAGTAGGCTGTCCAGGCTTTAATTAATGACATTCTCCATGATTTTCTTAACATTTTTGTATTTGTTTATCTTGACATAAAGTCTTTCAAACTCTTCCCTCTGGAAGAAGCTCCAGTTCCCCTCTGCTACTGGCCTATTGAAAAAGGTCCATTCCCTCCCTCACTTTCCTATGGGCTGTCTCTGAGACTGAAGAATGAAGACAGAATTTAAAATTTAGATCAAAGCAGTTGCTGAACAGCTCAGGCTAAACACCAATAAACAGTCGCAAAGGTTCCAAGGTTTTACAAACTTTTACTGCTACTCAAGGACTACAGTATATTTGCTTATCCACTGACCATATGTCCCTCCACAGCTGAAGTCTTTGTATGTACAATCATCCCTGACAATGTTTTTTTTTTTCAAACTCAACAATCTTTTGATTTTGAGACAAGTCTTCATCCAATCAGGTTACTGTAATAGTTCATTATTGAGGTTGATGCCTCAGACTCAGGAGTGGGAGCAGAATTGTCTCTGAACAGTAGAGGTAAGCTCCATTCTTGTGCGTTTTTACTTTTTTAGGAGACATTGTCCTTTCAAATGCAGTTATAATGTTGTTAATATGGTGTATTTGACTATTAAATTAGTCTTAGAGATCAATGGAATCTTGGTTATCTATAATCAGCCAAAAGATTTAACTCAAGACTGGCTTGCTGGTCTTTTTTCCTTGGTAGATTCAATTGCATCTTTATGTATCGACTTTGCTCCCAAAATGTTAAAGCAGATGCTCTCTGCTGACAGTTCCCTATTGATGATGCTTTCTTGGTTCTAAAACCAATCCTTCCTTCCTCTTGTGCCATTAGCACCCTCTCCTGGGAAATTGAAGGCTAAGTAAGACAAGCTCAAGACCCAACTTCTGGAACAGAACCGTCCAGTTTCCTTTATGTTCCAACCTTAGTTCACTCCAGTGTCTACTGGATTCACACTGACAAATTCACCTGTCATGCTGGAATCAATAGTTACTTTGTTTGTGCTTTCTATTTTTTCTTTTTCTCCCCTTTTCTTCCTCTATTTTTTTGTAGGTAAGTACTGGTATTGCTCTTTCTGAGCACCACCTGCTGGCAGAGGTTGCTGCTTCTGCCCTCAGTGTACTCATCAGCTCAAATAAATCAACCAGGTGCCAAAGCCAATTCAAAGACAGAGAGTTAATGCCTTGATACTGAAATGTCTTGGATTGTGATCTCCTTTAGTACATTTCTTTGTGTAGTGCAAGTAAGTCTTGAAGTTTAACCTGTGTTGCTTGTAGATCTCA
This sequence comes from Pachypanchax playfairii, assembly GCA_006937955.1. NCBI lineage: Eukaryota > Metazoa > Chordata > Actinopteri > Cyprinodontiformes > Aplocheilidae > Pachypanchax > Pachypanchax playfairii. The sequence goes on from SSNP01000070.1 coordinate 838,907, forward strand.
GTGGTTTAACCACAGGAACACTTAAAATTCCTAATTCTAAAATCCTTGTCAATGAATCCTTTGCCTCAGAAAGAAATCTGTGACATCCTGTAAAGACACACCCATCTATGAATCTGTGTTCAGGTACGCCACTGAGAAAAAAAACAAATCTGTCTGGAACTGATTCTGCTCGTAGCCATTCACACATTCATGGACTCAACTGTAGATCTTTCTCTTCTTCTGATCTCTTTGATTGGCTCCATGTTTCCCTGGAACCTTCAACCTGCTCCCAAACTTGCCACAAACTCCAGATCCCAGTGTTTTCTTCCTGGTGATATTTTTATATTTTTATATAGGGACTATATGATATTTTTTACAGTGACGGGAGAGTGACGTCATCTCTCCGCGCGCCCATTCTATTGATGCAGTGTCTTAGCTTCCTTTGTTTATCATTTCTATGAGCGCAGGATTCAAGATGGCACTGGAACGGAATAAACAATAGAGTATCTAAATGGCCAGATTAAAAAAATAACGGATTTGAACTGATTTTAAACCGATTTAGGGTCGGCGAACGCAGGCCCAACCGACTCTCGTTTATTGGCGTTTAGGTGTTTGCCGTGTGAATCAAAAATCTCCGAGACGAATCTGAATCGCAAAAAAGTACCACTGATGATGAGTAAAACACATCTCACAGAATAAATAAGGCCCCAATTGCAAAAAACGGGCGTTCTCCTTTAAATACTTTGATCATTTGAAAGTGGATCAAAATGATATATGTAGTCAACATTTTAATGTCAACATGTTACGAGACAAAAATGATTAACTTTTTGTATATTTGGCTAACTGGGGCTCACTGAATTGTGTATTGCCCAGAAAAACTTGTATCTTAAAGGTCTCATATTATGAAAAATCAACTTTTTCTGGGATTTGAGGTGTTATTGGGGTGTGTCTGTGGTGCATATACACACATACAAAGTTGAAAAAAAAACTATCCATGCTGTTTTGAGTGAGAGGGGTTTCTGAATTCAGTCTAATAAGTGTGCTGTTCAAAATTGTCCTAGCTTTCGACGTCACAGGCCGGGAGGGGGTTGTGCTCTGAGAGGGTTCACACACCCTCCGAGAACTTTCTCCACCTACCAGGTACAGCAGTAACTTCCTCGGACACCCGCAATTCTGTTACCGATTCGAAACCACTGGTTCAGATTAGGAAACTCACCCCTCAAAATGCTCTGTTGTTGTTTGCTGCCCAGAAGAACACAAAACACTTCTATCAGGTCCCAGATGAAGAGCACAGAAGAGTGGCATGGATTGAATTTATTTATGATGTACCTGCTACCGTTTGCAAAAAACAGAAAAAAAATAAGATGAATAAAAAGTAACATTCTCTATTTTAAAGAGGTCCTTCCATTAAAAACGTTTTTTCTGAGGTTTCTGTTGAATATTTTAACTCCACAGGTGTTCTTACCTTCATAGTGGGTGTGAAAACAGGTCAACAACTTCTCCTTCAGTTTTTATCTCCCAAACTACAGGTGGCGATAAAATCTGAATTTGAACGGCCTGTATCTGTTTCGTCACAACTCCTTTGCTCATTAGTATTCGGCAGCTCCCGCAGTTGAAACCACGCCTAGCATGCTGCTGGTTAAAAGCTGTAGCATAAGACGTAACAAACTGTAAGACACGACGTCTGTTGCCATGCGCAGTGGGGCAGAAAACAGTATACCTTGCTCTCATTGGCTAGTTTGTTAGCCAATTAGATTCCAGCAAATTTGAATAATGAATATTAATAAGTGGCTGCCAAAGCCTGACGAAACCAGCCGAATTTTGACACAGAGAGATTGAAAGGTCTGTTAATAAGTGTTTTCTGACGTTTTTTAGATATAAAAGGTTTCATATTACAGGTACATAATAAGAAATAACCACAAAGTCATGAAATCTTTTTGAAATGGCCTCTTTAACCTTTTTTGTTTCTTTGTTTTTTTTATGGTGCATGGGGGTTTGAGGGTGTCACTTTTTTCTTACATGTAGTTTAGTTCCTCCTGTCCTTACCCTCATCTTTCTTGCTGTTGTCCTAATCCTTTCACCTTGCTCCTGGCACACAAACACTCCCTGAAGGGTTTTCTGTGTCTTGGTGCCAACCTGCATGTCAGCTCTCTGACACGAGTCACAGAATGGATGTTACTCTGGGTTAAACACACTAATGGACAAACTGTCTTGGAAATGTTCTTTTTGGAGCCAAAAAAAAAAAAAACAACAAAAAAATTATTTTCATGTCTCAAATTCCTGACTGACACTCTTCATCTTCTTTTGTCTTTTCTTTTTAAATACCAATATTTAGTGACTCAGTTCAATATAGTTTGTTCCACTCATCAGATTTGCTGTTCTCACACTAAGCTCAGGCGTCAGTCTGTACATTTCCCTGCAATCAGTAAAGAGGATACAGATTTTTTTTCTAATAAGCAGGTGAAGTGACAGTGACACGTCACACAAACCATGAAAAGGACAGTTTAACAAACCGATCGACACATTTTGCAAAGTGTGGCTATTTTTCTTTGTGTTTTATTGATATCACTCAGCAGACACTAATGAATAACTGTTTAGTAGGTTGGGTAGAATGATGTGACAATTCATAGGTTTTGTTTTTTCTTTTTGTTTACCCCAGAAAATCCTACATTTTATATTTTACTTGTGCATTTAGTTGAGTATTTAACCAAAGAGAGAAGAGGATAAATTAAGACCTGGTTGTTGTTGTTGTTTTGAGGATTACAGTGATTTAAGTTACTCTCAGTTTTCATTTTTAAATAGTTAAGAAGCTGTAAATGCAGTAGGGAGGAGTCGTCTGTCTGCAGCGGTGCTGTAAGTTGTAAACTAGAAGACGGAAAGCTGCATTAGTTCTAAACACACTCCCAGAAATACCAGAGATCATTCTTTTTTAGATTTGGACCAAAGCAAAATTAGATAAATTGAAAGGTTAGTGATCATATTCTGACTGCAGAATATAAACTAGACAGTGTTTTTGATTGATCACAACACTGTGACTGTGTATATTTGAATCAAGCTCATTGGTTATCTTTAACGTGTTTTGAAGGCAGGTCAAATATTAGTTTTTGTCAGACTCATTTACATTCAGTATCTATGAATACACCTTCAAAATAAAAGTCCTCTGCTTACTTCATATATTTTTTATCTCTTTAATTGCAATGTGGTTCTAGTCAACACCATATTTGTAACTCCTACTCACTTTCCCCTATGAATGACATTCAAACTTTCATTGTTTTATCAATAAGCAACAGGCATACGTTATAGTAGATATGTTCCTCGGTTCCTCTTCAGATTATGTTTAAACATTTATCGTTATCCATTTAGAATAAGACAGATAAGAGGAACTAGTGTTCTTAGAGAGTCATTCTGTGTAGAAGGCAGAAAGCTAAAACGTCTCGTTAAAATGTGCCAATAAAAAAGAAAAAATTCCAAGGATAGATAAAGATAAATGATACAAATGCAGTTTTAGGACCTCCTTCCCAACAACAACAAGGGGATTAGTGACCCACAGGTCAGTCTAAATGACCCCTGTGGTTCAGCATTGAAGTCTTACTCCTGCGGGCTTCAAATCAAAGCCCAGTGCAGCCTAAAGTAATTAATGTACCGTCAGCTTATTTTGTCCCTCCAAGGACGTTTCTGTGTTCCGTGAGCAATTCTGACTTATTATAATATCCCTTGACTCTAAGACTATACAACGATTTCCTTTACTGTTCAGCTCCTTTTCATCCTCATTTTGGCTCACGCTCTGTGTGATTCACAGGGTCGGCTGTAATACGAGGTGTAATCATCCCGTATTAAAGGTTTCTAGTGATTGATCGGTGGCATCTGGGGAAAGCTATTATGTAGACTTTGGAGGCTGTGGGTGATGTTTTTCTTCCTTCTTTGGCACGTCGACTTGCTTTTTGGTCTTTATGGCTTTTTCAAGTTGAATGTAACCTTCTTGGTTTTTTGAAAAGCAGGACATTATGTTTTTTGTGTGTTTTCTTGTGCCATTGCAACACTCAGGGGTATTAGCACAAACATAATCTCTGCACCGTGACTGAAAGTACCAATGTTGCCTGTTTAGTAGCAGCAGCACTGATACAGTTTGATATTCATCACACGCCATCTGCCCTAATCAATTTTCTAGGTGCTCAGGCAATAATAGCAAGTTACAGCAGCAGAGGAAGTGCATGCATATTATTTTCAAGGATCCAAAGGGGCTTTGGAAAAGTCTCCTTTTATGAAGTATTTTCAAAATAAATTTGTAGCATACAAAACCTCCACTTAGGTGGAGTAATTTTATTTGCCAAAAAGACGAATAACAAAAAAGGGAAAATATTTGGGCCTAATTTCCCTCATGAGAGCATCACTTATAGTCAAAACATTAGTATTTATTCTTTTACTAACACAGCCTTTAAAAACTGATTCAAATTGTAAGATTATTTGACATCTAATTGTCACAATGTTGCATCTTTAATAACAACTTTGACTGCAGATTTAAAAGAAGTGCACTAAATACAAAATAATTAAATGATAACAATTTATACAATACTTGTGCCAAATTGATACTTTCAAAACGGTACCAGTTTCTAAACACTACTTAAATCTGTATTTTAAAAAGTAAAAACCACTTACACACAGAGAGAAGCTGTTAATATGTCAATAAGATATTTTTAAAAATCTGAAATAATAAATACAAAAAGAAAACAATCCCACATTGTACTGTACATTAACTCTATTATCTATTATTTAAAGTTTACAAAGTCTAAGTAGGCTAAGAATTTACTAAATTTACAAGTGCAATTTTTTTAACAAGATATTTTAAATACTGAAATAATAAATGCAAATAAATGAGAAGACAGTTTCACATTGTACTGCACAGCTATTCACATTGTACTATATTAACTCCATCTATTTTGTAAAATTTGGTAAAGAGGATTTTGTAGCAAAATTTGATGTCAAATTTACTTTAAAATCATTTTATCAACTTGTAGTGGTTTCGTACTTACGGTTTTCAAAAAAAAAAAAGTTATAATATTCATAAATCATAGACCTGGTAGGGCTTGAAATAAAGTAGCGAATTGATAACAAACCCGTTTTGTCATCTACTAGATTGTCAATCACACTTGTACTGCTAAAAGTAACAATAAACAGCCTTTTACCACTGATGATCCTGACATGTTGGAAGAAATAAAGTTGTAGTAGTTCCAGAAAAAACTCCAGCGATGCCGGTAGTAAAAAAAAGCAAGGGGGGATTTCTTCACAAATTTCTAACGGAAGCATTTCTGACATTGCGGGAAGAGGAGGAAGAGACGAGGGGGTTGGCTACAATGCATGCGCACTACTCGAAAAACTCGAAAAAGTTATTATCACACTCCTCTAACAAAAGGCTATCAAAACAATCAAAAATTTCAAATCTATGTATATATTTATATATATATAATCATTTGTCCTCTTGTTGTTTACTCGCACTCTGTTCAATAATGTTAATAAAAAAAACTTCTTTGTGAGAAACTGAGAAAGGTTTATGATTGTTCAGCCAGTGTCTCATGATCATGCTTCGTGCACATGCGCTCATCATTCCCTTTCTGAACGTCTGGGAGGAAGTTCAACGTTCTGAGCAGCTTGTATCTTTAATCTGCAAGAAATATCAGCAACAAAGCTCTACATAAAGTAGCTCTGTCTGGCCAGAAATGTCACTAGATTTGTTGTTAGGCGCTTTTTGGAAAAATAAAAGTTGCTACGGGGGTCTGAAAAGTCACTGCCAGTCGACAGACGGTGCAATGTGGTATCGAAATAGCGCCGGTACCATACCTATACTGAGTTTCTGTACCCAATCCGACCAAGAACAGATTTAAAGCAGTAATAAATAGTTTTAAAACTTCAAGCTGCTGTTTTGAAACTTGTCTAAGGGGATACTAACCAAAAAACATGTTCAGCTTCATATTAGACATCACTCTGATGGCTTTACAATACACTGAGCAGCTTCAGTTGTTCAGGTCACGGCAGTTCATTTGATGCTTTATGGCAACAGCTGTTTGTTGCAGCAGCAGACGCCATGCGCTCCTATAAAGGCTAGCAGTTAGCTTTTTCAGCTCACTGGCTGAGTTCGTTTTTTGTTGGCATCATGTTGGAACATGAAAGAAAAAAGAAAAGAGTAATGTCTTCTAAGGCGAGGCAAAGAAAGCATCAGCAAGACAGAGTGAACATCAGATAGGTCTACACTCGCTAGGATGAGCTGCAAAGCCGGTGTTCTAACAATTTATGCTGCCCTGATGAAAAATGCTACCATAGTGTGAATTGACTTATAATTAACTTATTTCATAACGAGATGTCATTAGAAGTTTATACAGTATTCTTGTTTATGGCGAGTGTGTTCTGTTAGTTATTTAAACATATTTTTATGATCCAGCCCTGATATTTTCTATATAAAAGCCCTCTGGGTCCTTAATGGCCATTGTTGGGTCAAAAGTAAAAATAACATCATATTTAGTGTTCCTGTACTGAGAGAATTTATTTGATAGGTAAAATGTATTTATGGAAAAATATAGAAACAAAAAATAAACAATAAATATTCTTATTGAAGTCAAGACTGTGGAACGGCAGACGTGCAGAAGGAATCGGTAGCACAACTCAACTGGTAGCATATTTCAACAGAACATCGGTTCCAGCGACGGCTGTCTGAGACTCGGTTGTTTACGGCAGTGTAAATCTGCTTTTAACCACATGGGAAAAGCGGAAAAGTTATTTAATACTGCTTTAACGACCTAAACCGTGACTTTAAGCTCATGTTTTTTGCAACCAATCCACTACTTTTGGATGTTGAGCTTAAAAAATGTGTGGCCTATTAACTAATTAGTTGTGAGCTACACTAAAAGCTATTTCTAAGCACTCTAACAGTATAAGTACTTTTTTCAAAAACCTGCAGATTCAAATCTCTATGTGTCTTATTCCATCTGTTGGGGGATCTGAGTTGTGCTTTTATTTGTGTTCATTTATTTTTCTTTATTTATTGGTTTATTAATAACTCAAAATGTAATGGATGAATACAAATACAACTTTCAGGATTTTTTGTAAAGGTATAAGAATCAATACATGAGATTATAGTAGTTAATTGGATCCTGGAGTTTTTAGAAGTATTTAGTTTATTAGTGTGATAATGTATACAATGAGCTGCTTGGCAGAGTTCTGCACTCTGAGTGCTTTTCATTTTCCATTAAACCTTCATATAATTAGGTTTAATATATATAATTGTTTGGTAAAAACCAAATAGTTTTCTGGTTATTATTTCAAATGTCAGGCTGTTAAGGGTTAATGATTTATTGGTTTCCTGCTCCATTGTTCCAAATCTCTTTAGGCGCACAGCTTTACTCAATCTGTTTCTCTTTGCTTTGTTTTTCTCTTGTCTCCACTCTCCCACTTTGCATTACTTCTCCTCATCCTAATTGAATTTGTATTGTAATGTGCTCATCTCTCCTCCCTCCTTTTCCTTTCTCTCACAACTCTATTTTCCTCCCTTCTGCTTTCATTTGATTCTATTTTTACTCTTAGGTCATTTAGAGACTGTTTGGGATCTTGTGTCAGTGTTTTAGTTATTTTTCTGCTTATACTGTGTGAACTCAGCTTGTAACACCCAAACACAAGTTGCTCTCTGACCCAGTGCTGTATACAAACGTCTCTTTGGCCAGAAGGAGAGTTACTGAATAAATGCTTCTTTAATTGCTTTGGTAAAGCTGTCAGCTGCAGTTTGTTTCTGCTTCAAGTGCACATGGACGCAGTAGAGTCAGTAATGCATCAGGGTGTGTATTTATCTCAGTCTTTTCAACTATTTCATTTTTATACCAGTTCTATAATATTTTGAAATTTTAATTTTTAAAAATGTTTTCAAATGTTAAATCCCATAAAATCACATATAATGTATGTTTGACCACATAACAAATAATTCCATGATTTCATGTGAATTTATTCAAATTTTTATTCTAAATGAAAGCACATAATAACTCTCACCACATATACTGCTATTAAGATGTTGTAATTTTGCTAGTTCATCTTTCTTTGATCAGAATTTAAGGACAAGAAATAACATTAGAGTCACAGAGTGGATGTTTATGTCTGGAATATTACTCTATTATTTATAAAATGAGTTTGTGTTTTTGTAACAAAACAAAAAAGAATGTTGATTGTTAGATTTCTTAATTTCTTATCAGCTACATATCAGTTTATTTATTAAATCATAAAAATTTTAGTAAGAGAAAAGTAATAAAAAGAAAAATATTGAAATTATTTGAAGTCACAAAAATTGCAGCCAACTTTTGTCTAATGATTGTATCTATTCAATTTAATTTAGTTTGCTATGTTTGCTGTTACTTTGGAGGTCTATGCTGTCACAATAAGATCCTATCAAAATGTTGAAGTTTTAAAAATCATATTGTCAAATTCTAGATTTACTATTAACATCAATTTCAATAAACATGGATTACCTTCGAATTTGATCATAAAACAACATTTTTCAGTCAATGATAAACTTTTTGAAAATATGTTTTATTATATAAGGACTCAATCTAAAGATATTCTTCCAAAATAAAAGAAGAGCTGCAATTTTTATTACGCTTTTTCCAGATTCATGAAAAAGATTTTTAATAAAAATATATTTAGCTCTAAACCAGTAAAATAGCTTTGTTTTTTCTGTTTGCAGCACAGCACCATGTTCTAAATTCATAAAATTTTCTTAAATAACTGGGAAAATAATAAAATGTTGTTTCCTTGTTTAGAAAGGGGGGCTTCATATATTTAAGTGCATTGGGGGGAAATAAGGAAGAAAAAACAACATTTTTTTTTAAGGATTGTATAAATCGCGTCATTAAAAAGTATTAATATACAAAAAAAGAAGGATTACTGGGTTTTAATAATCATCTGAGCAAAGAGATCTGTAGATTTTATCTCATAATAAAACATGAGACACACTTTGACTAGTTAATGAAACAAATCAACAGGCAACAAATCAGTTTCATTTCATTTACAGGAGAGATTCTGTGGCATCAAAAACTCCTTTTTATGTTGAAACTTAACCCTGACAGTGTTCATGGAGAGTTATGAGGTGGATTATAATAGTAACAGTGCAGAACAACGTGAGTTCATCCACTGATTAGTTAATAGTTGGACAATTTGCAGCGCACTTTGCTGTCCATCTGATTCCAGGGCTGAAAATGGTCGCTATCAGCATGGTACAGATAATGATAATGGCACCAAACAGTGGACAGAAGAGGAAATTGGGGGAAAGAGAGAATCACCTCTGAAAATGTATGCGAGCGCACATGTGTGTGTGCATGTTAGTACAGGAGCATATGAAATGGTTTGAAGTCAGCAACCCACCTTTGATCTGCAAAACAAAACTGTCATCCTTCATTCTCATCTGTTTTAAGACATACCTGGAACTCAAGGCTTAAACAATTAACTCATTAACTTCTTTTAAAAAACACATCCAAAGTGTTGAAGGCAGATTTTTCCCATGATGCATAATAATGAGTTTAAATTATGCTGCTGTCCTTGCACGAGTCACTTTGAGATAACAATAGTTGCATCAAAAATCACTTCAAAGTGTTTGATATCGATATAACAGACCTGACGAGACGTCCCCAAGGAAATAGGACTAATATATGCACATAAATATTCAAATCAGGAAATTGACATTGATTTTGAAAGTATATTTATAAAGTAATGTCAATTCTGTTTTAAATTATGGTCTGATAACAAACGTTTTGGAGAAATTTGGAGGGTTTAACCTTATTTTGCAATATGCGTAAAAGTTAATAATAATTAACATAATTTTCTGTTGATATGAACCACTATGAGGTTTTTGAGAATTGGCCTGATTAAAGACATTCACCCCATCAGTCCTTTTAGATGTAAACCCAATTTTTTTCAAACTGAGGCCTTTTCGTAAACTATCAAATAATCAAAAATACATAATTTATAACTTTCATACAGAAACACACTTTAAAATGGTTGAAATGTCCCTTTATCTATTTTGTTGTGGGAAAGGTTGGGATAAAAATCAACAATCCACTGGTTGGCAGTCATCTCCCCCCGTTAATACTGAAATGAGAAAATCCTAAAATTTAAATGGTAACTGGTGTGCATCTTTTTAGTTTTTCTCTCTGTAATTTTATTTTTAAAGAGGTCCTTCCATTAAAAACGGTTTTTCTGAGGTTTCTGTTGAATATTTTAGCTCCACAGGTGTTCTTACCTTCATAGTGGGTGTGAAAACAGGTCAACAACTTCTCTTTCAGTTTTAATCTCTCAAACTACGCAGGTGGCGATAAAACCCAAGTTCTCCCGAGTCCGAACGGCCTGTATCTGTTTCATCACAACTTCTTTGTTCGTTAGTATTCATCAGTAGCAAACAGGAAGACACGGCGTCTGATGTTGCCATGCACAGCGGGGCAGGAAACAGTATACCTTGCTCTCATAGGCTAGTTTGTTAGCCAATCAGAGTCCAGCAAATTGAATAATGAATATGAACGAGCTGCTGATCGAGGCCTGATGGAACAAGCTGAATTTTAATGCAGCCAGATTGAAAGATCTGTTAATCAGTGTTTCCTGATGTTTTTTAGGTATAAAATGTTTCATATTACTGGTTAATACTTAAGAAATAACCACAAAGTCCTGAAATTAGTAAGAAATGGCCTCTTTAAGAACACAGACAATTAGTTAGAGAAATTTGATGATGATTAATAACTATTTTGTTTTGAAAATCATCCGTTTAACCACAAGCAGGCATAAGAAGTTATTGTCTTAGACCAAACTGTAAAAAAAAGAGATTTTGAATGAAATGAGATGTCACGAAATAGTGACTCCTAATCATTAAAACGTCAATGATTATGTTTTGCACAGATACTTTCTATTTAAATTATAATTTAAAATATTTGCACAATACAACGTGAGTGAAAATAGCTGCTTGCACGTGAAATTTGTTAGATTTTTTTGCCATCAGTGATTTCTGAGCTGCAGCTAAAATTTCTGCTCCATTGAAGCGTCCTAATGAGGCGTTCCAGCTCTGTGAGATGACCAATAACAGAGTAATAAAGGAGTAATCCCCTATTTGACACCAAATTTAACAGGAGACAGTTGTGAATTAGAGTTGCAAATGAAAGTATTTTGCAGCAGACAGAAAATGAGGTGAAGTTTCTGAGAATGATGTAACTCCAGTCCCACCGAATCGTTTAATTGTTTCTCGTTGGTGCATCAAACATTCGACTACATTTGCAGCTGTTAGTATCTAAAAACATTTTTCACTGAGGATATTTTGTGTTATTGTGTATGAATGCTGCAGTTCCACCCTCAGTGATGTAATTAGACGTGTCATTCAGGGACATTAAAAAACTTCCTGCCAAAGTCTGTTAATGATTTGGGAACCTCGATGTGGATTTGGGTTCATTCCAGGTAATTGTGCAGCAGCTCTCTGGCCTGTCATCGTCTGCTGCCTCCAATCATCTTTCACTCTCTCTCTCCAAACTTCCACCATTGTTCTTGAGCTTTTTCAAGCCCCTTTTCCTCCCCTAAGCATGTGTTAGTGAAATGGTTATAATTATGATAAGCATTTATATTGAAGGGAACAGCTGCCTAAAGTCGGTGAAGCAAATAAAATCGTTCACCGTGATTGTGTGTGAGGCTCGGGCTGAGATTGTGCTGAAAAATATATCAAAGAAAGAGCCAGAAAATCCACTTTGATCTTCAGCTGATTATCTTTTTTAGCTTAAAATAAGTCATGGTTTACTGTGGAAGAAAAGAAATGTGTGTCTGGGTGTGTGTGTGAAAGCTTCAAGGCAGCGTTGTGGGTTTCTAATAAAATGAATCTAAACTTTTTAATTTAAAGTTTGCATCTGTGAGACTTTTGTGCACTGAGGATGAGATGGTATATTTTTGTAATAAACATTAAACTGAAACATGACGTATAATCCAGAATACATAAAAAAAAATGTAATAATTCTTGTTGCATTATGAGGCCTGAATGAAAAATACTTCAACATCGCAGTGACACTAAAATTCTATTTCCTGTGTGTTTCCCTTCCTTTATCTGGTAAATAATGAGACTTAAGATATTTTTTTCATTCATTTTTCTTTGCCCACTGTGAATCTGACTGCTTATTAATAATTTAGTTAGAATAAAGTTAATATCAAAGTTCAGGGTCAAAGCAGTGTTTCACCCGTTGGCCTTTGAAGAAACAAACAACTGATGCAGATAAATATGTACTTTGTGCAGCAGATGTTCATTTTTCACACAACAGGATCTGATTTTATACTTTCGGTCTCTAAGCAGATTGACTACTAATGCAATTTCCTTTAAACAAAAAGAGGATGAAGGAAGATGAAGTCCAGATTTTATTCATAGTACCACTGTTATTGTAACTGACCAATCACATGGTTTCAAAGTCAGCTTAAAAACTTAACAGACATATACTGTCTGTTTAAAATTGTATTTTTATTTTTTTTTTTATTGTCTGTCTTCAAAAAAATTATGTTTTTGTCACAGGATGTTAACATGTAGTGGATTTTAGTTTTTAGTATCGTTTGGGACCTAATGTTTTCATCTGGGTAAAAAAAATATATTTTTTTTAATGGCTGCAATTTTAAGTAGCTTCTGAATTGAAGCTACCTTCTTCTTAATGTTGATTGGCAACAGGAATTATGATGCTTTAGAAACAATGTTGTAATCTGTGGTCTCAGATTGTGCTGATGTCTGGTGCAGAAAAGGAATGATTGAGTGACATGTTCTCTGGCAAGCGTTTGACCCACATGCGAGACTCAGACACAGACAACGTTCTCTGGTGCAAAAGTGACAGGTTTATTTACAAGGTATTTACAGTGAGTGAAATGTGCTCGGTGCTCAGGACTTCGGGAGGACAGGATCCAGGAACTGTAGATGAGAGATCTGTTAGCAAGTAGCTCTTGTAAATGGCTCTGGGGATTATGCAGCAGGTGAATGATTTCACTCACGTGAGGATGATAAGGATGGAGCTCGAGGGAGGGCAGTTTCAGAGGTGCGGCTGTGCAACAGGTGGAATCCAGTGCCGGGTGAGAGCGCTGAAGAGCGGGCAGGCAGTGAGGAGGAGATCGGTACACAAGGGTCCACAAAAGTCTCGGGGTTCCACTGGCACACAGACAGGGAAACTCCGGAGGGCACACGAGGAGCAGGCTGCAGTGAGTCCTGGAGAACACTGGAAGGTTTACTAAGAGATACTAAACACACTAGGAAACTCAGAGATCGTTTGGCTCAAGGACTGTACCGTGTAGGTTAACAACCAGGCGCTGAATGAAGGGCTGTCAGCGACTTAAGTACTGCCTGCTCCTCAATCAGCCCAGATCTCCTCCAGGTGTTGCTCATTAGACTGCCACAGCTCTCCAGCAAAGATCTTCTCTGAAACAGAGGATCACTCACCCGACACAAAACACAGGCCAGACACTGAACCTGATATTCAGAGCAGAAGGACAGTGTTCCGAAATCAGCCCTTGTTAGAATTTAAAGAGAAAATTCAGATTATTTTTCTAACTTCGTTCGGTGTTTCACTATGGGAATCGCTCTAGGCGTGACCATCTACGGAAGCTCCAATGACACAACGTCTGTCCATGACAGACAGGTTGAGCCGTGGTCCAGGCTCCGCCCCCTCCTATCACCACGGCCAACCAACCACTCCTTACTCATTCTCGCTTTCTTCCCGTGTGGAACTATAGCAAGCTCCCTCAGCGCGGTCAGGCTAACTCGGATACTGTTCAACAGTTCTCAGGCGTCCCGTTAAGGAGCACGTCGCCGAACGCAGTCTGCATCGTGCTGATTCCTTCGCAGGCTTCGGTAACAGCATCCGTGTAAAGCGAGTTGTTTCACCCGGCTGTTACGAGCGGGACCGGACACCTGCGAGTTTCTTTCAGGCTAACACGTCAAGGTGAGCCTGAATCCAGCCTAGCATTTAGTTGTTAGCAAACAAGCTGAATCAGCTAACGTGTCACGGCGAGCTGACTCTTCTGTAGCTGCGGCTAGCGCTAGCAGAAAACAGGCTAACGTGTAACGGCGAGCCTGCTCTCTTTCCTGCCATGGCTACGGCTACCACCCCCGCCAAAGGGTCGGAGTTGAAACCTAAAGAGGCTGTATCCCGCCCGTGCCCTGCGTCATGTGGGGCCTCCATCTCGGGCAGGGACCCTCATCCCATGTGTATAGCGTGCATGGGCACTAAACACGCCCAGGCCTCGCTAGCTAACCCGCAGGAATGCTCGCACTGCGCCTCCATGCCAGAAAAAATNTCTGGAAAGAAGGCTGAGAGTCGCAGTAGCGAATACTCAGGACCCCTCCTTAACTAGAGCCACGGCCGTGGCTCCAGCTGAAGTCCATCTGCCGCGAGCTTCATCGAGCTGGGCGGACATGATGGACGAGGACTCTCCGGTCATGCCCCCACTTTTCGAGGGAATCCTCGACGGTGAGTTGCTAGACCCGGTGACGGAGGAGGCAGAGGACGATGCCAGCTCTGGCCTCCTCGAAATGAATGACATGGAGGAGGAAGAGGAAGATTCTACTTTTCCAGCCCAGCCTTCACGGCCACCCAGTGGGGCTGAAGTGGTCTCTCCCGCAGACAGCAGTTTATACGATGTGTGTAAACGTGCGGCTGCGAAGCTCGGCATCCCATGGCCGGCGGCTCAGGATGGAGTAGGAGCAGAACGCAATCTGTACGACGGAAAGCGCCTCCCACCACCCCTGCAACCAGCGAAACAACAGCTACCAGCTGTTCCTGCGTGCATGAAGGAAATGAACCGTTTCTGGTCGAGCCCGTTTAAGAGCAAGCTTCCCACCAGAGACTGCTCGAAGCTGGAGGTGCACGGTATGGGTGAGCTGGGGTTGGCCGAACCCCCAGCGGTGGAGCCATCCGTGGCTTATCACCTTCATCCCAACCGCAGATCTCTCTCAGCATCTTCGACTGTCTCCCTCCCCAGTAAAATAGATCGCCTCACAGCATCTATTTACCAGAGGATGTACAGATATGCAGCACAGTCAGTGTGCTCCCTTAACGCCGTCACACTGTTGTCTGCATATCAAGCGGAGATACTGGAGGAGATGGGTCGTCAGCTGGACACTGGATCACCGAACCCAGCCCTGTGGGGTGAGATTTGTGTAGTAAACGATCTCATCCTCCGCTCTTCTAGGGGGGCAGTCCAGGGGTCTGGTCGCATAATGGGGCTAGCAGTCTCCGGTGAGAGGGCCCTGTGGTTAAACCTGTCAGGCCTGGGTGATTCCCAGAAGACTGAGGTTATGGATGCCACCTATGACCCAACCAAAGGTCTGTTTGGTCCGGCTCTGGAAACGATGAGGGAGACCAGCACCCGCAGAAAAGAGGAAGGGGAAGCCTTTAACCTCTGTCTGCCACGGAAACCTAACCCTGTTCCCCAACAGGGGCACAGGCCTGGCTTTGCTGCTGCGGCCGCAGCTGCAAGAGGGCGTCAAGGTGGAGTGAAGGCTCAGAGGCATGCAGGTGGGCAACCTAACAAACCTGACAACCCCAGACCGTGGGGGAAGCACTCCTACGCTGCAGCAGCTTCAGGGAAACGTCCGTCCCACCCCGGCGAGGG
>SSNP01000070.1:857521-920028 GCA_006937955.1 Pachypanchax playfairii
AAACCTGTGTCACGTCAGAGGCTTTCCCACTGGATTGTAGAGGCCATCAGTATGTCTTACAAGTGTAGAGGCGCTCAGTCACCTGCGGGTGTGAGAGCTCATTCTACCAGGGGCATGGCCACGTCGTGGGCCCTGTTCAAAGGTGTGTCAGTACAGGACATCTGTGCTGCCGCTAGTTGGGCTACACCACACACGTTTGTGCGGTTTTACAGACTGGATGTGGCCCAGCCGTCACTGGCCCACGCAGTGCTGGGAGTAGGGGAGGCAGGTCCATCCTAGTATCCTTCCCTACTACTCGTGGCTTCGGGGTTGCTTTTGCAATCCGGGAGTGGGCCATATCTCCCATAGTGAAACACCGAACGAAGTTAGAAAAAGAACGTTGGGTTACTTAACGTAATCCCTGGTTCTTTGATAACAGAGTGAGGTGTTTCACCAACACATCCCTCCTTGCATGGACACGGGAAGAAACCTGTCCAGAATGAGTAAGGAGTGGTTGGTTGGCCGTGGTTTAGGAGGGGGCGGAGCCTGGACCACGGCTCAACCTGTCTGTCATGGACAGACGTTGTGTCATTGGAGCTTCCGTAGATGGTCACGCCTAGAGCGATTCCCATAGTGAAACACCTCACTCTGTTATCAAAGAACCAGGGATTACGTTAAGTAACCCAACGATCATTTCAGGTTATTTAATAGATTTTTTAAAATGATTTGTACTCTATTCTGATGGAGTTTGTTCAGGATGACGTGCAGTAGGTGCTGCTGGGTTTACAGTGTGTCCAGCAGAGGGGGATCTGCTGTAACTATCAGGTTTCTGGTCCTCCGGGGCCCCGAGCAGCTTTCTAACACCAGCTCTCTCACTCCAGATTCTGATTGTATATTTTCTTTTCGATGATCTCCTCAGTTTTTAAACGTCACTTCAGATTAACAGCCACACCCACAACCTCAGCTGCATCATTAAACATTCAGTTCAACCCTTGTGTGTGTGTTTAAAGAATCTCATTCCAGCTTTAATAATTACAGCATGTTTATTTCTGCAGCTGTTTAAAGGGCCGGCAGCGCCCACCACTTCACATGAGTTATAGGCGTCAGTGTGAGCGTGTGTACAGTAGGCCAATCGTTTGTGTTTAGTCTGCTGCTGCAAACAAATGGCACAATCATAATTCACCTCTGTAGGACCGGATACGCTCTTAATAAACTTCTCAGGACTTCAGCAGGTTGATTTTGTTAAAAAAAAAACAAATGGAGACGTGCAGCTGAGCTGAAGCTGCGAGGCATCAGAGGGCAACTGCAGCCCAGAGTCTCTGTTCTGTTCTTCATCAGCTGCAGACGAGAACCTCGTTCTCACACACCTGGAAGTCATACAGGAACCGTGTGATATGATACGTTGCATGTTTGACTACAGTTGAGAGCTTAAAAAGATTATCTGATTTTGATAAAATTGCATGACTAAAACCTTTTAAGAAACTGGAACAAAGATGTTAAAGAAGCCTTTTTTTTTTTTTTCTTTGTGCATTTGAAAGTTACTCGTGTTTTCATCTGATTTGTTGACAGAAATAAAAACAGGAATTGGTGGATAATCTTCTACCTGCTAAAAGGAGGAGCTTCCTCTCTCTCCTCCTGTTCACACGTGATTAAACTGCCATCTGATGACGTGTGGCACATCTGGCACCGTCCTCACACAGCTGTCTGCTCCGTTCCAGGAAGTCTGTGGTCTGATCGCCTGTGGAGAAACGAAGGGCCGCCGCTGGAAATGTTTCCCTCCATAAAAGAAAACCACCATGTGAACAAACGCTGAGGGGCCAAGGCCCATTAATCCCGCCAGGGCCCGATGAGTCCCCTCAGCTGAACACACTGCTGCTGCAGGATGAGATCATTCTACTTTGCTAAAAAAAAAAAGTTAAAAAACAGATTTATTAAATTAGGAAATGTGTTTTGATTTACTTCAACAACTTGACATGTAGTTTCTGCATGTTTTGAACATATTTGGTCAAAACTGACTTTCCTGCAGGGTTCCTGTGTAGGAAACGATGGAACAATCATTTTGCTGTTTTGCAAAACTTTGGGTACAAAAACAGGTTTTCAGCTTTAGATCGAACATCAGATGTTTTCCTTCACGTGACAGCTGCAGGTGGAGCTGCTTTTAATTTCAAACATTTGTTTCTAAAAGTACAAAAAGCATCCTGTCAAGCTCAACCTGTCAGGATCTGGTGTTGAAGAGGAGCCGTGGTTCTGCTGTGGTCTCCTCTGATGTTTACATACGGCCCAGCTCACACCGAACACCACTCGGGTTTCAGATGTTGGATCTGAGAATCCAAACAGTCCCGCCTGCGTTTCTCTACATGCTGATGATGAATGGACAGACTGCATGAATAGGCGCAGTGTTAAAAGCACATGTTGGAACCGCAGTTATCTTCACACCGAGGTGTGAGACGCGTGTTTGGATCCTGCACCACCTTCACCGGCCTGCGCCGCCACGCTTCACTCTCCACTAATTATGCTTGTTTAGTTTATGTCTCTGCTACTCGTTTCTCAGGTTGAACAGAGAGAAGTCGACAGTTTCCAACAGCAGGTCTGCTGTCCAGCTGTGCTGATGAGGTGAGGATGGAGGGTTCTTCTCTGCTGATCTGAGCAGGAATCCTCTGGAACCAGCAGCAGGCTGATGGAAGGGGGACACAAACTCCTCTGCTGCACAGAAACATGAACTTCTCTGAAACTCAGTTCTCAAACTGCAGCCATAAATTCTTGGGTGAAATTTTGAGCTGATTACTGATCTGCAGTAATAATAACTAGTTAACCAACCCGACAGAGCGTTTAGTTTACTGAATGCAAACAATAAGAGTCCGATTTCTCTGTGTGAGACTTGTGTTGGACTGTGAGTGAAAACAGAGCCAGAAGGTCGTGAGAGGACTGTTACAAAACAGATCTGAGAACGGATACGAGGAGGTTTCTTAATTATACCGAGTGCCTATGAGCAAAGCCAGCAGCATTATTTAAAAGTGGAAGACCTTCAGAAACTTAGAAGACAAAATATATATTTTTTATTTCTAGGGGGAAAAAAAAATGAATTTCTCTCCTTTTCCATCCACTCAAACATTTGCAGGTGAGTTTTTATCTAAATAAAAAGTCCAGATGTTAGAAATAAAACATAAAGTAGTGTTAATGTGTTTTAGTGGGTCTTGGATCTCAGACTGGGGTGAAAGTTCATGTTCAAAATATTTATGACCTTATTCTTAAAATGTTTTTAAATGATCATCTGATCTTTTGCAGTAGTAACAGGATGAGGCTTCAAATTAAAATCCAACTGATGAAGCTTTTAGGTCAAAACCCAAACTGAGTAGGAGTTTTAAACAAACAACTTAAAGGAGGTCAAGAAGCTGAAAATAAAAACTCATGTTTTTGGATTTACTGTCACAGGAACTCGGATCTCCTCTGCAGTTCTTCGTTGTAGGTCTCTATCTTTTAGAGATTTAATAAAATTTATGAGCTGCCATCAGCCGAGGCCAAAATTAACAACATCCTGGGTTTGTTCGATGAAAACATCCAGATCCCCATCATGGACCACCGACGCATCACTCGCTGGCCCTCCGGTCCCGCCAGGAAGCCCGCGAGCCCTCGACCCGGTCCGCCTGCCACACATTGTCCAACCTGACCAATGAGCTCTCTGGTGGTTCATCCTGTTTGCTTTAACAGTGCTGCTGACCCTGCATCCTTTCATCAGCGCAGCCGCCATCGCTGGATCCACAGACGGTGACCACATCTGCACGGCCCAAACCGTTTCCTCGACAGCTGTTTCGCCGGTCTGTTGACAGACGAGCATCATTTTTTCCTTGTTTGGAGATTTGGAGGTGAAAAACCTCCTAAAATGTGGCGGATTGAGAGACTGGACACGTGTGAGCACGTGGATGCAGAATTCCATCCAGTGTTTGTACGAATGCACATCTGGGCAGTTTCCATTCATTTTATTGGTTGACGTAACTTGTTGATTCCAGTCAAAGCAGATAACTGGAATGTAGGAGGACGTGTGACGAGACAGAGAGACATCGAATATTTCTGGTGGAGACGCAGTGAGGAGGAAGTGGTCTGTTTAATGACATGAAACACATGAAGTGTGACTCTGAACAGATGTAGATGTTCCACCTGTGGTTTAATGAGACGTGCTGGAAGAACAGAGGCTGCAGAGGGAAGCATGACTAAAGATTCCCTCTCAGGTCTGACTTTAGGATGGACGGGACCAGGTTCTAAATCCAGACACCGATGAGAGATTTAGAGTCAAAGTTCAGAGTCAAAGGAGTGTTTTCCTCTCGGAGTTTCCAGACATCCAGTTACAGGAAAGATTCGGAAATCCCGAGGAGTCGATAAGCTCGTTAAACGGTCTGCCATGACAGAGTGCGCAGGAATGTGAAGGGAAGAACTGATAAAACTAGACGCCGAGCCAAAACGCACACAGTCCGGTTCCGTGATGGAAGCTGACAAGCAGCAAATCATCTCTGACAGCCGCTCGCTTCAGAGGATTTTTCCACCAGGTTCACACACTCAGTCATTCCAACACGTGATGCAGAAAACAACTTCCCCGATGATTCCCAAACCACTTTTCCACAGGAAGCTTCATTTACCAAACACAATCATACCGAGCTGCTTGGAGATGATAAACTCGATCCTGTGTCGAAGACCAAAAACCACAGAATAAAAGAAATTCCTCTGCAGTTTAGAGTTCATATATGAGTTAGAGAGCTCGGGATTTTTATCCATTTAGATTTCTATTTCTGCACAAAAGCTAAAAAAAACAGCAATTTCTTTAAATTTTACTTCCAAGCCATCAGACTTTTATTAATCAACAGAATTTTCTTTTTCACTCCTTTCAGTTCTTTAACCTCACGTGTTTTTAAAGAAATAAACCAGGAAAGTGGAAGAATCGTTTCATGTTGTGCGGGTTCACTCATGAACGTCTGACGAGGTCAAATGATGGAAAACTCAAAAGAACTATTTTTAAGTCTGTAAAAAGATCAACTCATCCAGTGTGTCGATTCGCTGCGTTTAATAAACATCTTGTTTTCTGATGCAGGAAATACGGATGACAAAGCGCAGACACGCTCTCCAGTCAATGACCAACGTGGAATTTTACAGAAAAGGCGAGCGCAAAAAAATCCCCCAAAATATTTTAAAAGATAGTTTGACGTGTAAACAAGCAGTGAAAGTGATAATTAACTGTGTTCATACACAGATGTTTATATCAGCTGTGTGTCTGCGTTCGTCCTCCACTCAAACACACTCTCTCACTCATATTTGACCTGAGTTTGACCTTTTGTTTGGAAGCTGGTTCCTTGACTTCTGCCACCCTGAGCTGTCGGTCGGCTGCAGCAGCTGCTGCCGGGTGCTGAAAACCAGACACAACGTGAGGGATTAGAGCAACACGCTGCTGGTTAAATAAACAACCTTCAGTCTCCAAAACGTTTCACTTTTTTATTGAACGGACCAAAAATAATTATACAAGATGAGAATAAGATACATTCCCTGTGAGGCGAATGATCAGCTGGAACAGGTAAGAAACATGTAAATAAAAAAGGACAGCGGGGGTCTCGATGGGAACAGATGCGGATCAGATCCTGGGTATCAGGTCTTCTTAAACCTGAAGAGAAAACAGAAAATAAACATAATAAAATAATAAATATTCTGTTTGTGCATGAAGTACAAATAAAAAGTAAAGGAGAATCAGACGACAGACTGATCTGATTTATCACGTCACGTTGATCGACAGACATAACAAACTAAACATGAACGTAATAAAACACGTGTCCCAAAAATCTGTTTGAAGTTTTTGTGCTATAACAATACAGGAAGTGGCCTCTTCTACACACTCCAGCTGAAGCTGAAACTCCTTCCTGCTTCAGTGTGAAACAACCCGGAAGGTAAAGTTTATCATTTAATGACAGTTTCATGAGACTTTAACTAAATACTGGAGTTTTCATCCATCGATCTATTGATTAAAATCAATTACGGGTTCTTTAAAAGAACCGGAACCTTCCAGTTAAATCCATCAGTGGCTGAAAATCCTCAGGGTATCAAACCTGTGACCTCACATGATGGTGTTTATTCTATCCCACTGCACTTGAACCTCACAGAAATGACATAATGTGCACAGAGAGTCTAATGAAGTCATCGACACCTCATCAGTCCTGCGTGGCGGCCAGGCAGCGGCCGGTCCAGCACAAACATCACAAGCAGCTCGGTAACATTAAACACTCAGCGCTGCTGGTGAGTTCAGTGGGCGGGGCTTGAGTTTGGAGATGGCAGTGATGTTTACATTCTTCGGGCAGCGATGGATGAAAACTGGTTCTATTACAGAACGCCTGGCGGGTGTGTGGATGTTTGTTCAAGTAAAGAACGGAACTTCACACCGTGAGCAGACAAACAACCGAACGTCAGTCCGGAGGTTTGATTCGATGCTGGTAAACTTTTGTTGTGGTCTCGTTTCTTAAAACATCCCAGAATGTGAGGAGGAATGACGCTTGTGAACGTACCTCGGCATTTCTACTCGTCGATGTACTCGAAAGGCTCGGGGGGCTCGGGCTCCGGCTCCTGCTCTTCCTCCTCTATTTTTGGCCCGTGAGCTGAGACGGGCTCGACCAGCTCCTCTTCCTCCTCGCTGGTGTCTTTTAGGATGATGATCCCGCCTGTATGCAGCTGGTCACAACACAGAATAATCAGTAACAGTTTGTTTAACAGCAGATGATTTTATTTGTTTTTTTCAGGAATCTTTTTTCTAATCAACATTTCTGTCAAGAAAACAGAAAACCTCAAAATAATCTTCACAGAACAGGTTTCATTAAAACCTCCTTCTACTGAACAGATTGTAGAAACGTCTGTAAAACTTCTTCACTTCCTAAAACCTGCGTTAAACTGAAACAAACCCTTAAATGGAAGGCAGCATGACTGAACTTTAGATGAGTGCAGACGTTGTTTTGGCACTTGATACAATATGATACTCTGTGTTTCACCGGCTGGACACAGAAATCAAACAGTACTTCCTGTTAACGGGGCTGAAGCGACAGCTTATTGGGTGACTGCACGTCATCCTGCCATTTACTGCAGAGAACTGTTAACATTTACAGCGAGGACGCGGGGCTCAGCTTTATGAGCCTGTGTGTGTGTGTGGGGGGGGTTCAGGACTTTTAGGTACCAAACGAACTGGATCCTGATCTAAATAATTTATGAAAGACTCCCTCCCTGCTGTGATACTTTACACACAGTAACATCTTAATCTAATTAGACCGTGTAAAGTTTAGAATCTGCAGAGAGTCAGTCTGTTCACACAGACACTCAGGTTGTTGGTACCGGTTTGAAGGGCTGGTAGCGGCAGGACTCGGGCATCGTCAGGACTTTGAGCTGAGCCGGCATCACTCTGGCCGGGTTCTCCAGGAGCTGGAAGTTTGGCTCCGCTTCTTTCTTCTTCTCTTTCTCCTTTTCTTTCTCCTTCTCCTTCTCGTCATCCTTCTTCTCCTTCTCACCCTCCTGGACTTCCTGTGAAGGAATCACAAAACACTCTTTTAGAACTCAGGGATTATTTTCCCCTTCATTATCATTCTAGATTAATTATACGTTTATTAGAATATATTTTCTGGGGTATTTGTGGATTTTACTTTCTCGTCTTTCAGCTGAGAAAAAGAAACAAACACTGCAGATCTGAGATCCTGAAAAACTAGAACTCAGAATATAAACAGAAACTTTTCAGGCAAAAATAGTTGATCTGAACGTAAACAGCAGCAGAGTGGAGTTTAAACTGTGGGCTCTAATTTTAATGGACAGATTCAAACAGCCTCAAATCCTCTGAGATTCACAGAGATATCAAATATTAAAACATAATCTGAACATTACAAGCAGATTATAACAGTATGAACGTGTTTTCAACCCTCCAGTAAATATAATCAAAGATCAAAAACAGGATTAAAGGAGTTCGGAGGGTTCTCCACTCACCACTTCCATCTTCTCCTCCTCCTTTTCTTTCTTCTCCTTCTCCTTCTTCTTGGCCTTGGCGGTGATGGAGAGAACAGCAGTAGATACCTGCCACGGAGACCGACACAGCGTAAGATAATACCAAACACAATCTGACTAGTTTTACAAAATGAACCACAAAATAAACCCCTCTGTTAGATTCTCAGACGTTGAAAGGAAGAGACTGAGAAAAGCAGACCAGAGATGCTAAAACAATAAACATGGCGGACGGGAAAATGATGAGCCCAACAAACCAAGTGTTTCGAATGATTCACAAATCAGTATTAAGAGATATCAACTTTCAGAAGAAGGAAAGTAAAACAAGCTGATGTTCTGTGGCGTCTCACCTTCTCCTTCTCCTTCTCTTTAGGAACCTCCAGAGCCGGTGGGTAAGCGAAGGTGGAGGGTTTACAGTTGGAGCGGTACTGAACTTTGGGCATCTGAACAGAAACACAGGAAGTATTTTTTTTTTTTTTTTTTTAGAAATTAAAAAAAAAAAAAGCTTTTCTGGAATTAGGGTTGGACATCAAAGGCAGATCTTTGGAACGTATTAGAAGTGACATTTTTTTTAAAAGTATTTGATGATCCTCGAAAACAAACCCCCAAAATCTGCAGACGGATTCCTGATAAATCAAAACAACAACAAACTCGCGATGCGTTCCGTTTCGTGACCTGTTTCAAGTTATCTCTCCTTTTCTGCAGCGTTCTTTCGTTAATCCCTAAAAGCCAAATATCCCACCGATGTTTAGTTCAGCTCAAAAACAAGATAAATGAAGAGCTTTGGGTCAAAAGTCTGGAAACAATCTGGCTTCAAGGGGCAAAAACAAACTTTTACACCTTAAATTTTTATATCTTTTTTATCTGAATCTTTAACAAACAGAAACATCTTTGTAGGAAAGATAAACGTTACAAGGAAAGTTAAAAATGATACACATTATTTACCTTTTTCTCCCAATAAATAAGTTAAACTTCAAACACTTTCATCCCTTTCAGAATAATTAGCTTTATGTAAAAGTATGTATTCTGTCAGCTCTGCCGGGTCGTCCCTGCAGCACCAGGTGCCTTCTGTTTAGTGTAAGCTTTAAATTATAACAGCTGAGTGAAAGTAATGAATTAAAGGTCTGACAGAGTTCTGCTGCAGCTCAACGTGTGATGAGCTAGAGTCGTTTCACATCAGCTCATCGTTCAGTTGTTTCTTTTCATTCTCGCAGTGATTTTTGGTTGTTGTAGTTGGGTAGTGAGACGTCTGCAGAGGCCAATAAACCCCTTGCCAGGATGCAGGAAGCCTGGAGCTTAACATCGAGTCTATTATCTGAGTACACACAGTTCATACGTGTGTGAGTGGACTTGATGTCATGTGCTCCTTATCTGAGCAGCCAAAAAAAGAGATAAAGCCCATTTAATGCCAGTTCAAGACCACAATATGTCACACTGATCCTTTGGCAGCAGAGTCCAGGTGGCGGGGGGCCAGAAGCAGCCAAGTGAGCACAGCTTTGTTCTGGAAAAGGCTGATGCTGACAGTTACTACACAATCCACATATCCACTGCACCAAATACAAAACCTGCTGCTAAACATCTTATCACAACCACTGTCTCCCTCCACATCCTGGAAACGATCAACAAAAACACACAACAGTACCTTCAGGTCCTTGTTGAGGCCGATTATAGCAGTCGGTGTGAAGGCCAGAGACAGGAAGTGTGAGAGGGGGAACCAGAACCAGAACTGGGTGAAGACCAGAAGGCCGACCACCGAGGGCATGTGAGTGTGACCCGTCCTGGACTGTAGAGAGATGCTGACGTTACGTCCACCTGGACAAGAGAAAGAACAAGTTGTTACACATAAAACCAGCTCAAACACAAACAGGTTCAACTGAGTGGTTAAAAATAATGTTGGTTTTTAAAACATCTTTTTCCTTTAATTAATCTGCCGACTGTAACGACAACACGAGGGAGGGAGACGTCAACAGACCAGGATGTTACCACCCAGAGGTGAAACATGCCTGTTCTCTTATTTGTAGGATCATAATTTACAAGCCATCACACCCAGGAATGCATTGTCTGCAACATCTTGTATTTCAATTTTCATTCATCATAATTACATCTAAGACACACCAGAAATCCATAACCGAGACCCAAAACAAGAGGTTTTTGTTTGTTTATGTCAGTTTGTTATATTTACATGTTGCATTATCTATTGAGTAAAAATAAAAGGAGACATTCTGCTGGACTGATGTGATACTCTGACATCTGGTGACTCCGTCTGTGTCAGTGTGTTTTTCAATAAATAAAAGCTAAACAATGATGTATAAAAAGCTTCATAATGCAGGTCAAGATCCGCCCCGTACAAGAGAGAACATCCCTGCGTCGTTATCCAGAACAAATAAATAAAGGAGTTGAAGGAAGGGAAGAAACCAGGATGAACTTGTCATCTCCACTGGCATAAAAAGAAAAAACTTTCTTTGGTCTCGAGGGGAAAAACTGTTCCAACTAAAATTGAGCTTCTTGTCTAAACAATAGCTCTTAAATCATCTGCTGTCGTCTCGCATCGGATCCACTTTGATCTGAGGTCGCTGTGATGACTTCAACACAAGAGTCTTATCTTGACGTCTGAACCGGCGCTGAAACTCGTCCAGTCTAACAGATTGAAATGTGGCCAGAATGACTAACGAGGTCTGATCGCAGCACCACAACCGGGTGCTTAAAACTCTCTTAAATACTCAAGGAGTTTGAGTGCACTTGATGAACGTCCCCCCCCCCACCCACCCCACACCCCACCCACCCACTGCTTGTGCCAGCTCTTGGTTCGGTGGGCCAATTTTCATTCCAAGGAGTTGTTGAAGGAGGGTGTTGGGAGGTTTTACTGTGACTGTATCAACAACCAGAGTTTCTGTGTGAAATGGATACGACTCCATCCCAAGACACGAAAAATCATGGAATGTTTTTCTACATAAACACAAGAACTAAAGCTAATTAATAAGATGTATCAATAAGTGAGGAGAGTCTGTCAGTGGAGGCTCAACGTGTTGAGACACGGATACAGAGAGTGAGACAGAATGAGCTGGAGGCCGACATTTCCTTCTTAATGAGCACCAGTGATCATGAAACTGATCTCTAATCGCTTCCGCCAGTCAAATTAAATACAATTAGCCTGCACCTCAAACACGGCTAACGACCAGCAAGAACCAGAAGATTTAAACATTTATACCATATGAGCTTGAGCATGTCTGACAACCATGTTAACATGTTCTGAATGTGTTTGAATAGTGTGCAGCTGAAAACATGGAGAACACAGAGAGCTGCTGTTTGACTGTACGCAGTGTTGTGTCTGTGTGTCTGTGTGTGTGTGTGTGTGTGTGTGTGTGTGTGTGGGTTTGTATTTCTGACCTCCTGGGGACCCGTTTCCTGACTTTTACTATCTTTCTGGGGTCCGAGGGTTCTTGTGGGGACCGAAACCTGGTCCCCATGAGGGGGACTCCCCTTTTTAGGGTTAGGGGTTAGGTTTATAGGTATGGTGTGAATAGAGTTTTAGTTAGTCTTAGGGTTAGTTATAGATCAGTAATGGTTAAGGTTAGGAAAAGGGTTTGGGTTAGGTATAAATCTAGTTACTAAAATCAATGGAAGTCAATGGACAGTCCCCATAACGATAACAAAACACACTTGTGTGTGTGTGTGTGTGTGTGTGTGTGTGTGTGTGTGTGTGTGTGTGTGTGTGTGTGTGTGTGTGTGTGTGTGTGTGTGTGTGTGTGTGTGTGTGTGTGTGGTGGGAGCTGTTTGCAGGATTATCCAAAAAGAATGATCCTAATTGAAATAACTCAAATCACACTGCAGGATTTGGAGGTTTCTACGACTCCAGTTTTTGTTCAATCTAAAGAACTTTCAGTGAACCCACATGCAGGTCTGTGTCTGTGTCACCGTGTAGATCTGGATGCGTCACACCTGACCAAAATCTGACAGACGGACCAGAATTTGTAAGACTGAAAGTCAGTCAGCTGCGTGGTTGAAAAACGCCACAGGTGACTGTGTTCCCACCGTTTCTACTGACTCCGCCCACCTCAGCCAGAATCCTGCCATCTGCAGTAACACTCAGATGAGTCCACTGCTACAGGGTGTCAGTGAGGACAAGCGAAGACAAACTGAGTTCAGCTGCTTCCCTTTCGGGTTATTAAAGTACTTCAAAGTTTCATACATGATGATGTCACATCTTCTAAACATGTAACTCACTGTAAAAAGAACATCTTAATAAGAAAGACCTGATAGAGTTTTTGGACAGTCATGTATGAACACTGCTGGTTTATTTCAGTCTTTGAAGACAGTTTAGTAAAAGTTCCTGATTTTGCAGGTTTGTTCACACATGTAAATGTATTCTGGAGAGTGTAGTTCTCTATATGATGATGTACAGCTCTCTGAGACCTCACACACACACACACACTTACAAAGACTGGCTGGTTGTTTCCACAAACACAGAGCAGATTGGACAAACAGTAATCACCAGGTGGAGGCCAACAGGCCATATGGTGGAGAGCGGACCGGAGCTGAGGCAGGACCGCCAGGCGCTAATGCACCTTAGCATGATCTCTTCCAGAAACAGAGTGCACGGGTGGTCAGCCAAAAGAGAGTTACTTTGTGTTTGTACGAGTGTAAAGAAACACACGTACACACAAAAACCACAAACACACACAACATTTAGAGCAGTTCGCTTGTTGTGCTGTGTAATTAAGAAATTCAGATCGTGTTGTTACCCCTGAGGGGTGAGGCCACATGGGGCGCGTACAACCACACGCCCGTTTAATCTCTCGCTCAGTGACAGACACGGGTAAATCCACAGAGAGTCTGTTTGGAGACTGACCTGCATCCAGGATTCCCTGGGCCAGGATGGCGCCGAACTTGGCCATAACGTCATCGTGCTTATCGTTGATCACTTTTGAGTAAAGCTGCCTGAACTGGTTCACCTAAAAAAAATAATATATAACAACCTGAAATTAATTACAAGGGGAAAAAAAACTATTTGATTCTGAAAATAAAGTTTAATCAAACAGGAAAGATACAGATTCAAATGCATTTGTCAAATTAAAAATACAATCAGCTGAATATTCTCAGACATCAGCATCGCCACATCCACAGCAGATGTGGTGCCTGTGAGAGTCCTGGCATTGGGTGAGTTTGTGAAACTTTTCTGGATCCTAACCCTAACTACAAGCCTGATACTGTTAAATATGATGCCGAACAGCAAGTGACTAAACCTGGAGGAAAAAGCCATAGATTCAGTGTTCTAAAGTATATCTTGCACAACTCAGCCTTGACAATTGTTGCTGTGAAACTTTTGAAGCTGTCTAAACATTTCTAAACTGTCAATGATAAAGTATGAGGTGCTTCCAGGGTGAGCGTGTGCAGTCCAGTGACCCAAATGTCTTTTCTTCTGTCTACAATATTCTTTAGCTTTTTGCTTCCAGTGAAAACGTCCCCATTTCTTTCTTCTTATAGTGTAACGTACCTCGGAGTCAGTGAGGCACGCAGTTATTTTATAACAGGCAGAAAACAGGACAGCCATGCTGGGTCCTATGTACTTTGCTTTTTTACAGACTGGTTGACATGTAATAGAAAAATCCTCTGCTGCTTTACAGAGCTATTTAAGAGTTTAGATAATCTATGTGCAGACTATAAAACTTGAGGTTTTGGTATTCTCTTACCTTGGGACAGGTCACTTCAGTCTGCTGGATCATGATGAGCGCTGAGGCAATAAGGGCGCCTTGTCTCACATAATTCACTGGGTCATTGGTCATGGGCTCCAGCAGATTGATTGCCTCCTGCGAAGTGAGAACAGACAGAGAAGTTTTATATCCATTTTTAATCCTCAGACTTTTCCAGCTGTGACAGAGTGAAAAAGTCATAAAACTAAGGACCCCCCGCCTTTAATCTGTAGATGTATTTTAGATTTTTCCTTTCCCAACAGATCACTGAAACAGAAGCACTTCTGTCTGGTTAAATACAGGAAAAGTGATTATCAACAGAGACAAACAGACCACACAAATTAATGACATTAGTGTCATCCATATCTGGTTGCCCTGGACAACAGAGTTAGTAATTACACTCCTCTAGTGAGGATTGTGAATGAGGACGCACCACCTTTTCTTTTATTTCTGTTCCTTTCTGTAATTTGTATTTGTCTTGAACACCAGCAGGCTCAGATGGAGGCATCAGCCCCGCCAAGCAAAGAGAAACAAACTAGGAAGATGACAGCGGAGGTAAAATAAACTATCTTTCATCAGTGTTCTTGGCTCAACAGCTGAGACAGCTGCGCTCTGTGTAATAAGTTCAAATGTAAAGTCATCTCTGATCCACCACATCCTGTTCAACATATGGGATGGGATGGGGGGGGGTTGGGCTAACTGAGGGTATTTACTGTTGGTTGTTCAAGATGACATGAATTTGTGAACTGGTCTGTTTTCTTCAGGTTTGTGTCTCTGTGCACACTGAGCAGTAAATCACACTCAAGTAGGAGTTTTATAAATAAATGAAACAGAGCATAACTCGCTTAACCACAAAACAATCTCCATTTATTCACATGTAAATAAAAGCACTATCATCTGACAGTGTATGGAAATAAAGAGTTTCTTCTGAGTCAGTCTGATGTTTAACTTTAACTGGTCCACAAAAAGTCTATTGGCAAACATTATTTCCATCCGGTTTGCCAGACAAGCTGACGTGTTTATGACATTTTAATTCAGGCACAAAATCTGTTTCTTTTTATCCCTCCAAAGAGCTTTTATTTTTTGATATACAACAGATAAGAAACTACAGTCCAGTAATCATGCTAAAACCCTAAGGTGTTAGAAAAAATGCACTCCGTCTAAAGAGGTGACCCAGTTCTTCTTCTACAAAGTATCATCACTCTTACTAATATTCTAACATCCTTCAGGCATTACACTAAAAAAAAAAAAAAAAGCCATTGAGTGCAGCACTGGAGCTGTTCATGTTGGTGCTGGAAGGCTAAAGGTGCATGGAGCCACAACTTCTTCACTCTTTACAGACTTTAATGAACCCGCACACAAGGACAAAGTAAGACCTAACGACCGTGTGCTAACTTGGATCACTTTATCAGCTAATCTGGAATGAACTCTTTTGAGTTCCTTCTGTGCTGACGCTCAATAACAATTACTGCAAATCTTAATGGATTGGAAGTAAATTAGTCCATATAATCCTGTTTCTTACTGCATGTTCTAATGACTGACTGCAGAGATCAGAAAATAAAAAGAAATCTCAAACTGTAGCGAGATATTTTGAGCGAGATCATTTACAGGAGGCAGGTCGTCTATTTCAGATGTTTCTGATGAGCCATTAAATAGGCGTGTTCATTTAGCATAGCTTATCTTTGCATCTGTGACGCACATGTCATCAGGAGAGAAAAAAAACCCACACAGGATGAAGAAGGATCGTAGAGCCTGAGCTGAACATGAGGTTTACAGAAGAGCTAAAGGAAAAGCTAGTTTGAGTTAAAGGATGCATTAAACATTAAAAAGTGTCCAGATGAACTGAGTCCCTTAAACTAAAGGAAAGATTTCTTGGAAGGACGTCCTCACCTTGTTGCCTGTCCCAGCACAGCAGATGCCCAGAGCCATGGCGGCTCCACAGCGCACGTGAGGGTTGTAGCTCTCTGACAGTAGTGACACCACACTGGGACATTGCTCTGGAGTCCTGCAGACACAAAGAGGAAACTCACTCACAGTTACAGAGTAATGCTGGTTAAAAAACAGCCAATCACAAGCAGTTATCAGTCTGTAAGTGAACAAAGTAACTAGAAAAAACAATTTAAATTCATTTCCACCTGTCCAGATCTGAAACCAACCAACCAACCAAACAAACACATTTGGGGGTTGCAGTACACTGTTAGTAATAAGTGTATTATCTGAGATGCAGATATCAGCTGGGAACCAATCATTCAGATTCCCACAGAACGGTATCAACAATCAAAACAAAAACTCAGCCTGAACTTTTCAGTTTTTTACATCCCAACTACTGTTTTACTTCATACCACACACAGACATCTGAGGTCTATTAAACCTCACTGAAATGTCACGCTGTCCCAAACGAACCAGCGACGCTCAGCTGAGGCTCAACAGCACGAACCTGCTGCTTTTAAGTGCTGCAAACTTTTACACCTCCATATTAAAAAAACCTTTAAATAAAAAAGAATCCAAAATGAAGAAGCGAGTCACTACTGAGGAATAAACGCTGCTGGACTGCAGAAGTTGTTTCCCTGAAGTTACTTCACATTGAAATAGTTTTTTATGTATGTATTGCATTTCTTATCATATATTAAGACTGTGTCTGACTCTTTTAGCCTGAAAATGCGATCAAGAGACAAATGGAAAAAGTCGTGTAGTACAACCACCACACAAAAAGGTTCTCCCCATAAACCCCCACTAACCCCCCATCACAGCTTGTTTCCAGTGAGGGAGAGAACAGAGAGCAGAGAGTGGCAAATATAAACAGTAGGACGGCTGTTGAAAGAAATTACCTCCTTGAACCACTGGCATGTGTCCAGTAAGAAGACATTCATCTGTTTTGTATAGAGTCTGACTCACAAAACAGAGGGGAGGGTGGGGGGGAGAGGGAAACAGCGAATGAGACAGGAGGAGAGTGCCAGACGACTGCAGGCTGTGAAAAAGAACCGGTGAGAGGGAATGAGAGGGAGAAGCAGAGGGGCCACAACATCTGAAAGTTTTAAACCTGTGATCGCTTTAAACGATGTGAAGCGAGACTGGAGTTTCTTCCAACGAGTGGAGGAAAGGCTGAGCCTAAATCATGGATGACTTCAGTCTGAGGTGGATTTAACTGCTGCAGGAGGGCATTTTGTCACATTCATCAGAGAGTTATAACGCAAAGACAAGATCGTCGAGCTGAACAGGAAGAAAAACGGAGACTGAGCAGCAACGAAAAAAGATACTTAAAAGCCAAAAAAACACCAAAAATGCGATTCTGGGAAAAGGTAAGAAACTAAGCAACTCTCAGTATTTAAATAAACATTCAGTTAAGCTTTCAGTTATTTTATTTAACTCAAAAACACACAACTATGGCAACAACTTAACAACATGAACACACGTGTGACAAACCTTTAATCTGAATCATTTCATTAAAGCTGCTCCACAAAATAAACTGTCAGCATGTGTCGAAGCATCGTATTACCGTCTCTACATCAAGGCAAACAACATTTTTTATTTATTTCCATAAACGTCGCTCATGCCATCAGCAAAACACACATGTGACAACAGTGTCACTGTTTCTAACTCGGCTTTTTTTACCCTCCTTTTAAGTGAGTGAGAAGAATATGAGCTGCGTGGGAAAGCGAGGACTCCTGTGAACGTGTCACTGTGGATGTACAACTCGTGGTGGGATTATTCAGCTTTAACACACTGGATCTGCAGATCTTTGTACCTGTCGAGCAGTGACCGTAAAACTGAAAGTGAGCCATTTGTTTGGGTCTGTTTTCTGTAAGAGAGATGATGCATCTCCTGCATCAGCCTTGAGAGGTCCCACCATAGCCTGAGCCTTTGCTTGTGGGACCCAGTGACCATGCTGACCGTGAGTCCAAATCCAGAAAGATCAGAGCCACCACCCACGCTCAGGCCCGCTGTGATCTCAGCCGCAACACGTCTCTGCCAGTCATGGTGCAATTCAACAATAACAGCTGGGATGCAGGCGATGCGTCTGAGATTCAGCTGAAATGGGCCGCCCTGCTCTTCATCATGGTCATCATCCCCACAATCGGAGGAAACATCCTGGTTATTCTAGCTGTGTCGCTTGAGAGAAAGTTGCAAAATGCCACTAACTACTTTCTGATGTCACTTGCTGTGGCTGATCTGCTGGTGGGACTTCTAGTGATGCCCATCGCTCTCATCACTGTTCTCTACAGTAAGTTTAACAAGGACCAGTCATGGATGTTTTATCTTTAAACAACATCAAAGCAACAGAAATTCAATACTACAGAGACAAAATTCACCTTTTACTTTCCTTGATAAGATCCTAAAAAACTATTTAAAGCATGTGACCTGATCAGAAATTTAAAACATCTCAAACACCTTCAAAATAATAAAACATTGACATGTAACAATTTTGCTAAAATTGACCTAAAAAAAAAAAAAAGCACATAATCCCGATCACTCTTTAAACATGTATTTTGAAACAGTTTGTAAAAAATGATTGTAGGTAACTTCTGGCACTGCTGAGCCAACAGTAACATCAAAGAAAACATTTTTTATAATTCCTGTAATTGTGCTAACTGAACGCAGCTGCACAGGAACTCATTTACACTTCTATTACTCCTGTTCTAATACAGCTGCAAAATTCAGGGTGATGGTGAAGCCATTAGTCTTTATTAATTCAATTGTAGGATAATGAGCCAGATAGTAATTATGTCTCCCACACACACATGCAGACACACACTGAGGAAAGTGTAAAACAAGACTGCTTTTGTAATCCCGCGTCCCTCATGGTTTAAATAAGAACTGGATGTCTGTGAGGTCACAGGTCCTACTTTTATCCAATTTAACACAATGTGATTATAATAGCTTCCTTCTATTTCTGTGAAATAAATAAATAACTATCAATGATTCCTACATTTGTATTAGTTCCTAATGAAAAGAAAGACGGTATGAAGAAGCTTTGCTCTTACAATCAATCTTCATCTTTTTAAATTAGGTCAATGAATCAACTTTAAGCAAATTTGTTTTTAAGATATCAGAATTAAAAGGTTTTATAATAGTGACGTATATTAAAGTACATTTTTTTGGCTAAATATAAAAATGCACAGCAAAATGACATTATGTACAAGTGTTGAATTAAAAAAAATTCACATTTAAATGTGACACAAACAATAGCAGATTAATTAAAAACAGGTTTTAAATTAATAATGTTCACACTTATGTTGTAAATTATATATTATTATCATAATTGCTGTTGACATTAAAATAAACATGCACAGATTAAAACCACTGTGCTACAGTAAAATGGGAAACTTCTTCATCTGATTATTATTTTACAGACCTGGTCAGGTATCATACCACATGGGACTACAGTGAGAAACAAACACAGTTAAGCTGCTTTTAGGAAAACCAGCTAATGAACAACAACATGAGCTAAACTGTAAACTCTACATCTAAACCCTGAACTGAAGGACATTACACACGTTTGTTTAGCACGAGACAACTGCAAAAACTCCTAACAACAAATTACTGCCGCAAAGTCTTTCCCAAGTTGGCAGCACAGAACTGAATCAGCTGGGCCAGAAATACACAATTTAATCAAACAATTCCAGAAAAACTTTGACTAGCAGTATAATAGTATAATATAAAGACTAGCAGTATAATAATTAAACATGAAATCTCACCAAAGAGACATCCATTAATTAATACAAAAGACTTTTTCTTACTTCCTACGCTTGTTTTCTTGGCACAACCGTCAAAACGTACAACTATTTAAATTCTCAAATATTAAAAATATAAATTACACACATACAGAAGTGCTTCATAAATTAAAGAACTACCGATGGAAACTACATGAACTACTACTTTAAAAATTAAGGACAAAGAGAACAAAGACCAAAAGCAGTTTGTTCAGTTTATTAAAAAAATGATCCATGATGATAAAATCTAATATTATTATTACAAACTAAACTGCAGCTGTACAAATAATAATAAAAAAAAAAACTCTTGTAAGTTAAAACAGTAAAGTTTTAATGATTTAAACTTCTTATTTCCAGTTTGACTTTGCAAGCTACGCTGTTAATTAACTTTGGCATAGAGATAAACATTTCACCAAACAGACACAGGAGGTCCAGTTTGGGAATGAGTGCAATATTTATCAATGAAAACCTTCCAGATGAAACATAACTAAAACTGTGACTCAAAAATTCCCCCCGTGTGTCAAGAAAGTGGTGCAAGTAGAAGAAAAGAGGGGAGCAGAATAAAAAACAAGCTAAAAGAAATATTTCCACCAACAGTCTTTTGCAATGTTAATGGACAGAGAGACAAAATCCAGAACTATTTTCCTGCCAGTTTTATGCCTGGAACTCAAAATAAACACTACTGTTGAGCATAGACTCAGCCATAAGCTACATAACGAGCTGTTAGCTCCATAAACAATGAAGCCTTTAGTTTCCAGTAAAATACATTCCTCACAGATAAACAAACACCCATTTTTTACATGAGTGCTACTCTTAATCCCTTACCACTGTAGTATATTTCACATATTACTGGTACAACCAAGATAATCCCAAGAACTCTGATTTAACAGCTGATTATAGAGCCACAGAAA
The DNA here is from genome assembly GCA_006937955.1 of Pachypanchax playfairii. Taxonomy (NCBI): domain Eukaryota; kingdom Metazoa; phylum Chordata; class Actinopteri; order Cyprinodontiformes; family Aplocheilidae; genus Pachypanchax; species Pachypanchax playfairii. Next base: position 877,817 of record SSNP01000070.1, read on the forward strand.
CTAATGTGCATGCCAAACATTCATTTTTATTTCATTGTCCTTTTAGACTCTAAGTGGCCACTTCCAGATTTCCTCTGTCCCATCTGGCTCTTCCTCGATGTCCTTTTTTCCACTGCGTCCATCATGCACCTGTGTGCCATCTCACTGGATCGCTACATCGCCATCAAGAAGCCAATCCAACACAGCCAGTACAAATCAAGAGCCAAAGCACTGGTCAAGATTGCCCTGGTGTGGCTCATATCCATCTGTAAGTATCTCAACTAACATACATTTATTTCAGATATCTTTCTTTTTAAACTTTTATTCCATTGGGAACAAACAGATTTTGATGGTGTCATCTAGCTCACTGTTAGAAAAAGGACAACATTGTTAACGGGCTTTTTTCTGGTCATTTTTGCAGGTATTGCCGTCCCAATTCCAATCAAGGGGCTTAAAAACCTTAACAAAAACTTCACCTTCAACAGTAACCACACGTGCCTGCTGAAACCAAAAACCTTCAGGACGTTTATCATTTTTGGCTCCTTGACAGCGTTCTTCATTCCTTTGACCATCATGATGATCATCTACCTACTTACTGTGCAGGTACTGCGCAAAAAAGTTTATTTGCTCAGGTCAAAGGTGACTCAACGCTTTAGCTCCCCGACCATCTCCACGGTTTTTCAAAGGGAACAGACTTTGGCTTCCCCTGAAGCTGAGCAAATTAACATGCTGGATTTTAGACTTCACAGGATGCAAGAAAAAACCACAGGCGCAATGAACGCTGGAACAGGAAATGACATATCTTTTCGCAGAATGTCAACGATGGGCAAGAAGTCAATGCAGACTCTGAGCAACGAGCAGCGTGCCTCGAAGGTGCTGGGCATAGTCTTCCTCCTGTTTGTCGTCATGTGGTGCCCTTTTTTCATAACAAATATCACCTCTGCACTGTGCTTGAGTTGTGATGAAAAAGTTATTTCCCGCCTGATGGAAATTTTTGTGTGGGTCGGTTACGTGTCATCAGGCATTAACCCCCTGGTCTACACCCTTTTCAACAAAACCTTCAGGGAAGCTTTCACACGTTACATCACCTGCAATTACAAAAACTGTGCAAGCAGCAGGCCAGGATTACTCCCAGGGTCAACAAGTACAGACTGGACTCTTACAAGGATTTCATTCAAATCTTCAATGGCAGAGAACTCAAAACTCTTTATGAAGCGTGGGATGAAAAATGGCATCGGAGCAGTGAGCTATCAAAGTTCACATAGGTGCCAGCAGTCACCAATACAGTCCCCTGGTGATGCTGTATTAAACACCAAACTTCTGACTGAAAATGAAGATTTTAATCAGGAAGAACGAGTAAGCTGCGTTTAGAGAACACCTGATTTTTGTGGAATTTATTTCATTTTAAAGACAAAGGCTTGCAGCATCAAAAAACATTCATTTAGAATACAAAAGCCAAGAGATCACGTCATGATTTGACGTGTCCGGATGACAAAATCTACTCTAGCTGTCTGATACTGGCAACATTAACTGATGTAATCAAATCTGTTAAACGATCCATGAGGTAAAATTAAATAATACCTTATAGTGCTGTAGCATGGAGAAGAAAATGTTGCTCAGCAGGCTTTTAATACATGTAATATCAAAAATGTAAATTCAGACAGTATTAAGTATTGAGTTGAAATAAAAGTAATGATAGACTGTGCTGTGTGACAAAGAATGCCACAAAACTCAAGCAGCCAAACAAGACAACCTGGAAAATCTCTGAATGATGTATATAATATGTTCCAGAGCTGATCAGTTCAGCGTGGACTGTTTGAGTCATGCTGCAAACGATCTCAGACCACATGCTTCAGAGCTCCACCTTTAAATTCTCTTCTACCAAAGACAATTTTGTTGCTCTTTTTAAATGTTGCCAGTAGAATTTGCTGAACTTTTTGGGAAGCACTCTTGTATGTTTACTGCAGCCAGCTGTTTGACATGTTAAAGATATTTTAGAAGAACAGACTGTGCATACAAAGCAGCAAATGGATTCAATTGAAAACTAAATTTGCTTAATAAAGTATTTTCTGTTTGCTGACCTGAGACAAGTGCAAGAACTTGTAGTATTTCTCTTTCATTTAAATATTTAGCACCTGTCATTTTAAAAGCCAAATTTGGTCAAAGAACTACAAGACAGTAGGTTTTATTGTTTTTTTAAACTACAAACTTTGTAGGAAACACACAAAACAAAACAAGAGGTAAAACCATATTTAAATTCTACCTTATTAACTACATATGAATCAGGAAAGATTAGATTTAGACAGAGATGATGAAGCTCGATCAGTTGAGATGTTTATTGTGGCTTAGACCAACTTTGATCTCATTAAACAGGAGTTTTGCTGATTTATACTGAAAAACAGGAGCCTAAAAGATTCAATCTTGGACTCGTTATATTGATGTGCTTAAACTCGAGCACATCTTTCAATCATTAGTGCTGAAAAACTATCAAAGTCAACGGCTGTGGTTCACAAGCTTTTCTAAACAGACAAGATTAATGTTGGATTTTCCTAGCTGCAAATTAATCGCATAGATGATCAACCTTTTTTGGGTTTGAGGGATGAGAGATTTATGAGCGTAAAAAAAAAATCTACAAACAGCGCTCAAGTCTCTAATGACTAAATGTATTTTTATGAGTGACTGTTCCCAGTAAAACCCAGTGAAAAGGACAAGAATGTTTAGCTTTCTGTCAGAGAAGAGGTTCTGTTTTATAGATGAAGAAATTACTAAAAATCTACATAAAAAAAGCATCTACACTGTCCTTTAAATTTATACTGATTTAAAAATTACAATGTATTAAAAAAAACATTTAAAATATGTTTATTTCACATGAAGTTTAGATCAGATAACCCGGTAGCCCTTCATGTGGCTTGGTACCCGTGAAATAGCTCTTGATCTAAAAAAAGGTTGGTGACCCCTGATGAAGATAATCAGTGCTAATGGATAAAACAATGATCTGAACTTGGAACGAGCTCCAGGACACCTGATACAGATATTACTAAGAGAACATCATTCACCAACATTTATTTTAACTAAGTAAATTCTAACAATAAAGATTTTGTAGCATGAAAAAGCTACTTTCTACTGTCAGATCTTCCCAATAAAAAAAACTTATTTTTTTCAAATTCTGCTTATTGTACCTGTTACCTGTTTGTTCTGTCAGAAAAATAACTTAGAGCAAAACTTGAGCAAAATCTTGAGACTCAAAATCAGTTTGAAACGTAAAATCCAGGCTGTTCAGAGCTCAAAAGTTTGAAATCTGGATCCTACCTGAACAGGATGAAGCCAATGGACTCGACAGCAGCCCTTCTGACGTCATCATTTACGTCACTCACCTAAATCAAAACAAAGAGCAGGCATATAAATCTCAGATTAAATGAACTGTAATTATGTTGCTCCCTCCAAGAGTAAAGAGAAGTAGCTCTGATATTGCACCCTATCATACATTTAGGAAGGACACAGTGCCCCCCCTAGAGGACAAGATAAAAAAAACACAACTGCAGCATTAAAATAAACTAAACTTTCACTTTTACCTTGAGGCAAACCCGTTTGCACAAGCAACTTTTAACTAAACTAATTAGTCAACAGATTTCTGTTCGAAATAAGCTGAAAAATAAGGACTAAAAAAACACAGAGAAAACATGCTATGTCCATGTAAACTGGAGAAGCAAATTACTGTTGAAGTAGTTTTAATTTTAATAGGTAACAGTAATGAGGGGACACAACTCTGAAGTCCTTAAACTTGGCATCTGCTGTTGGAAAGATAAACCTGCTTTTATTGTTGTGGAAGAGCTTACAAAAAAGGGAGGGCAAAAATCCCACTTACAGCGACATGCAGCAGGCGTCGGATGGCCTTGTTGTTTCCAGAGCCACAGTAGGCCATTCCTACAGTGTACATGCCAGATCGCCGTAAGATGGGGTCCTAGCAAAGACAGTGAAAGAAAGCAGAGCTTTGAGGCTGTGTGTGTGTGTGTGTGTGTGTGTGTGTGTGAACACAGCTAAGGTCAACATGTTTTCTGTAATTTCCCACCTACAGCTTGTATAGAATAAATCCTGGCAAACAGTCTAAAGGAACATCCTCACAAGTGACATAAAACACAGCCTGAGTTCAGAGAGTGCACAATACATCAAACATGTGCACACTGCAACTGTAAGTCTAACAAAGAACAATGGTCTTTTAAGATTTTTTAAATATCCTCCTTACCATTTCCTTCTCTGAGGATTATTCAGGCTTGTTTTGTTTTGAATGCATTGTGTTATACGCGACACGGTCCTTATTGTTTTTTTAGAACAAATAAACCTGTTCATGTGCTGTATGGTATGTTCTTCTCTCAGTACGTCTCAGACATACCTTGTCCCTGCAGAGGCTTTCAATGAGCGCATCAGCCTCCTCCATACGTCCATACATGACCAGAGCAATTCCCACCGCCAGACCACGTAAGATCTTCTCGTGTTGTGTTTCCTGAGCGTAGCCCACCATATCCTCGATCGCCTGAGCTGATTTGGACCCCAGCATAACCAGACCCAGAGCCAAACCTGCAGCTTCACCTGAGAGGTCAAACTGGATCGTCAGCATGTTTTGTTCTAGCTATTTTTTTTTCAGCCTAAAATAGCCGCTTGCATTATAAATTTACATGTTACCGACTTCTCACTTATGTAGTTTTACTTTCTGTAGACAAAAGAAAGGACTAATCCAGATAACAACTGTGGATAGATAACCTGTTTGGTAACTTTGTCAGGAACTTACCAGTTACGGCATCATCTTGGTAAAGGTTTGACTTGAGTAGATCATAAACATCCTGTCTAGCTGTGCCCAGTGCAGCCAAACCCAGACCGAGAGCACCGCCATGACGGACAATCTGTCAAACACAAAAAACAACAAAAATTAAATGAGACTCATCTGAAGCAAAACAAAAACATTTACTTGAGTAATTACAGAAAAAAACATTGTAATTTAAAAAAAAAAACATACATCATTGGTGGCGTTCTTGAGCTGACCAAGCAGATAGTCAATGATGTCCCCACCATGATTAGCATGAATAAGTCCCAAAGCATACAGACCACCTCCTTCCTGGTAGGCAGAGCCAGGTGAGGTGTCTTTGGGCAGGTAGGTGGCCATTAACTGGAGCGCTTCTTTCTCATGACCCTGAAATTCAGCAACACTCCAAATTAAACACACAATAATAAAATGTTTTGTTGTAAAAATGCATTTCATATTTTGTCTTGAACTTTACTTTATGGATGACGCCCAGACTTGCTGTGGCTGTGAATTTTGCCCAGTTGGTGGCTCTTGCTAGCCATTCTAAGTTTTCTCTACAAAAACAAAAGAAAAGGCTTTGGTTCAAATCCCACCTCAACAAGCTCTTTTAAAAAAATGATCTTATTTATGACATTACCTGAGAAACTGGTCACTTGTAGTTCCCGTGTGCATGAAAGAGTTGGCTATAACTGTAGCTGTGTGACACACAGAGTTTCGAACGGCATCCTGTTAAAGAAAAACAACAAAGAGTCGCTTAACACCAGATAACAGCGAGAGCTACAGCTTCTTTAATTCCTTGCCTTTATTACCTTTGTGTTTTTCAGAATCATTAGATCTGTGTTGTTATTTCGGATTAGAAACTGCAGGTGCAGCTCAATGGCCATCTCCCCACTGAGGATCTTAATCATCTTGGCATTCTGGTCTTTGGGTTCTTCTTTCTGGAAGAAGTCACAGATACAATGTTGAGAACAAGCTAAAAGTTTCAACACAGAAAGTGACAGACAACATCAAAAAACCTGATATAAACCAAACCAAACCAGCTCTTACTGCCTCTGCTGTTTTTCCTGCTGGGGAGCTGCCAGGTTTTTCATCTGTCTCCATTGCGTCACTGTAACACCCCCCCACAAAAAAAACAATAAGTATAAACATTTGTAGGGTTAAATCAGTTTTATAGAAAGTCAAAAACTGGCAACTGCTAAAGATCAAATCTATTTACAGGATAAAAACATATGACTGACTGTAGTCATGTTGTTATGTTCTACTTTTCTTACCCGTCTTTGTCTGTTGTAGGAACAGTGCCTGTGTTTGTTGAGCCAGGAACTGCAGGGATGGGTGTTCCAACAGTGCGCAGGTTCTGAATGACCGAGGACAGGAACTGTTGGCTGGCGCTTTCATAAAGGTCAAAGCAGATCTGATAGGCCATTAGCAGGTTGTCCTCCTTCACCAGCTTCTCCAAGATGTCACTCACAGCCTGCGGGTCGTCTAGGAATATCAAGCACTATATTGGGCGCAAAAACAAACATTAACACCAAAAATAAATAAACTATGACCAGTACATAACATAACTCACAGACTTCCACATGTACATTTGACTAAAAGTTTGGACTTCAACTTGATAACAAACCAGATTGTAGTCATTACGTATAACATGGAACAAAACTTAAAGTCACTGGAGATAATCTTATAGTCCTTTGCAGTTCAAGTCATATTTGACAAAACTGTAGCACAAAGTACTCGTAAGCAGCCAATTATCAGTTGAATAATGTGTAAAAATGTTTAAACATTCACTGGTTACCTGACAAACATTGATGAAATCAGGCTTCTCCAAGTTCATGTAAAGTTTGACGAGCACTCGCAGCACATCATTACGAAACTTCTTGTTCTGCATCAGCGACATGCAGACCTTCAGGCTGTATGCAAGGAGGCCACTCACATCATTCTGAAAGGGAAGAGAACAAAAATAAAATCTGAACAACAGTGCTTCATTTAAACTATCAGAGATCTGGGAAATTAATCATCCAGAGCATCCAAGTTGATTGTACAAGAGTTGACGCTATGAGACACGGTGTTTAAAACCTGCAAACCTTATTTCTAACTAATCTCTCATCAAGCAGTAAATGTTCTGACCGATTCTAGGATGGTCTTCTCAAACATGTCAAGACGTCTGGTCTCCAATGCGATGCCAATGGCCTGCTTGTACTTGTGATCATCAAGGCAACGAAGGAACATCTTGTTAGCAATGCCCTCTAGGCGGGGATCAATGCTCTTTTTCTCCTCATCCTCTGACAGCTCAGCATTCTCCACCCGCAGCTTGGTGTAGTGATCGATACATTTGGCTGAAACAAACAGGAAAAGAGAATCAATTCATCATCAGTCCAACTGAATATATTTCAAATCAGTGCCTATTGCATACACCTGAGTGTGTGCAAAACCTAAATGTGTTATGTGAAGATAATAATCGAGTCAAAAGTGATCATGCTTGATTACTCACCAATGATGGTCTCCACATATTCCGAGTCATCCGTGACACTAAAGAGATCCCCAGCACCAAGAGCATAATTCAAAGATTCCTCAAAAGCTCCGAGGTGGTAGAAAACCTTGGAGGCCACCAGAGCAGCAAACTCTCTGCTTCGAAAAGATTCATCCTCATACAGGACCTCGCTGCAAACAGAAACAAGCTAGTTAAGGGGAACTGAACTAGAGTAGCTGAAAAATAGAATATAGTCTCACAACTGAATTTAATCTGTCAAATTTAAGTAATTTTGTTTATTATAATAAAATTCATACTTTGAAACTGGTTTGAGTTAAATTTACTCAAAATTCTCCTTAGTTGTACATGATGGTAAAAAATGAATCATTACTCAATGTTACTTTAAAGTAGTTTCAAACAATTCTGACCAGATTAGTATTTCACACATGTTAAGTGTGTCAGTACTGTTTTGGATTTATGTTTTTTTATCAAATTAAATCTTCATCTCACACTTAATCAAAGTAAGAACGGTTGCTGCTTTATGATATTTGTATTAGAAGTACTTACATTTTATCTACAGATCCTGAAATCTCAGCCCAGAAGTCATTTACAATGGAGTCAAGCTTGTGTAGAGCAAACTCCTGTGAGTAAAACAGAGGCATTTCTTACACATTAATTCACACACATTTAAACAATCAAGGGAATAACTTTTATCAAACTGCACACATGACCTTTATTCAATGTCTGCAGTCACAATTAAGTATCTATTTATTTCTTTTGCTATCATTTTTGTACCCTAACAGCATTGAGAACTGACTGTTATAACTTGGTAAAGTTTTATTTTTATTTGGTATCCTCAAAAAGAAATTAACCAATAATCTAAAATTTGCAGTTAATTTAATCTTCATACGTCTGCTGCAGCACTGAGCAACATTTGTGTTTACCTTGAGCTGTGGCTCCTCCTCATCAAGGAGGGAAATTATCCCAGCTATAAACACAAACACAAAATAATTAGTTAATAAATCATGTACCAATTCACAGCTACAGTTTTCTATATAACATTCACATGTGTTTCTGCAGAAGTGGAACATGTTTTTCTGAATATAAATAGAAGAATTAACCTTTGATCTTAACACCCACAATATGACATCTTAAACAGCCTCATGTGTATTATCAAGTTAATGACCGAAAAAAAACATTTGTATCATGTAAAGAGCTACAAGCCTAATAAATAATGTACAACATTTGCCCCAAGATGAAGTTATAGTAACACATAAATCACACAGGAAGTAAAAATTGACACAAAGTATAAGAAGTTCATGATATAGATATGCTTAAATGAATTACTTGGCCATAGTTTTTACTTTCATACTTTGAGGTTATCAATTACTCACAAGATTTCATCTCTTACACTGTATCTGTCACCTGTTTTATTACAAAGTAAAATACTGATTATATAAAGAAAACTACAACTTCACATGTTCGAGTAATTTACACAAATATTGTCAATTTAAGTACATTCAATAAACAGTACATTTTCAAAAAACATTTAGCTAAAAAACTGAATTACAATCTGAATGATTAAAATATAACAAACATTAACATTAGCAAAACCTGGTTAACTTTTAGATACTTTAGAAATAACAAAATATTACAGCAATATAGTTACTTACAGACAAAAACACGAGTAATTCGCTGATAGTTAAATACTCCAGATCAATCTATTAATTTTTAAATACTATGAAATGTGATTACTTATTTGATCGTAGGAACATATTAATGATGACTGATTGCACAAACATTAATCGGTATAGTATAAGCTATAGGTGACAGATTTGAGGAAAACATATCTATTTTCAAGTTACAAACACATAGACTAACTAAAATAAATAGACTATAGTGTTTATTGAAAGCTGCTACCAGTGTGTGACTCAGCTAAATCAATGGCAGCTAGCTAAAGTTACGGAAAGTAAAGCACGCCTTCATAGACTTACCGGCAGATGTTATCATGGTTGTTTTAACTAAAGCCTCCTCAACTCCCCTATTCAACAATGGACTTCTGTAGATTTTTATATCAGAATTAAAGATTTGGAGTATTAGAAGAAGGTTTAGCCACAGCGCAAAACGCAGCCGTTGCTAAGTTTTTTGTTGCCAATCCCTCTGTAAAGGACCTGCCGGCTTAGCTAGCCTTTTTTAAGCCTAACTAAAAATCTACGAAAAACTATGATAATGTTCATTTATGCCACATATATTGATTTTCTGTCAAAACAATACATAAATAAATATAATATTTCCAATAAATTGTGAATGTTATAATGTTATACTAAAAGGTAGGTGATTTATGGAACGGCACAGGGCGACCTACTATAAAACTGCTTCGACAATCTATTAAAAAGGACACAACCGTCTGTTCAGTTTATACAGAAAAGGCATGTTAATCTAAAGACACAATACAGCGGTTATGTTGGAAATAAGTAACAATAAACTGATGGTGGACATGTTTTTTTCATGTCAAATCAGCAGAGATGTGATTATTTGTTTATTTAAGTTTTCCAATTTGCAGCAATAAATGCGCAGATTCTGACTCACTGAGATTATTGCCCATCGTCTTATTTATCGTATTATTTATTCATTTTAACTTAGGGTTAAATGCTTCAGTATATAATTCATATAATACTGAATGTATTTTAACTCTTAACTTTTTTTGTATTTTAGTATTATTATATTTTACCAAGTGCTTACTAAGGAAAGCCGATTCAAGGGTGGAGCACAACACACATATATATAGGCTATTCAATGCAGGTATTACAGTCCAGTGGTCAGTAAGTAAGCAAATCATACACAGGAAAAATAAACAGAATGGAACAGATTAGACCTTTATTTTTCACTTAACAGGGCACTTAAAATTGTTGTAACAACTAAGACATAAAGCAAAATATACATGAAAACTTCTGATAGAATAGAAAATGCCACAAGAAATAGAAGAACACTGTTTTATTTAAATGGACAGACAAATTAACAGTGTAAATAAATACCTACAAAGTTAAAAGTGTTACAAACAAATGGTAATCCTTCACAGAGTATCTAAGGCACACATTTTTAAAAAATGAAAAACAAAATGTTTTAAAATGCCCATTGCCTAAAATAAAACAACATATAAGACTCTTGAGGATCTTTAGTTAGTCAAGTTTTGTGTGCAGCAGAACTTCTCAGGGTCACAGTAATGTGAACTCAGATATTTAAACAATCTAAAAAAAGACAAATGACAAACACAGTAAGGCATATTTCAGGTCTTATACACTAACTCTGACAGAAAGAGACCACTTCCAAGCACATCTCACATTAAGACGTCTATAATATCGTTGATATTATATTCCCACAGTAAATGTTCTTCAAGTTTACTGGAGGTTCTCCAGATTTTGTTCTTTTTTTCAGAACATTGTATCAAAGCAGCATTTTTATGGACTTTTGGGCCAGAGGCAGCTTGTTAAGCACCATAAGGCTACATTACACAAGTAATTTTTAAAGGGAAAACATGAATGTCCTTAGTGATTGGTCTACAATAGCTTGTAAGTCCCAACATCAGTTGCCAGCTCATTACCCATTCACATGAGGTTCAGCAGACAAGACTCTGGTTTTCAGAGGAAGGCCTTCTTCACTTCCCGCTTCACCTGAAATATTTGAAATGTTGATTTACTTTCACACTGAGTTTGATTACATTGATACAGTCAAAGACATCTAAGAAGCAGGTCTATCTGGTGGTATTTAATAAAGTACTGGTATTTGTTTCATTCCCTTTAATCTGCATCACTCACCCAACATAGACAGAAAACATCGCATGACAAAAATAAATATTTGCGTCTCAGACTAACTTTGAGGAGGTTGCTGCTACCTTTTTGCCTGGAAGATTTGTTGTTGGTCTGGCCTCCGGGTTCTCGTCTACGAGGCCTCAACCAACAGTGCAATGGCCACAAAGACTGGTTCCCTCTGACCTCGGTATTATCTGAAAGGCAATAACACGCATTTAAAGAACTTGGCAGCAGATCTAAAGGCCTGACTGTTTTATGAATGCTCCCCTTTGTGACTCTGCAGCCATGCCTGGGAGGGCTGTGCTAAAGCATGTGGTCTGGTGTGGTCTGACCTAGCTACATTACAGTGTGCAGATCATTCATAGTGCTCGTGCTCATTACTAAAAATACTAAACAAATCATGTGAAATTGCATCATCTACAGGCTACTAAGGTTTCATATTTTCTCGCACCACGTTTTGCTCAGTTAAATAAGGACAAGGTTATTACACCTGCAGATTGAGACGCGTGAACAACTTTGCAGACGTTTTTCTGGATGCTTTGTATCTTGGTCTCGGTCTTGGGGATGAAAGATCCGACCCAGATCGCGTCAGGTGAATGTTTGTGGAAAACCGAGCGAATCAGATCCTCCAGAATTTGCGCACACTGATGCGTCTCTGCGCTCTCCTGCGCAGTGCGTATCAATCCAATCAGAGCGGGTCGGGTGATTGACGCGCGTTTCGTGCGTGCCTTTACGTCCTTAAAGATCTCTTTCAGGCACACTTGATTTGAATTCTCGCTTATGAATGTCTGTTTGAAGATGAAGATGATGATCGGGGAGTCTATCGCTCGTTTGGAGCTGGAAATATTCGCTCTTTTTGTTGCGGTTCTCTGAGCTTTGCGGGCTGGTCGCTTCTCTTTATCTCCGTCCGTTTCCAGACTCAAATCTCTGCTTCTCACAGTCAAAGGTATCTCGTTGCTTTTCCCTGTCTCTGCGTGTCCACTCGCTGTATCGTCCTGGGGGTTTCCTTTACTGATCGCAGGATTATGAAACATGTCACGAATGAACTCCTGAAATATCCCCACGTCATCTCCGTCCACCTTCTTACTGTCGCAGGCATCACTGATCAAATAAATCCGCTCTTTTCCTCCGATCTGAGCTACGACCTTTTGAAATTCCCTCTCATCCTCCCCAGGCAATGTCTCTTTGTCCGTCATTTTCGCAAAATTATGAGTTTTAATCACTGCGAGACATTAAGCTCCCATGGATGTCAAGAGAAACTTCCTGACGGTCACCGGGAACACTAGCAGGGAGGGTGAGGTCAAGTCACAGGTTCCTATTGGTTGACACAGTAAATGGGCGGGACTAATAGTAAACAGACCTGTTTGAAGATGATTAGGTTAATCTTTAATGAAATGTTCATTACAATCATTTGAATCATTTGGAAAATACATTAGTTCTTCAATAATTTTAGGTGACACAGACTGAAAGAGGAGAAAACAGTTGCGTTTACAGAAAATTTAATCTTGTGTTTGTGGATTCTGAAATTTTTGAGGGGACACTTTCTTTAGTTTCACTACTCTCATGGTGAAGAGGCCTGACTTCTCCCCGGTGTTGTAGATCGCCGTCTTCCCAAAGAAAAAACACAAATAGAAATAATCATGAGCACAAATACAATGTGTTAAACCTTCTCTGCAATGTTTCACTCAAAAATCTGAAACTTTGCCCCACTTCAAAAAGTCTGCTGAGTTCTCCAGACTCTAATCCTTTAATCCACTCATTCCAGATCTATAATTAAAAGGTACTGTGGCTCTGAAATCCCGCAGAGTTTCATTTAAAATGAAAACCAAATGAAATAACTTCATGCAGAGTCCGTGTGTGTGTGTGTTTCGTAATTATTTACTGATAAATAGCATGTAAGGTTTGCAGAACCAATGCAAAGGTTTCAGCTAGTGAACTTTAGACCAGCTGAGCATTGATCTGGTTCTGAGTGAGTCAGTGGTTGCACATTGATTCAAACCCTGGGTGCTTGCTTCTGTATATGGACACAAAGGAAAAGCTGGTAAAACAGAGCAAGTACCTGAACGACTTGTGAGCTTCAAATGAAGAAGTGTTATTGTTTTAAAGTGGTTAAACATTTACAGTAAAAAGTTTTTATTGTTATTGTTATTAAGAATTCTATTGTGTTGCAAACCTGAACTGCAGGGAATAAAAAGGAATGAGGAAATGCATTAAAGGTGATCCAATGAAACCTTAGATGTCTTGGGCTCATGCCATAAATACAAAAAGTAAAAATACAAATTTGAGCATTTTATTCACACTTTTTATCCTTGGTAGTGAGGTTCAGCCCAAAATGACCCTGTGTCGTACAATAAGAGACCCAATGTGTTTTTTTATTAATTAGAATTAAAAATAGACCAAAATTGTCAACATCCCAGCTTACCTGTACTGAGTTTAATTGTGTCCATTTATTGTATTTATAAATGAAATTCTATGCTTTGTAACTTGGTGGTGACATACTGACCTCTTTGTTGAGTAAAAGGGACAGCTGAGACTCTAGATCCTCACTCGGTCCAGTAATTGAAACACGAAGACCTAAACGAACTGTAAAAAGAGGGTTTAAAAATAGCAATCTGGAAGCTGTTGTGAGTTCAAATAACCAATCACATTTTCCCAAGTTCCAAAAGCATCATCTGGATGCAGCATCCTGTTCTTAGGTGTGCTGACTTCACAAGTTTTATTCTATACATCTATATCAGAGCCCATCTATGACTCAAAGTAAACTTTTACTGCAATATTTTGTTTGTTTTATACAACAATTTATTCCTGAATGAGACCATGTCAGAGGAAATGAATACAATCAAAGTGTGACCAAAATAAAATAAAACATTGTAAATACAGTTCCTGTTGCAGGACATCACTAAAAACTTGTGCTTTCCTGCCATCTAGTGGTCAAAGATTTTTGCGCGATCTGCTTTTTAATGAGTTGATTTAAACATTGGAAACACCCATTTCCCTTAAACCAGTGTCTTAACATATCAAAATGTTTGAAATGATTTTTATCCCAAAAATATCTTGTTATGTCTTAATTCTTTTTTGCATCATTTATTAATGATACTGATTTAAGTCATGATATGAAAAGGAATAAGAATTCAAACAACATTTCTATGGTTTCTTCAGAGTTCAGATTAAGGACTGAGGCGCTCCAGTGGAATTTTTACAACCTGTGATTTTCCTGTCTGACATCAGGTCTCGGAGGGAAGAGAGATGAGAAGCGGTCAGAATATTCAGGGAGTCCGCAGCATTAGCAGAGGTCAACACGGAGCTTCTTCTTGTTCTCGGGGTTTTATTGGTTGTCACATTAATGTCATGAGGAATCTGGAGGGATGTGAGCGTTGCTGTGGACACATCACAAAAAATACACAATACTATAGTTATGCTCTTCTGATATGAATACATGTAATGTAATGAAAACTTTTCAAAGTTCCCATCAACTGAGATCTGATCCCGACATTCAGCGACCAAATCAAAAGGATATAAAACATCTATGTTACTCTTTGCCAAGAACTATGATGAAACTTTGAATACAAGAGAGACTCAGGATATTAAATCTCACACCGCAGTCTTCAACTTTCACCTGATTCACACTTGAGAGTCGTGATAAAAGCACCTCAAGTGTTTCTAATGATATTTAGTTGAAAATGATTTTTTTTTATGCTTACCAACAAATACAGTTCCAAAAAGCAGCAAGAACATCCATCGCTGCAACATACCTCCTAAACAAAATGTATCCTTTGACATTACGAGGAAGGAAAGTCACTGCAGTTCTGTGAAAGTGTTTCAGGGCTGAAACTTTGTAACGTCCCAGTTTCTAACCAAACACAATAGACCAGACTGAGAGTGTTATGTTTCAGACAGGTTTTTACTGTTCTGACCTTCCAGTGTGACGAGAAAAAGTGCCACTATACGTTTAGAATATAAAGGATTCTAAGTCTGTAAATTTATTAAAAATCGTGTATGCATTTATTTTTACTGTGACAATAAAGATTAAAGATACAGCAGCGCATCGGTCAGTTTGTGGTTCAGACTGTTTATATTTGTTCTTTTTGCTTGTTTTTGAAAGCAGGTTGAAGTGGCCATTTTTTAAAAGTTTTATGAGTATTATCTGTAGTTATAAAATGGTCTTCAGGTGAAAAGACCTAATCACAAACCATATTATCTCAGTAGAGAAGCACTGAGTAGATTTTAGTCACTAGATGGTAGTATTTCTCTTCCATCAGAGTAAAATTGAGCCTTCAGAGCTGCTTACGTTTTCTTAAAGTACCAAGATCACAGCGCGCTCTGTAATGCCCAATGAATGGCAGCCTGGAACAAAAACAGTGACTCACTCCTGACATTTAAAAACTGAACCGGTTCCTCCAGTAGAGGAGATCATGAGCACAAATCGACACACAGTCAGAGTGTGAGCCAGCTCATCTTTTCTGTGGTGTCGTTACTACAGGATGACTGTCAGAGAACATCCTGGGTGAGTGTGAGGACGCCACAGCTCCATCTGTTAAGGCTGGTTACGATGTTGATTTGTGCACTGATCATCAGACGGGATTCAAACCACACAGACGTCACTGATTTATCGTCGAAAGATGTTTTTCAGTTCGATGGTCAACCTCAAGTGTCAGTGACATGTTTTCAGACTGATGTGATGGACACTGTGGCTGTTGGGGGGTGGTGGGGGGTTGGGGTTCTCAGGCATAAAGTCAAGTACACTTGTATGTTTTAACTTACCTTTGAAAGTGTCAGCCACATCATCAGCATCCCTAAACATGAAAAACAAGGTAGAAAAAAGAAGCTGAACAAAACTTGGTTAATTAGCAAGAGCTCAAGTGACACTGATGTAAAACAAAAAACTGTTATGAAAGTCTTAAACTGGAGCTGGAACTCTCTGATAAATCAATGTCTTGTACTGAAAAATACATTTAAAGGTTATCTCTAAAAATGATCACAATGGATCTTTTCCATTCTTAAACTCATGAAGGAATGATGCAACACAAAAAGACCATTAATAAATGTCTTAAAATACAACTTTATTCTGATTTTTAAATATAATTTTTACACATGAATAGTTCATTTTTAATATTCAGTACAAGGACCTTTAGACAAGATTTGAGTTTTTTTTTTTAAAGTTCCCTAATGGGTCTGTATACTTATTTTTAATTTATCCTCCACCTGTCTAGTAAAATAATATATTTTCCAGTCTGTTTGATTTGCACACTAAGAGTTAGAAAGCAGAAGTTGTTCTGTTTGAACACACACAGTCTCAGAAGTCATTGTGTTTACAGGTGAGTTGTTGGTGCAGATAAGTGAAGCTTTCTGCAGCAAAGTTATTCAAAAGAATACAAAGAAAACAGAGAAAGCACAAGGGTGTCCTCCAGGAGTGTTACTCCTCTTCTGTCCAACCTTTCTCCTGGGGTTAGACATTTACAAAGCAAAACAAACACTCCACTGTAAGCAACTTTTCCAGCCCAGCGGTCCTGGACATTGAGGACTTGTATGTGGAGAAACAAGGGGGTGGGGGAGAGAGGTGGGGGGCACAGATGGTTACACCTTGAATAGGTCAGACAAAATCCACAATGGCTAAAGGGTCTGAGGTCATAAGAGATGAGAACATACAGACAAGAGAGAGAAGATGTGAGACAATCTGAAAAAAATAAAAAGGTTTTGAGACTAAACTACAAAGTTTATTCCATAAAAACTAAAAATCAGAACATGGCATATTTATTAGTGTTAGTGTTTAATGTAATTATAAGAATGATCATGTCTGTTTTGTTAAAAGTCAAGAAGAAAGTTTATACGTTTGTCTTAAAATACCTGCTGAATGAATATTCAAATAAAAACCTCTGATTGCACTTTAGAACAACATTAGTTTTCATTTTACTGTTTGTCAACTTCTTTTTTTATTATTTGTGGTGTAACTTCATGATTTTTTTTAATCAACTTCTGTGAACTTATACTGTAATTAAGGAGAAAATCAAATGTCTTTTGTGATGAGCTGACTTTGAGCATTCATGAAGCATTTGATAAAAAAAAATATTTCGTGACCTTTATTTTAAAAAAGTAAAACGTCAGAGGACTTTCAGTTGTATGAATATGTTTTATGATGCAAACCAAATGAAAAGGCGGAGGTTTGGAGTCACAGACCTTCACAATTTTAATTAAAAGATATTCTCTGAACTCTGAAAGAGGGACAACAGAAAGAAACTGTGATCAGGGTCAACCTGCACGTCTGTCAAAATATACTCAGAATCAGTGTTTGAGTCCAAGTAATGCAACAAAAATAATATACTCAAGCTGAATGGGATCATAGATGTTGCACAAGTCTTCAGTTCCACCCACAACCCACAGAAAGAGAGTGGAAGTGGTTAAAACATGCTGAAACGAGGCTAATTCACCAATTACTTCCACTAATTGCTGCCTCCTGAGGGGAGGTTAAGGAGACGAACCAGAGGCTCCCTGGGTGCTGCTGACTGGCTTTCTGCCAAAAGGTCATCCATCCCAAAGTCTAATCGAGTTATCATATCAACAAATCTCTCATGGTTGACACTCCCAAAGAGACACCCAGAGGGGGACAACCAATTTCCAGCAGCAGGATGCTGAAGGAAAAGCCTCTGTGAAAGCTACCTGCAGCTGGAGATCAAGCTCCCCTCTGGGAGGACACTAACTGGACAGTCCAGCCCTGCAGGCCTCAACATACCATAGAAGACCTCAGGAGAACAAAGAGATACTCTGTGCACATAATTTAACACTGCACACAATGATGGAGGAGGATACAAAGAGGAGTTTAAAAGAGAAAGCGGTGACTGCGGCCCCATGTGGTGGTGTCAGGGGACAGGGGTCAGAATTTTAGGAGCCAGTCTGGCCTCACCTACAGTGAGTGTGTTAAAGCACTATCAATTTAAGGTCAGAGATGCTTTTTTACTCTCATCACTACATCACTACTGACAGTTTCAATCTTCACCATCATAAATGCTGCACATTGCCGTTATATAACCATCTAGAAGAGAGCAGGGCTTTTCCTTCACTTTCTCTAAATCATTTAACAAATAATAATAATAAACGACACTGAAAATGATTTAAAATTACAGCAGCACAGCTTTGATCTATCTATTTAAGTTTTATAAACTCGTTTTGTAATCACAGCATGGATCTAAGTTGTCATAAAACTCCTACATAATTACCCACTTATATGTAAGAGGGGATTTTGTTGAATTTTTCAACAACAGTAATTTCACAGCTCAAAGTTAAATTGCGGCGGTTGTAGAGGAGACTTGTTTTATATTGAGAATGTTGTTGTGGTTCAGCAGAAAGGGATCAAACTAAATTAAAGCGGAAGCTTAGCCTGGTTTCGGTCTGTGTTTCATTGCGGCTACAAATTTAATTTGTGATGATACAAAACTGCATTTGTAAGGGACAAGAACAACTTATAAGTACTTACGTTTTTACCTTCGGCTTTTTTATTTTAATTGATTTTCACTATTTCAAATAAACAATCCTTAAAACATCCCTTTTGGAAAAGTGTTTTAAAATGATAAATGATAAAAATATGGATAACCACATATATATGTGTGGATATGGATGTATAGTTTGAGACCTCATTAGCTGGATGTTTGCATTCAATGTGCTGACAGAGAAAGAGGTGTGAGCATTCCCTGAATTCACAAGGTGATACGGGTGATACCTGGCTCAGCACCAGCTTACTTGCATATCTACTCGTGTCCACACACACACACGTAAAGGCACGCACTACCTTTATGATCCACACCCACATCAACAATGCTGATAGCCGAGATAAAATCAAAAGTTTTTTTTTGTTTTGAGTTTGTGATAAGATTTTTTATCAAGTGCTGAGATGTGGCCTTGAAAGCTGCAGAGAGAGAGAGAGAGAGAGAGAGAGAGAGAGAGAGAGAAGCCTCTGACATGCCTCGCTTGTTATTCCCTCTTGTGTGCTCATTAATCGAATTACCTATTCATCGACGAGTGGAGAGTGTACTGAATTAGTTTCTTCGCTCTGCTACCTCTCAGTCTTGAGAGTGTCCATAGTAGTGTGATGACTGGTTTCCATTGTCTCTCCAGGCCTGTGAAAGTGGAAGGGGGAAACAGGGCAGGGCAGGTATGGAGCAGCCACAGGGGGGCTAACCTCTGACCCTGTTTGGGAGAGAGACTCGGGTCTATCCAGCAACACAATACTTCCAGCATACAGCTCTTGGTGGCTGCCTGCTGCTACCCACAATTAAGTCCTTTGCTGGGGTCTCTCTGGGCAGAAAGGCCCCCTGGAGCGCCGACTGCCATCCGGAGGTCTTTCACCGATTTCCCCCTCTCTACCGCTGGCTGTCAGGCTGGAGGAGAGTAAAAAAACTCAACAACAGAGAAGATAGAACGGAAACAATGGTCTTTAGAAGGCATCTTAACCCTCAACAAACAGTGTCAACATCTGTGGGGACTTTGCAGAAGGATGGAAAGCTGCGTCCGCCGCGGACAGAAAAAGGCCTTTGCTTGTGGGCAGTCACACTGAAAAGGCTACAGTGTTGTTTTGTTGTGCATGAGAGGGATTTGGTCCCCGTCTCTTTTCAGCTGTAGTTGAACCACACCGTGGTGCCGGTGAAGCAATTTTGTCTCGCTGGAGGGTTGGAGCAAAAGATGAAGTAAAGCCTCAAGAGCTGGTTCTTTCTTCTCATGGCCTGCTTTTTTGGAGGGGTGAAGAAGATTATTGTCGAACACATGGAGTAAAAAAATGCATCAAAGTCGGCGGGGAGCGTGGCCCGGATTGAGAAAGCGAAAGGGTTGATGTTACAAGGAGGAGAAGAACATGGACACATGTAGAGCGTGTGCATGTGTTTGGAGGCCACACACCAACACAGACGCGTGGGAGTGTATTGGATTCTCATGTGCTGTCTGGGAAAGACACTGTCCCTCTCTCTGCTCCTCTATCTCATTCCCTCTCAAGCGTGCGGTCCCCTCTCATGTGAACATGCTGCCACTATAAAGGATCTCTTCATCTCTCTTTCTGGGCTCCTTTTTTTTCTGAAAAGAGTTCTTTCATTGAGGCCCTGCAGTCTAATTCCCACTCATCCCAATTTATCAGTTACTGCCAACTAGATCTAACTGGGAGCTTGTGGGAATCCAGGTGCTTATCATTAATGCAGTGTTTTTGTGGTTTGTGAGGATATGCTGGGGAGACTATGTGTCATGCCCCTGCATGTCTGCGAGGAGCTTCACCAAACCATGCTTCC
Source organism: Pachypanchax playfairii (assembly GCA_006937955.1). NCBI lineage: Eukaryota > Metazoa > Chordata > Actinopteri > Cyprinodontiformes > Aplocheilidae > Pachypanchax > Pachypanchax playfairii. The sequence goes on from SSNP01000070.1 coordinate 898,136, forward strand.
CTTCAACACGCAGCACCCAGACAGACACGCCCACACGTGCAGATACATATAGACATGCCTGCGGTGAGTCGTTTGCAGACTGTCGTCAGGCCAAAACATTAAGTAGCACATAAAATTAAATATCTTTAATGTGTAAGTTGCATTTAGGATCCTCCTTTGCTGACATGTATTTTTGATCAGCGTATAACAATATTGTGAACTGCTGTATTTTTAACTTTACTGGGATGAGCACACAGTTTTATCTCTCAACACAGAAAAAAAAAAAATTATAATAAGCACGACTTTTGAAAAGCATCAAAGGAAATGAGCTAATGACGAACAAAGACAGACTGTGGCTAACTGTATCATCAGAGATCTGAATCCCCCCGAAAACCCACATCCTGAATTTTCACTGCCGCAACAAATGTAGAGCCCAAGACAGACTTCCTGTAAGAAGTTTTTTTTAGAAGTGACACAAATAGACACATTCATGCTGGGATCAAAAGAACAAGTTATGTGTATGTCTGAGTAGACAGAGAGGGCACATGTTTTCTTTGTCAGCATCTTCACTTCTGGATCTATTTTTTTTTCTTTGTATAAATGGATAATTAAAAACCTCATTGCTTTAAATTTATGAGAGTCCACATCAGACAACTCTGAATGTCTTTATATCCAGACAGTTTTTTGTTGTATCTTAATCTCCTTTAATACTTTAATGCAAATGTTGACCGATCCTGGTATTAAGGGTCTCTTTCCTGTATGTTTTAATGAGTCTCCTGCTCCAGCTCATCTGATCCAACGTCTGAATTACCTTTTCAGTTCAAGTTTTGCAGAAGCTAATTGATCAAGTGGAAGGTTCCAGCCTCTTGCATGGGCTGAAAGAGCACAAGTCAATAGAAAACTCTTTCCACAAGGTTTGTAATATGAAAACCAGTTGGGGGTGTGAGTGGCATCAGCAACCCGTATCAAGTTTTCAGTAAACTAATATTCTAATGAGGAAGCAGGGCATTTTAGTGTAACCCTTGTACTGTGAGACTGTCATCAGATATGACTGACATGAGGTGACGCTCGGTTTCGGTCAGGCAAAAAGAGCCCCAACGTGGGGGTCAAGACAGAAGGAAAATCAGCAAAATCCAAACTAATAATCTCTATTTTATTCTTTATTTCCAGCCTCCTTTCCATATCTTTGTTTGTTAAGACAAAATATACAACTATGTCCTGATGTCTTCTCATTCAGCATTTCTACCAGTTCATTTTGTTTTAGTAAAGTAAATCACTTGGATTTTTGCATTGTTGATCACAGAATGAAGAGATTACCAAAAAAGAAAACATGCGGTGGCTCTTTGACGCATCAAAAACGTTCTCTCAGTTTATTTATGAAGGACATTCAGAGCAGACTTGTGAATCATAGCTTTAAACAACACACTAATATACAATACTCCTGGTTTGGGAGAGATTAAGAGAAAAAAGAGCATCTTTAAAGGATACTTTTACAAGAACACCAAATTGGTGCTTGTGGTGACTGTCAAATTCTTCACCGGTGGAAAGACAAAGTATAAATGTAGTAAGTTTTTTCTGGGGATATTTTATATACCAAAACAATTATCAGTGTGAAAACCAAATCAATCACTGCCTCTTTGCCTCTTCCTTCCGTTCCAGGGGCCGCAAGTAGAAGTTTAATGAGTTTATACAGACTGATAATACACACTGGGACAGTTCAAAACCTCAAAGAGCTCCTCCATTAACCTTAATGAGGCCAGAGGTATGTGTGTAAATGTGTGTATGTGTGCACGCAAAGGCTAACACCTGGGCCAGCTGCTAGCTATAAAGCACTAACACTGTTAGGGATTATAAAAGCACCTTGCGGGCAGCACTGTTTCTTTCTTTCTTCCTCTCAATCTCCAGTGAAGCTTCTAAAATCACTTAACAGCATCCTTCATTAATAGGCCTCCAACAGGTTTCAGTGTGGGGGTCACACATTTCAACATACACATGTGCATCATTTGGAATGAACGCTCTCACACTCATGTATGAAACCCCAAACTCACCCTCAGGTGAGTCAAACATGGCAGATATTTTTTTTTCCATTTATAGTTTCCCACAGTAGATGCAAGCAGCGGGTGGCAGGGCTGTGTGTGTGTGTGTGTGTGTGTGTGTGTGTGTGTGTGTGTGTGTGTGTTAGAGACAGTGTGAGGAAGTGTAAAGCAGGCTTATCTGGCTCAGCATCAGCACTGGGATGATTTGTTCACAGTCATCCCTGTGCGGGCGCAAAGAGAGTGCTTTTGTGCTCCTGGCAAAGGGCAGGCGGGATCCTGTCTCAACAGCCTCCAGCTCCCAGAAGCAAAGTCGTATAATTACTGAGTAAAACGTAGAGGAATTTACCTTGATTGTGTTAGTGCAGACATGAAAAGATGACAAGATGAGAACAACAATCCTCTTCTTCTTTTAACAGCTGATGACATCATTTAGAAAGTCTTCGAAACATAGTAGCAACACAATCAAGAATCAACTCAGCAACGACTAATTTGAGCTGGTTGGTTTGATTTATACTGAGTTTGAGGACTTTTTCCAGAAAATAATCCATCAAAAACACAAAGAATAGAAGAACGTGCACATGATAATCATCAGACAGTGAAAGTCCAGCTCTTTTAAAGTATATTTTCCAAATGCAGAAATATGTCAGACATATTGTAATTAAATCACTGAACAATTAGAGGGGAGACAGGAAATGACTTCCAAAATAAGCCTGCAATACTTTTCTGCTGGTGTCTGACACTTGACCTCAACTGAAATGTGGTAAACCCCCACACCTGGCCCTCCATTAGAGAAAGCAAACAGTGAGAATCATTTGCAAATGTTATTTGACTCTGATCGTCTCAGCAGCTCAGCTGGGTGTACGCCATCCACAAGTATGTGTCATCGTGAGGAAGATTTACTGCCTCTGAGCAGGGTGGGGGGGGGGCATTTTGCCTGGGAGTGAGACGCTGATTGACTGAGTATGTGTTGGGATCCAGGACGTGTGAGTGTGCGTGGGTGAATTTGTGGCAGTGCGTAGGAATCTATGAATCTATGTGTCTGCTCAAGATGTGACGTCTGTGTGTGTGTGTATTTGGACCAGTTGATGGTGAGACAGTATACGTTCTTGTTCCCTGCTGCAGCAGAGTTAACAGCTCATTAAAAACAATTCATTATGGACCAGTTCTGGTTCTCTCATTGTGTTATGGAGCAAGACACAGCCAGCCACCATCTTTTCACACACAATCTAAATCGCTAAGGACTACCTCATCAGCAAAATGAGGGAGCTGTGAAATCCGTTCAGAGAAACATTAGCTGTGTTTGTTTTTTAACAGCAAATTCATGCAAAGAGGCCTGTTTCAAATTCTGAGCCTTTAGAGGTTCATTGCCTAAAGAGCAATCTAAAGGTTAATTAAGCAAAAATTTGTCAGATTATAAAGTGGATTTATTTAATCAGGGACGGTAAATAGAACATGTAACTGTGTAACCAAGTTGTTTTATTAAAATGCAAATAGTTGATGCCAAATTCACAGATCCAGTACAAGGTTTTACTTCTTAGAAGATTAAATTTCTAACCCTGTGATAAACTGGCCACCTGTCCAGGGTGTAACTCCACCTCTCACCCAATGACCGCTAGACACCAGCTCCCTACAACTGACTTACTAACTATGACTATTAACACAGAACTTTACATTTCTAAAACAAGTAATTTGATCGCTACAGTAAATCACAACTTTACAAAGATAATAAAAAATTATTATTAGATTAAAGAAGAAAGTGGCTTAAACTGCGTTAAAAAGGTCCAGGAGTCAGTGATGTTTCTAAAATTTGACACGGTGTAAGAAATCTGTCAATAATACAGTTTTTAACATTAGAGGCCTTACGTTTCAAAGTGACTCTGTTAAAAAAGAGAATGGAAGAGACAGCACCTGCAATTTGATGATAATAACATATTGTTGAAATTCAGTCACATTGAAAATATTTGTAAAACAACATGAGCAGAATATATTAATCTTGTCCCTTAAGTCCTTAAATGAAGATGATAGCGATAACATCTCCACAGCCGGTTCCGTTATTTGTCATTTGTGACACAGCTGCAGGGTGAGTCTCTAAAATGCAGCTGCTAGAGGTGTGGAAGAGCACCGAGGGACTATATCTATGTATTTGTATGTCAGTAATATGGCTCTTGGTATTTTTACCCTCTCAACACCTTCATTTGTAACACCGGACAGGTCCATACAGAAAAGGAACTGAGAACAGGGATCAAAGAGGTATAACGAGAGTATCAGATGCAAAGATACGCAGAGTAGCAATCACAAGCAGCCTGACCTTTGACCTTTACTGGCACAATTCTTCTTGATGTGAACAACAAAGACTCAATTTAACATAATTTGTGAATGTGGGCTTATATGATGTGGATTTTTTTTTTTACATGTTATAATCATACTTTGAGGAAGTATTTTGGATAAAGATAGTTCAGAGGTCAGGCCTCATTGTGTCCTGAGAAAACATGTGCACACTTCTTATCAACAATGCACATGAGGCTTTGCATTACTGTCATCAGTCCTAAATCTGAGGACATCTCTCATTACAATGACAACTGATGGTCCTCTTGAGGACTATCATCTGTCCCTGCTTCAAAAGCTGCCTATTGTTGATGAAGCGAAGAAGAAAGAAACACAATCCTCTTATTATGGCACAAATAAATAGCAGCATATGGACTTGCCACTCACAATCCTAGCTTCTTTCTTTTGGGCTTGATTTTAGAGCAAAATGTATTTAGGCTTCTGCAGAGGGGTTGATGAGGTGAAGGATCGTTACCTCCTAAGGTCCTTTTCTTTTTGAAGCTCTCATTTCCCCGACCTTCAAAAATGGGAAAGAAGAAAAGCCATAAAACCTATTTTCCATTACGTCTCTTTAAAGTGGTGCCCACGAGTGATGGGATGGAGGAACCGAGAGAGAAAAGAAAATTGGCTTCTGGATACAGTTTACATCACTCACATGTCAATGCAAATAAGGTGATCTGGCTGCTCAGCACTTCATTTGCCCCACAAATAGAGAACATTAACAAAGTTCTTTGTATCTTAGATGGTGTGATGAATGTGTTTGTGACCATATATCTCTTTTCCTTCTTAATTACAATAAGTTGGTGCCATAATAGGATTGTCAACAACCAAGGAGTGACAGCTTGAAAGAAATGCTTTCCAGTTGAAATGTGCCTTTGAGGTCCGATTTTCCAGAGCTTTCTTGCTTCACTTTAAAGCTCCATCCAGTTTCAGCAGTCCTTTCAGTGTAGCTGGGATACAAATCCATGCCACCACAGCTATCACAGGGCCAGAATGAGCATAAAAAAGCTGCATTACATCTTGCTTCATTTTTAAAGGTTCCCTTTGGCTTCTCATGTGCAGAAGCTCTCTATAGCTCAAAATGGCCCACTTCGGTCTGCCAAGCATCCGTGTTACTGGGATTCGTCATAGGGAAGTCAAAGAATTGCAACTCAGACAATGCTAGAGGCCATCTTGTTTTTTTCAGTGCAGGCTCTCTATCTTATTTAACTTATTTCAGAAACGCCAGAGTCATGTTGCTGCCTGCCAGTATTTGAACCTGGTGCCAGCTACAAATCAGCCATCTGCAGCGTGTTTTTTGTTGTGAGTTTTGACTGTAACTTCATCCTAATAGACAATTTTATCAAATGTTACAACAATATTTGATTTGATTTAATTTGGATTTAGTGGACGATTGATAACTTTTATATTGGGCATCGCCATTGTGGTTTAACCCCTTGAGCCGGGTCATAACAACTTGGGGCTTGTTGTGGATACGTTATTCCGCTTGTTCCACTTCATCCATTCCTGTGAAAAAAGAACCACTTGAGCCAGGTCATGGCAGGTTCCAGCAGTGCTGCTTTTTTAATTTAATTTTTTAAGCCTGTGTGTTTGTGAAGGCTGTAGCATTCATAGCCAAGGGCTACTGTGAATCCATTTGTGTGTGATTTCAAAGTACACAGCTCTGCACCATACACCCTCCAAGCACCTCTTCATAAAATGGGACACATTTTGCAACCTTCATTGCAGATGTGCCAACACTTTTCATGAAAGACAGGGAAAAAAGGAGACCTGCCGATGATTTTCACTTGTTTAGTGAAAGCAGAAGCAGATGTAGAGAAAGAGAGGTAATAAGGGTGCAGTAAAGATGCCCTGTAGACCTTTCTGGTGCCAACCACACAATCGTAAATTATAAAGAGTATTTTTTTTTTTAGATTCTTTTGAAAGAAGGTAGATTTTCAATGAAACAACCACAACATCCAGGAACAAGAATAGGCCCTGAGTTACGAGACTGGTTTTACAACAGTTGCTTTATTTCTTTGGACTCCTGCAAGCTTCAGAATTAAAGTTTACTTTGTATTTAATGACAAGAACGTAGCCTTTCCACAACGAGGCTGCAGGTGTTTTACTTCATGAGAACTTACCAGTTTGGAACTTGTCAAAATCAGGAATATATTTGAAATAATATTTTACTCTTTGGGTCCCACATTATCAACTTGAAGCTTTAGATGAAAACATTCCTAGCACCTCATTTAACTTCCTTTCTGTCCTTTTTAGCTTCCTAATCCACCGGTCTGATGAAGCTCAGAGACCCAGCGATGCACAGCTACTCGTCATGGAGACGTGGGAATGAGAAGGAAACTTGTAAAACATAATCAGACTTTATGAGGGCTTTCAAAACATCTGTGGAAGGAAAGGACATTTAGCTGCAGTCTAATAAGAAGAAAGGGAATTGGATGCACAATATATACTATACAAGGTATGCTAGGAGAGATGTCTCAAAAAATAGTTTGTTTCATCCTGATCCTATAACAGCATAGAGGTCTGGTCCATAATATGTGGGGAAAAAATTATCTTTCAGTGTCACATGACCTGTTAACTCCAGTTATTGTGTGATGACAAGCAGATCAGGTAAATCAGATCAGTGGTTTTCAGTGGAATAAAAAATAACAATTTTATTATCTTTTCAACTTAATATTTGTTTTGTAAATAATGTAAAAATTTATTTAAAAGTTGCATTTCTCTACATCATTCTTTCTGCTTTTTAATGTGCATATTTTTCAAGGACTGTCTTCAGTGTCACTCACAAAGCCTGAAAAATTGGATTTAAAATGGACAAAACTTTCCTTTGAACAAATGCTATTGGCAGTACAAAACTAGTATCAATCCAGGCGGGAAAATTTGCATTTGAAATGGACCTTATACACGCCTAATCAAGAATAATGAAAAGAGACAAAAGCTAAAAGAAGCAGGAGGACAAAATGAAAGGTGAAATGCAGAAAGACAGCTGAGAAGAGTTAGACCTGCGTGAGGGAGCAGTAAACACACAACATACCTAAAAAAAAGGAAGAAAATGTCAGTGTGTAGGTTAGTTGGTGGTGCTGAAGAAGAGCCAAACCCTGCGGCCATCACCTTGACCATGTCTTCATCGGCTGCAGTGTCTCCTTGTAGTCCAGCCCTCTGGCCCTGCAATAAATACATTTTCAATTACAAGCTCGGGGTAACAAACAGATGAGGAGGAGGACCCTGAAGCATCTGATAGTCTGTCCTGGACTCAGTGCTGTAGAGAACACTCCACCAACATGCCCTGGCATACGTGCACGGTTTAATCACTGGCTGGATTTCTGCACTCAGACACTTAACAAAGCCCAGAGGTGCACTATAACCAACACTTTGATGGAACACCTGCAGTGAAATGGGATCTTTACTGGACAGAGTGCAACCTGAACCTCACACAGATGGAGGGTTGCAGAACCCGTCACTGGGTCAAGGGCATATGTGTTAGACTCCAGACAAGACTGATGTGCTTTAAGGATTATTACAGGTTGTTGAGAGTATAAAATGACGTCAGTCCCACTGAATATAAATATAATATCAGAAACCTGTGACACAGTGTGCAGCTGTTGTGCATACCGCAGCCTGGTAGCAACAACTAAATCTGGGTTGATGTTTGACATGCTTTTGTCTACATGTCTGTCAAAACTTAAAGGACTTAAAGTGGGCCAACTTTTTTTTTTTATTAATTCAATACATGCTGATGTGGAAGAGCCCATTTACTGCTTCAGTCATTATGAACATAAATAAAATCAAAGTATAATAAACATTTTAAACTTTGTGACTAAGAACAATGTAAGTAGCAGCAGTTCTAGGCTGGAGACTCAACATGGACTAAAAGTCCTACTGATTTACGTGCACGTGGGGTTTCATAAGCAACTAAACGTCACCGAAAATTTACATTTGAACATACAGCGATAAGGTATAACCTGCATGAATCAACAGATGTCGACATCTGAAAAAAGACTTTATGAGGCACATTTACATCTTTTAGTCACGAATCTGTCGGATTTATTTGCATTTACATATACTGGGTGCAGCCGTTAGGAGAGCGCTTGTTTTGCTCTGGCTTCAACTTCTGGGTGTGTCGGTCATCCATGTTTTTAAAGTCTCTTGGCACCACAAACATGAATACCTTATATCTTGTACATTTCCTAATTCAGAACTTTGGTGTATCAGGTACAGGCAAATGTATAAATGTGCTAAATTGTGCCTCATTTTGAATCTACAAACTTCTCTAAACAATTTTCTTGCTATAGCAACAATGATTTAGCTACTGATGGATTTCCAGAGCACTGACAGTTTACGTGGGTCTTTGTGTTTGCTGTTCACCTGGTCTTTAAGTCCTATATCTACCTGCAGTTATTTGTTTTTTGTGTTTGTGTCACTTGATGTCACTGTACTCACCTGCATCAGCTCCTGATGGGGGGAAACAAACAGGTTTCACTGGTGAAAAGCAAGACAGTTGTCTGTAAAAAGACAAAAAAACACAACAACACATGGTTGCTTTTTTAGATTCTGATGAGCCAGCAAAGATAAGAAAGATACCTCTAACTACTATGGCAGTTCATAGCCTGAGGCTAAAACAAACAAGCTGGTTCAACTGCATCAAGTTTTCCATTTTATTTGAATAATACTGTACAACATCTGGGCAAGGACACTCATCAAAAAAATAACTGACATTAGATCAATCTAATTCATGTTATGGAAATTTTAAGGTTTGAACTTGGCATCATTTTACAGCCTGATAAACAAAATTGCCCATTTATCACTGTTGCATTTAAGGAAACAAGAAATAATAGTCATCTCCAAATTATTGACTATGCTCGCAAAAAATAGTAGCACAGCTGACCGTATATTACAGTGGTCGAGTCTACCAGATGTAATATCATTGGCGGCGTCCTGATGGCGTTATGTATTACACACGACATAATTTAGTGTGTCAGGTTTAGTGTTTTGTGCAAAATTTTATGCCACTCAGCTTATAGATCAAGAAAAACAGCGAATCAAAGACACGTACCAAACTTCCTGTAACCGAAACACAAACTGAAATATGAACAATAAGTTAACAGAAATATGTCACGTTGAACACAAGGAATGACGCACACTACATGGGAATGTGGGGTATCCCTGATTCAACACAATACACCAGTCAGCAGGCATTATATCCACCAAACATGGGCTGCTGCAGAGAAGTCAGTGATGAATTTGTCGGCAGGTTTGGTTTCAGCAGCACAATGCAAAGAAACGCCTCAGATACACAGGCTGTCACTTCGTACCGCCCAGGGTCACGGTCTCTGCTCTGAGGACCGTGACCGCTGTGGTAATTACCTAAATTGATGAAAAAAAACAAAAAAGTTTCAGCATTCCAGGAGTGTCACAGGGGCTCGGTTTATGTAGGCAGAATGTGAGCTGGAGTCTCTGATTCTGGGATTGATGTGAAGGGCTTTAATTGCTCAGGAATTTTCTCTTTTCCTCGTGCTCTCCTGTCATCATCCCACCCATCACCCCACCCATCCCTTGATCTGAGTCTGGTTCCCAACAGAAGAAGAGAAAGATGGTGGGAGGAGAGAGAACCTGTGGAGGTCAAAAGAATTATGTGGTCAGCCCCCTCACTCAGTACAGGTCAGTGGGAAACTAAAAAGCCCTGTTGATGTCATCGCTGCCGAGGCTGTAACAACAAAGTCAATCAAAATAATTCAAGGTATTGTGCCATAATAGGCTAATTAAACTGAGTATACTTGAGTCCTTGGACTCAGACATGGTAATGTCTCACTGTTAAACTTCAAAAGTCCTGGCAGTAGCAGCTGCAGCAGCCAAGCATTCTCCTCAGAGACAACAAGCCAGCTAGCGTCAGTGGTGCTAACAAGAACCATGCTTTCTCTATTTCCACCAGGTCTGCCAACTGTTCACAGACAGGGCCTCATTTCACACTAGCCTGCTCAAGGTGTGTGACCAAGTTTGGGGCCCCTGCTTGGTTGGGTGTAAAACAAAACAATAATGTGTGCGTCCATAGACAAAACGTGCAAGTGTGGAGATAATTTTGACTTATGAGAGTAGTGTAGTCCTTTTTATCCAATCAGCAGGCTCAGGGGTGCCCCAGTCTAGTTGTGCAGGGGGTTATGGAAAACACAGCCAGCATGCAGCAGTTGATGTGATTTAGGCTTTGCTTGAGGGGAACACACTGCTATTCTGACAGATGCTGGCCTCCTGCTCAGACTGAGGTCTGCAATTACACAGGACATAAATGCGGTGCGCCGTGGCTAGGTCGGAGCAAGACAAGCTGGAGCTCCGGGAGCCTCCTGGGAACGGAAAATGGACAGCTTTGTGGAGGCCACAGAGAGTTTGGCAGCCATGGTCATTGCGTGACTGTGGGAGAGGGACGACCTGTATAGAACACGGAGGAAACACAACATGAACATTTTAGTGCTGAGGAACAAAAGTCATGTTATGTGCAGCAACTAGATTTTCTTGTGTCAAATAAACCCCAGAGTCTCTTCCTATCTGTGCACCTCCTACCTCTTCTTTATGTTTGTGGTGCTCTTTGGGGGACTTTATCATAGAACCATGTTGAATGCAAGAAGGCCTTAATGATTTCAGGGTGCATAAAGGTTTTTGAACCACAGTGAGCATCTCATCCTTGTGGATAAGAAGAGCAGCTGTGAGATCATATTTACTCACCATTCATTCCGCTTTATGTACGCCCTTCGTACACATCCTATACGGATAAATCAGTGACAGAAGGAGCTGCCAGTAGACTTGAGTTTATTCTCCACAGTCAGTTTAGGCTGGGACCTGACACAAGCATGGGAAAGCAAATAACCAGGATTAGACTTCTTCAAAGGCCCGGACCTGTGAGGGATGGGAGTAGGAGGAGCAGACACGGGTCAGGGTTAGCAGGATATATGCACAGAGACAACCTGCCCAGCTGAGGTGTGGGTCTGTTTGGTTGTTTTCTACTTTTTCTTAGGTAAATTATCTGGGACACGCAGATTAATGGTGAAGTTGGGTGAGAAGATGGTGGACTGCACACTAAGGCATCCACATAGATGGATCAAGCTTCACCTCACCTGCTTGGCGTGTGTGAGATCAGCCAAGCCATAATAGGCTCACCAAGTACCCACTTCCAGGGTGTTTGTGCACATGCATCTCTGTGTAGAAACTTTATATTTCTTCCTTGGGGGGGTGCAGCAAAAGTTCAACAAAGGATGTCTGTATTTCATTAAAACCACAAGTGCACCTCAGCTGCAAACAAACACTAATGATTATGAAACAAGTTTCCCCTAAAACGTGAGGGAATCTGACTGCTGCAACGTTTAAGAGCCTACGAAGTCTGTCCAGGGCAATTTCTAATGTACACAGAGTTTCACAGCACACGCAATACATCATTTCCAACCACAACAAAATTAATGGTGCAGCAGGCTAATTGCCTTGTGACGGGATTGTTCTGAGAGTCAGTGAAATCCTGTCACACACATGTGCTACATACCTCTGTAGACTCTAATACATACATTCAAAACCTCATTCAAGCAAGAATGTATGTGTGTGTGTGTTTTGTGTGTAATCAATGTTTCAGAGTAATTTCTGCCATTTTTTTATGCTACACTGTGTCGTTTGCGTATCTTTTCATATTAAAATGTCCACTTTCTTTTCCCAAAAATTACTGTAAGAAGAAAAGACAAGAAAACACACAATTGCACAGAGGTAGAACACACAAACCCCATGCACACACGCGCTTGCACATGCAGGCATGCTGCATTCCCTCAGGCGGTCTGGCTGTAAGATGATACTTCGTCCCAGAGCATTTCACACATGCCTTCCCGGACAGTTCCCACACTCCCAGCCGCCTCAGCCCATCTGACCTTTGCCAAGCCTGCCACCCTCCCCTCTACCTCCCTCCACCTCTTCCTCATCTTCTCCCAGGGCCTGCGGTTTGGACAGCTGCGGCCAAGCTGGCTGCTCAGCTTGTGGAAAACATCCGCTGCACATGGAAGACTGCGGTGATGCTTCTTGGCCTCAGCTGGCTGGCTGGTTGGCTGAATGACTGGTTGCCTGTTTCCCAATCAACACATCATTTAGGCCATCCACCCCTCCATTTGCCCCAATGCCCTATCCAACTCCAGGAGCTCACCTCCTAAAAATAAGTTTTATAATGTGTGCGAAACAGGAGCTGCAGGAGTTGCGGGTAAAAGGAAGAACCACTTTGCAGGTCTAGATGCAAAGTCACACAGTTGAAAGGAGAAAACTGAAATGAAAGATGAAAATTTTCAATCATACTGAATATCAGCTTCATAATTTAAAACACTTCACTCAAGAGAGAGATTTGAGTATAAAATTTATCTATAAATCACTGCCTGAAACACTGTTTTTGTTTTAAAATAATGTGGTTTTATGTAATTTTAGATTTTTTTAAAAAGATTTAACTAAAAATTGTCTTTAAAATGTGATTTTTAAATGTAGTTCTCCAGAATGGGTACAACTAAAAGTTATATTAAGGCTTATATTTGTTGCAGGAAAGAGCTAATCCCTGCAGTGTGGCTCCAATTTAAGGCTTCACCATCAACACAGCCCAGCAGACAACCCCCCCCCCCACCACCACACACACACCTACACGCACATAGACTCCCAGCATGTGAACCCTCTATCACCACAACCTCTTCCAGCCTTCCCATATGAGACTAATTTTATTTTTGGAACAGTTTTTTGGCCACTGCTTGGAGCTTTTTTTTTCTGTTTTGTGGACACACAAAGACAACTACACACAGTTATTGTAATAATTGTGTGCAAGAAAAAGTACAATAGACTAAATCTGACAGAAGAATTTTGTTGGCGCTGTAGAGAACCTTAGACTGTACAGACTAAATATCTATATTACATTGGCAGATATAGACGCAGTCTCACTGAGCTCCCACTGTGATTGCGTTGCTGGCGACATTCTCTTTGTTGCTCATACAAACACAGTGAAGTCTTTCCCCCAGTTTCCTCACCTTCCCTTCTTCACACAGGGATGAAAAATGAGGTGTGATGAATAGAGGGAATTGTTTAAGAAGGAGGATTACACCCCTGGATGGAATTTTGAAGGGAGTAGCTTTACAGTAAAGACAGAAAAATACATTCTTAATGGTGTTGCTGACACCTTGCATCATCTTTTCCATGTTTGAGAACAGATTAGGATGTGGAACCAGAGTCTTGTCAGGGCGCTCACACTCTGACAGTCTGAATGAGGAGATTCCTTCGATTTTGAGTTCAGCCATCGTGACCATCCAGCATGTATTTTATCACATAAGGACACACTCTGTCTGGTGGGCCATTAATGAAGAAACACAGCAGAATGTCTCCAACTTAATCAGTTCTACTCTTTTTGTGCCCTGACTTTTTAACTTTATTTTATCACACTTTGTGCACATACCTTTAAAACCTTTAATGCATCAGCAAGACCTCGAGCTATTTAACACAATGTGCTACTGAGCCTTACACAACGGGTAATAAACTGGTAATAGAACAAAGACATCAGAATTTCTTTTTCACATCCTTCAGATACAAACATACTTTCAGTTCAGCTAATGTTCAACTATTTAGACAGGACAACATCTAAAGAAATGAACAAAATCATGTGACAAATGATTTGTTAGAAAAAAATTGATTGGTTTATTAGTTTTTTCAAGAAGCATGAAGAACATGTCAATATAACCAGCCAAGGGTTCCAACATACATCTATTCAGTCATTAGTTGGCAATTAATCACCACATATCTATCAAGGAAAATGTCTTGTACTGGCTAACATGCCTTTATATAAATGATACTACAATCCAAGTAAAATCATTTTATGAGCCTCATGTAAAAAAGGCAAGTCGCCTGTCCATCACATCCCATGTGAGACAACCATTCACACTCACTCACACCTAGAGACAATTTAGAGCTGCACGTTAACTACATGCATGTTTTTGGTCTATAGGAGGAAGTTGGAGTCCCTGGAGAAAACGCACACATGCACAGGGAGAACATGCAAACTCCATGCAGAAAGGACCTGGCTGCTTCTGAACACAGGACCTTCTTGCTGCAAGGCAACAGTGCTCCCAACTGTGCCAATACACTCATATCCTTCCTTTGAGAGGATTTTGTAGCATTAAAATCTGTAAAAAAACAGAAAACTTTTTTATTAAAGTTCCAAAAATACTTAAATTACTGTCTTCAAACTCTGAGACAAACATGGTGGCACAACCATATAAAAAAACCACTCACCTACTTTTCAGACTGCAGCCGTACACCCACAAAATTTAAACATACACCAACATGCACGCAGACCCACAAGTACTCAGTCTGTGTTTTACCCCCTCCTCTTCAATACTTTCATCCATCCACCCGTCTCCCACGAGGAACTCTTGCTCCAAGGCTGTGGTGCAAACGCGTGTATACATATATATATATACACTCATATATATACACACACACACATGCACAGTCTCATATAAATTGCTTGGCCTGATGATGGAAAAAAAATTGTAGTAGGAAAAAAGCGTTAAGTTGAAAAGCAAGCATTTTTCTCTCACTCTGAGCTCTTGGTCCAGGCACAGAGCATCCCTGGATGCCAGAGTCTTTCATCATTTGGCAGCCTGGCTCTGCGGTTCAGTTTTACCTCCTGGCTGGAGGCAAGAGAAGCACCACTCACTGTCCTCACAGCAAGCAAGAAATAAAAGAGGGAGAGATGGAGACAAAGGAAGAGAGAGAGAGAAACAGTCTTTCATGCAAAAACAACCTCTGGAGTCATTCTCAGCCTCACATGGGCCCCAGTCTTTTTATTCCGTGCTCTTCCCACTGCTTCTCCATCTCGCTCCTCTGCTTGCTTCCTTTTTCTGACATGCTTTTGCACCATAAGTAAAATACTTATCATTATATAATCTTCAGCAATGGATAGCTCCCAGTGATGGATATGTTGAAAGCAAAGTGGGGGAGGGAGATGCTGGCGAGGCAGAACTGCATGACCTCTGATGTGATCTTCTTCTTTTTGGAAAGAAGCAGAGTCTCACTGGTATCATCGCTAAAATACCAAAAACAGGCATGTTTGAGAGCTTGAAGACTGCCATGTCTTTGTAGGCGCTTTCAAAGTACACCTGACACCCTGTTTTGCCCATTTTAAGTCTCTCTGAAACTAAAACTCCTCTCCAGCACTTCAGGCTGTTTTATCTCTTCTTACCATATAACTTTGGTGCTTTTGGTAAAGTAACAAATCTTTCAAACTCTGTTAAGATAACTGGACCTACGACAGCTGTTTCACAGTTTGCAATCAATCTGAAATCCTGCTAATCACATGGTTTTAGGACATTGATTAAAAAGCATAGAGGACAATTATGCAACTCCGCACACACACGAGAGGGAAATGATGTGCAGCGAGATCATAACCTCCCGCCGAGCGAGTAAACTGCACCAACTGCGCTGAGCAGTCTTTAAATGCGTTCTACCGCTGGGAGTGAACACAGGTTCCCACAGGGCTTCATAAAGCAACTCTCCCATATGCATTCTTTACCCCTGGATATGCCACCATGAACAAGACATTTAGATATGTCAGGCTGCTTTGAGAAGAAGACTAATGTGTCTCATCATTTGGAGCAATAGCCTTCTCCTGCAGCGAAATGTATGTTCCTACTGTGGAGGCCCAGTGGGACTTAACTGGCACCCCGCTAGGAGTTCTGGGAGTAAAAGCATCTGGTGGAAAACATCCTCTTCCCAGCTAGACTCACACACATCTATGAAAACACACACTTCGTCTTAAGTATGCACGCTTTATTTAGGAGTGCATACACACGTATGCAGACACAAACAAAAGCCTGGCGCAAAATGGGTGCAATCTGGCCCCTGGGGAGTCTGCCCGCCGCCCTGCTGAGTTTGCCCAGTGGGAGCTCCAGAGCTAGCTGCTAGCCGCTCAGTGGGGTGTCTGGAAGATGCTGCCCTGGAGACTATAAGGCTAGAAGTTGTGTTGCGACCATGAAGGCCCTGTCCCATAGACACAATGTTTCTCAGACATATACTCTTAGACATGGACGATTGTGTTGATGTCTTTGCGACTGCTGTTCCCATGGCCTCGTATAGAAGGGGCCTGAGAAATTATTTCAAAGCTGTTAATCACTGTTTTCATCGTTAGAAGCCTGTGATGAAAACAACGAAATAGATTTATGTCTGAAAGCAGCTGCTTGACAGTCATCTCTGGTTAGATAATGTGTTTCAGTTCACAGTGACGGGTTCAAAAGAACATGAGGTGGAAGTCAAACAACATACTGTCCACAAATGATAAATATTATAAATACTGATGAAAAGGATTTCCTGTCATCTGGATGATTTTATAAAAAATATTATTATTAATATTGTACTTTGATAAGCCACTTTACTCTGACATGAATTCTCAAGTCTCAAGAGTTTGTATGATGTGTTACTGTTACACACTCACACACAGATGGATACAGGCAACTGAGATCTAACATCTTTACCCTTTTTTAACAACATGTAAATAATCCAGATCAAAACCCATATTTTATTTCCTAAATATAATTTGCAGTATTTAAAATCTGTAATAAACTCTAGACATTTATTTACATTGTAACGTTTGTTGGTTAATCCAATGAGTGTTGTGAAATCAGTTCTTTTTTCTACGAACACAGTCAAGATATAAATTGTAGACAATGATGATTGCACAATGAGGACTGCTATTTGGAAGTTAAGTGACACTGGTAAGTTAAAAGACATTATGGAACTTCCTGAATCAGTAAATCATTTGTCCAAGAGGATATATTTACACTTTTGAAACTGTATATTTAGCAGTCACTCAGTGCTGCTGGTTTGAGAAAGGGTTCAACTATTTAAACCTTGTTCACAGAATGTTTTATGTGGTAAATTTGTCCATGATGACTGTATAGAAACTTTCAACCAAAGTCATTGGCTTACTTCTCCTTTGCATCACAAAAGCATAAACTTCAGAAGATGTTTTTCTCTCTCAAAAATGTTTATTAAACAGAAATTACACTAAATTTAGAAAAGAATACCAGCAGTTACAGCAGGACAACAGTTGCGATGGTCCTTAGAGCATGTGTCATATCACCAGAAAGGGTTGAGTGGTGATTGATGTTCCATTTCATCACAGTTACCTGCCACTGCTCAGAGAAGACAAAACTTTTGGGCTGGGCCAGAACTAACTTAATTCTTGTCTTCCGCCCCTTTGCAAGGTATGGGAAAAAAGGTCTGAACTTAAGCGCTTGGGAGATGAGAGAAGTGGGGCTTGAAAAGCAGGAGAAAGGAACTAAAGGGGAAAGGAACTTGGTCAATGGAAAGGGGACAGCAGAGGCTGAATGCACCATTCCTTGGTCCACAGTGTTGATATTTCCCTTTATGGTCTTTCTAGTGAGTGTTTCAAACCACCTCGACACACTAAATTTGCCCTTTGTGCACAGAGAGGCCCCTAGCTGCAGCGATGCAAGGTGAGGAGACACTGGGGGCAGATGGAACCTGCTTGTCACCTCAATGGTCTCTATTCTCCCCCTGTATGCCCTCCATGGCCCACCCCGCCCATGAGGACCATTCACCCAGCACTCCAGTGGGAACGTCCAGAAATCGGGCATTTTAGGACGGCCCCATACAATGAGCCCCTCTGGATGGCTTGAATGTGGTACCATTGTTCTACCCCGGGCCATTAAACCACCTCCTGGGCAAACAAGAGCGTCCCTCTTCCTTTATGGGGCCCAAGAAGGCAACAAAGAGAGGAGTCATTGAGACACAGAGGGGCCGCCCTTTGTTTGGTGTCCTTTTTGCTGCTCCTCAATGCCTGGGCTGGGAAGGGGAGGCTCCTGTTGGTCTTTAGCACTCCTCATTTCACCACAATCCCTTGTTGGCCAAAGTGGAGATGTGAACTTAATTGACTTGAGTTGCCCCTGTGCACCATGTAGCAGTTAAACCTGAAGGCGATACAGAGAATGTATTGTGCATGTGAATACCTGTGAGGAAAGGTTTACAGCCGCTGTGGCTCGGGATGACCAAACCCTGGAGAATTACCTGCCACCGGATTTCAATTATGAAATGTAGTCAAAGTGAAATTGATGACACAATTTTAGAGTGATGACTAAGATAAGCAAGGTCACATGACTTATGAGATGATATCTTGAATTATGGGTGACAAAACATTTAAATACACAGTGGCCTCAACAATTAACCAATTAAGGCAATTAACAAGAGACAGGTCAGATGTTTTACATACTTTTTCTGTGCGATTTCTCTCAGAGACATTCCAAAATGACTTTTAAAAAAATTATTCTCATTAAATCAGTGGTTCCCTAAATTCCTTCCTAGAAGCCCCCAAAACTGGTGACATCTCTTTGATGTCAAATCAGCTTGATAGAGAGCAGGCTCCCTATCAAAGCCAAGATTTTTCATGTCCTTGGGGCTGGAAATTAAATGAGAAAAAAGAAAAACATGAAAGGAAACCTAATTTCACTCTAAAAGTGCCTAACTGAATCACCTAACTACTCTTTCTGGAGCTCTGGGTTTTGACATTTTTTCCAACTCTTTAACTTTTACATAATGTTTAAATTAGGACCCTTCTGCAAAATTAAAACCACTCAGCTGTTGGTACAATATTTTGTTGCATTCTTTTTTTATCTTTGTTAAGTGACCATAGGTTATTGTGCAGTTTTATTATTTCTTACATCCTAAGAGACCTTCACCTCAACCTTTCCCCCGGCCACCACCCCGGACAGCGAGGCTTATTAGCTGAGGGCAGGTGCTGAACGCCAGGCTCCTGAGGAGAGGTTAAAGAGAGGAGTCATCACCTCCCTGTGTGCTGCTGACTGGCTTGCTCCCACCGTGTCATCCATCCTGTAGTCTAATCGAGTTATCATATCAACAAATCTTCCATCAGGGGCCCCATAGATGACACTCAGAGAAAGAAAACCAGAGGGGGCCGACAAATTTCTAGCAGCGGGACTCTGGGGAGAGGAGCCGGCTTGCCAGGCAGTAATGAAAAGTACCTGCAGCCTCCGGTCAAGCTCCCCTGTGGGGACGGCACTCACGCTGGGCACCATGCTGAGGCAGTTATTCGATTAGTCCACGTGCAATGTGGGCAACTCCATTCTGCAAGCCTGTGGCTGCGTGAGCCACCCACTGGGAAAACAGTCCAAGTTACCATGGTCAGAGAAAGAAAACTGTCCAGGATTAAAAAGAATCAAATCGGTTAGAAGACCTACAATGTGAAAGGGATGACCGCAGAGGCTGAACATGCACGTTGACAAAAACTAACAAAAAATACAATCTCTTAGTTTGAACAAAAATGTAACCAAAATGAATTTATAATGATTTAAAACATGAACAGATAAAGTTTTTAAATTGTGGGTTTCTGTGTATTTGTCCTTCATATGTCACACACCCTTATACAATATTTCACTTTCAGTCTGGCACATAGAAAATCTCAGCAGGGGTCAGCGAGAGAAAGAGGTTTTGGTGCTGGCCCGGGAGTTGACCTGCCACTCCACTGCTACCTGCTGCTACAACACAAAGGAACCCCTCAGCGAGTTGCGTCAGAAAAAAAAAAGCAAGGCAAAGAATGAGTCAACTCGAGCTCCGCAGAGAAGACCCTCATCTATCGTCCATGACCACTCTGTCATCCATGAATACTATTTACACCACAGGAAGTCTTTTCTCTAATAGAGCCCCCCTCACTTCTTTACTCTCACCACATTCACAGGAATCTTTCTTGTCTTCTGTGTTCTGTCTCATCCTTTTCTCTCACTCATTCATTTTTTTTACAGCCTAAATCAAGAGAGATGCTCCCTGAGCATTGCTAATTGATTAAAGATCTGAACATTTATTACATGACAGCTGGGGGTCTGCATGGTAGAGATGCACGAGAAAAGGAGCGTGTTGTGGAGAGGAATGCAGGTTCACTCACAGGGTCATCACTATGATCACACACTTTATTGGAGTCACAGAGGATGACGAAGAGCATGTAGAAAACTTAAGCAAATGACGAAGACAATGTTTCATCGCATCCAAAATCTTTAGACAAGTAGACTGTTTAGTTAATATTTTAACTTCATCTAAAAAGATAAATTGGTCTCTGAGTAATAAAGACACTTGAATATAAAGTATGTTTTTATAGATTTCAATATTTGAGGTTATTGGTCAAAATAAAACACTTAGATTTCTTGTTTAATACGTTTATTATAAGTTGTTCAATCTTTGTATGAAAATTATTATTAAATGTAAGAGCCCTACAACAAATACACAAGTATTCAAAGGTTTTTAATAAAACAGTTGAAACTAAGTATAATTTCCAACTCTTCTCACATGCAGAACTCAATATGAAGAGCATAAAACTCTAACATAACCCTCAGTATGAATTACTTTGTATATTTTTCCCACCATAGCTTCTTCTTTCAGTCAACTTCATGTCTCCAGTGAGAAGTTTGTAATAATGTCATCATATGCTGTTTTACTTGATACCTTTTTGCGACACCTCTGAGTGTCTCTGCAGAGACTAAAGTCAGTGTGGTTTGAAATAATGGCATTCTCAAGGGCTCCTCTGTTTTTTGACAGTCTGAGGCTGCTGCACAGATACAGAAATTAAGCAGTGCTGCTGCAATGTAATTCCACATTAAAGGGAATGTATGTAAGATTCTTTAGAGAAAATCATTTCTCATCAATAAGTCAATGATAATGTCATTTCAATGCAATTTTCAGGTGGGGAGATATTAAATAATCACTTGATCATCAGCAACTATAGGCTTGTATGGTGCCCTTTGAACAGATAAATACAGGAGAAAAATAACTGTAAACGTTAACAATTATTTGATTATTTTATAACGATTGCATTGTGGTGCTGTCGTAAGGGGTTGAAGCAAAATGACTCGGGTGCAGGCAGGACTCAAAAACTCAAAGAGTAATGAAAACAGTTTGATTAAAAAAAAAGGCTGATGAGACAACAAAACTATTTACAGATAAACTGGCTGACTGCAGGCACTGACAGTGAATTTACTAATCATGTGACCAGGTGTGACAAAATGAGCAGCCAGAGGACAAGCTGACACAAAGAAATGATTGAAACCCAAATCCCAAACAGAACTTTTAAACTCAAACAGAAATGTAGTGAACAAAAGTGAAAACAAGATGCATAAATATAACTACAATAAGAACCATAACAAAATAAAGAACACTAAAGGCAAATGGGGAAACCATATCAGGACACAAAGAAGCTAAAACTAACAGAACTTACATGAAAACAAATAATAAAGCCAAACAATATAAACATCAAAGTAACTGAGACTAATGGCAAATATTGCATCTAAGAACAGAATCCAAAAGCAAAGTCACATGAAAAACCCTGAAGAAGCACACAAAGAAAAAAAAAAGGAAAACTATTTCAGAATCCCAAAACTACAAAACATATGGCCACGGTTGTGAAACTTTTGTGGCAATAAAAATGGTTTAAGATCATTTAAATTAAAAAAGAAAATGATCAAACCCAAGAGTCTGTCTCTTATACAC
>SSNP01000070.1:920034-983880 GCA_006937955.1 Pachypanchax playfairii
TTCAGGTGGGGAGATATTAAATAATCACTTGATCATCAGCAACTATAGGCTTGTATGGTGCCCTTTGAACAGATAAATACAGGAGAAAAATAACTGTAAACGTTAACAATTATTTGATTATTTTATAACGATTGCATTGTGGTGCTGTCGTAAGGGGTTGAAGCAAAATGACTCGGGTGCAGGCAGGACTCAAAAACTCAAAGAGTAATGAAAACAGTTTGATTAAAAAAAAGGCTGATGAGACAACAAAACTATTTACAGATAAACTGGCTGACTGCAGGCACTGACAGTGAATTTACTAATCACGTGACCAGGTGTGACAAAATGAGCAGCCAGAGGACAAGCTGACACAAAGAAATGATTGAAACCCAAATCCCAAACAGAACTTTTAAACTCAAACAGAAATGTAGTGAACAAAAGTGAAAATAAGATGCATAAATATAACTACGATAAGAACCATAACAAAATAAAGAACACTAAAGGCAAATGGGGAAACCATATCAGGACACAAAGAAGCTAAAACTAACAGAACTTACATGAAAACAAATAATAAAGCCAAACAATCTAAACATCAAAGTAACTGAGACTAATGGCAAATATTGCATCTAAGAACAGAATCCAAAAGCAAAGTCACATGAAAAACCCTGAAGAAGCACACAAAGAAAAAAAAAAAAGGAAAACTATTTCAGAATCCCAAAACTACAAAACATATGGCCACGGTTGTGAAACTTTTGTGGCAATAAAAATGGTTTAAGATCATTTAAATTAAAAAAGAAAATGATCAAACCCAAGAGTTGATCAATCTTCAAACTTCCCAGGTCTCAGTCTAACACCACATTTGGAAGATGTATCAGAACTTGCCTGCTCTACACGGGCCTCATGTGACCTGAATTAGCTGCTGACATTCCAGCAAAACAGATTGTCTCAAGGCTGCTTCCCCAGCAGGGAAACATCAAACAACATTATGTATCAGAACTAAGAAAACTTCTGCCATAGTTTCATTTCTTCCATATTCCATATAGGTGTGAGTGGTTGTTTGTCTATGTGTTGCCCTGTGATGGACCGGCAACATCAACCTGTCCAGGCTGTCCCCTGCCTCTTGCCCAGTGAGTGCTGGAGATAGACACCAGCTCTCTGCCATCCTTGACAGGAAGAAGCAGGTTCAGAAAATGGATGGATGGATGGATGGATGGATGGATGGATGGATGGATGGATGGATGGATGGATGGATGGATGGATGGATGGATGGATGGATGGATGGATGGATAGATGGATGGATGGATGGATGGACCTCAACCTGATGAACACAGGTGAAAAATCCTCCATGATAACTTCTAAACAAACTAAAATGATGCACTTAAAGGCAATAAATAAACATATAAATAAATAAAGGAAATAATATAAAGCATATAAAGCAAACTTTTTTTTTAAAGATTTGTATTGTTTGAATGTTTAAATATCCAGTTTTCTTTTATTTCTTAAGTTCCACTCATGTACTGATGTTACCAAAACCTTAAAATTTCCTGCCAATATTGTGTCTAACTTTTACTTGCACACCAAATAGGACACAATAATCATGATCTGTAAAAGAAATATCTCTGTTCCTTTTTGGAATGACTAATTAGAACACAAAGTTAATGTAAATGAAAATAATCACTAAATTTATCACCATTTGTTTGAGAACCATAAATCTACATTTATTATTCAAATACTTTCTCCTTCTGCAGACTCAAAACCCAAGAGTGAAGGGGATAGATCTTTTGGGGTGACCTCTATTGTAGCTGGTTTTAATCCTGGCTATGGCACCTTCCAGTGGGACAAAAGGGATAGTGGAGCAGCAGGACAGCAGTCCTCGGTTCCCCCAGTGCTACACACAAAGCTACCGCCACAGCATTATGATTAGAACGTCAGTGTGGCCTGCAGAGATCTTGTTGAGAAGGACGCAAGCTTAGACCCACGCCAAGCCAGGGCTCCGACAGTATCCTGAAGAATAGAGTGGGTGAAAAAGAGGGCAACAATAAATACCTAAGAACAGCCATTCAACGAGACCTTGAGAATCCCAGGTTGTCTCTGTGGTCGGTCCTCCTCTGTTCTCTCGGTCTTTCTGTTCTCTTCTTCACCTTGGGCTGAGAATTTGCAGAGGTCTGCAGCTTCCAGGGAACTCTTTGAAATGGAAAGGACGACAAGACGGGGGGCAGACAGTTACCGAATGGCTTTGTCAAAGCTGGCGTGACCCAGACCTGGTCCAAGATGCTCAAGCTGCTCCTTTAATAGCCCGCATCAGCAAAAAGACAAAAGGAGCTCTGCAATTATTAGATTTCAGGGCTGGCTGCTGTGAACTGGGAAGCCCAAATGGAGTCATTGTACACAGATGGAGGGGACGGGGGTTAGCTGAGGTTCATCAGCAGACTAAATCCAGGCCTGAAATAATTAACCAGAAATGTCTATTAATCTTAACCAATGACAGTGCCTAAAATAATGAAGGCTGACCAATCATTGAGCTCATGTTTGCTCTGGAGGACCAGGACTTACAGTCTTTTCAGGGTTTCCATGACGCTGAGAGGCAGAAACCACAATGAATCAGACTCACTGTGTACAGTGACGGATGACATGCAGGTCTGTGCAGACAGAGACTGAGACAAATATCAAAAAGACAGATGGACAGATTAACTTCAATGCTTTGCTGACAATGCAGTTTTATTGCTTTTTTGACACATGTCAACTCCTATTTATTAGCTTCAATTATTCACTGACAATTGTTGACAGATTTCTCTTTAGTGCATTTATAATGAGCTTCATTTAGTTTTTCTTTCTTTTTCCATGAGATTCTAGTCTCAAAGATCCCAAAAGTTAATATTAGAAGACATCATCTATTCTGCTCACTTAAGTTGAGCATCTGCTGTTGCAGTAAGAATAAACAGCTGATCACTACTTATATGTAAGATGTTGGTAAACATGATTTATCTGCATCTTCCTCTGTTCTATTGTTTTAGCTCTCAAACAAGAGATGAGTAGAAAGGGCAGAGGGAGGACAGGGAGTGGAAACAGACGTGTTTTGTGGGGAGGTGGTACTGTATGTGGTGGACCCCTGGCACACACGCCACCTCCACTTTCCACGCTGCTCACTCTCCTGATGCTCTGCTCCCCCCCGGTGCCCCTGCTCCTCTCCCGGCACCGCTTTGTACACCCGCATAATCTCATTGCAAAGGAGGCGATGCAGGTGGTCTCATCCCAGTGAAGGCTCACCTCCCCCTCCGTCCTCTATCATGCTTTTTCTCATACCCACTGCCTCTTCTTGTGTCTCCTGGCTGCCTGCATCCTCCTCGTCTTCAGCCCTCGGCATGGCGACACAAAGAGACACCTCCCTGATAAACCTATTAGAAAAATGCCAAAGGGGGGAACCTGATGCTCCCCCACCTCTTCTTCTTCTCTTTCCCCTCTTGCTTTCTGGCTTTAAGGGAGAGCTGAGCTGCGCTGGGCTTCAAGCACCATTAGCGCCACAATGGTGTGTGTATTTTTGTGTTTATGTGTGTGTTTGTCTTTTCAGTGTATGGAAGGATCAAAGGTTTCTGCCTCTATAGTTGACCACTCAACCTGATCCATAGGAAGCTAAAGAAGCAGCAGACAGTTTAAAGGTTTAAGTTACACACAGTAAACCTTATGTCACATCTCACTTTGATAAAATGCTACACAGACAGTTAGTTGGAAATCAGACACACTGTTTAATATCAAGTGTTTAATGTAATATATTCACATTTATCATTAAATATACACTTACAGTGTCTATTTCCAGCAGGGCGAGAGGTCAAAGGTGAGGCACACCATAGACAAGTCACCAGTCCCTTTTCTTTATAATTCTGGAAATTATTAAACTGTTAATGTGAAATTGTTTCTTTTGGTTTATTAATTATTTTTTAAAATCAGGTCAGAGTAGCAATAAACAGCATTCTTGTCCCATCACAGCTTGTTTCCACCAATCAGAGATTCATCTGAGTCACATTCAGTATAAAACCCTGTGAGATGTATTAACCTCCTTCAAGGATATAAAAACTGTTTTACTGTGGGGGGTAAAAAACTAACATTGTTTTTGTTTGCGCTGACATTATTATCACACTCACCAGCTTTTCAGACAAATCAGACATGGAAAATTGTCTGGTTAGGGTTAGGTGCTTCCAATCACAGCATCAAAGACATGACGCAAGGCCAGAACAAAATGGAAGCCATTATAGCTAATTAGCCACTGCCCCTCAAATCACAAGGAACCGACTTGCTGCTGGAGCGTTGCATGTGTTGGGGTGAACATTACCGACAACTCCTGCTCTGTAGAGGAGCAGGAATGAAGGAAGGGGGTAAAAAAACAACTTTAATCCTAAAAACTTCTCTTTCAATAATGAACCTGGGAAAGAAATGTGAAAGGAAAAGGGTCAGTGGAAAATGGAGCAGGAAAATTCAGGGTGAGGATTGCAGCGCTGGGATACACATGATGAAAGAAGCTCCTTCTTTCCCTGCCAGGATCTACATTGACATTCTTCAAGCTCATCCAAGCAGAACTCCAAGCACACACACCCCACCCGCTAGCATTAAATTCACTTTTGCCCTGCTGCATCCTTTCCATGCACCTCAGTGTTATCGCACACCTGAAGCTCAACCTGCTGTCCCATTAACTCCCCCCCACTCTGCCTTTCTCCCCTCCACTCGTCTGTCGTCATGCTCCTATGTTTACAACAACTACAACCACACACATACGCTCACAGATGGGAACTGATACGCAGAGGACACACATGGTTAAACAACACAAACACACACTTAGAGTCAAACACATGAACATTTAGTTAAACTCTGCCTCCATGCCTGGCGGCTCGTCTCAGCCTGTGTCTGAAGGAATTGTGGGGCAAAAAAAGTTTTTCAAGTTGTGTTCCTTTTCCTAATAAAACTATTCATTTGGTTTAATCTTTCACTTCTTCCTTGAGAGTCATTCTACAGCAGTTTCACATTAAAACACTAAACAATACATTTAAAAAAAACCTGTAAGTGCATCAAAACATTCAAAACTCAATGTTTATAACTTTGAACTGAACACGGATTTTCATTCCTCAAATTTTCAACTAAAACCTCAAGAAAAACAGAATTATCAGAGATCAATATCTAAAAACATAATATGTCAGAAAACATGAAAAATTGAGACCTAATTTTTACAAGCGACTAAATAAAAAACAACAAAAACGTTCTAAAATGTGATCTTAGTGTTAGTTTTTTTAATTTGTTTTGTGTAATCTGATATTTGCTTTCAAATGCTTTTGTTTTTGTAAATGTGGCTTTTTAAAAAAAGTTATTTTATGTTTTATTGTGTTTCTCACCTGTGTGGGAGTTATTATAGGTGTTGCTCTTATTAATGACATTTTATTGTCAGTTTTCAGCTGCAATTCTCTCAAAAATTGATTATTCGCTCATTTAATTCTGAATTTTAACTCTGAACTTTTAATAAAAAACAGAAACATGAAACTTAATGCCCCCTAAAACCTAAAGAACAGAAGTCAAGGCCTCATTCCCTCTCATATCCAGTTTGTTCTTCCTAAATGAGTGTGGACTGATGACTTCCTGCACGCTGCAGTCGTGAACCTTCAGTTATTAACACCGAGGCTGGAAGGAAACCTGCAGAAGAGGTTAGAGGTCTTGCATCTTTTCACACATCTTTACAGACATTAAGAGCAAACAAACCTTGGGGTCTTTATCACTGAAATCTAAACCTCTCGGCTGATTTCATGTCTCAGGGTTAAGGCCGGCGGATGCGAGCGATGACCACCTGTTTCTCCTCATAGTCACTTTTGTCATGGCCTTTACATTCTTTCAAACCATTACAAGCCCAGGACGAAACCTAAGCTTTGGCCAATTTCTCCCTCATTGCCTTCGTGTATGGGAACCCCTACACTCTTGTTTCAAAGGCTTCTTATGTGTCTGTCTCTGTGGGAAGGAAATTAAAACACAGAAGAAAGGCTCATCTTGTAGGTTTCTGAAAGTCTCACAGTTTCACGATGAGATCAGAAGAGTCTTTGCTGCTAAATGATATCGGAGGGTTCTTTTTTTCAAACAAATGCACTGATTTACAGGAAGTCCTTTGTGCCAGTTCATTCAAATAAAATAAGTCATGGGAGCATTTACTAAGGAACTTTAGTGGTTTACCAGGAGACAGTGAAAAGGGTTTCTCATGCATATAGATTCCATCAACCAGCTGTAAAAACTGAGAGGAGAAGAGACTTATTTATAGGGTAACATGGTTACATTTTACTGCACTGTGGCATTAAGGCAGAATAAGCAGAGAGGACGCCTCTTTTGTTTGCTGCATGGCTGCTGCAGACAATGATTGAGGCGTGCAGAGCGGAGGAATGCCCTTACTGTAGACACTCTCGGAAGTCGAGTTCGAGTGTTTCTCTGTCTGTGGCTTTGTCCTTGAGTCAGTGTGTGTCCATTTTCCTGACAGATAGGACTGTGGGAAAAATGTCCTTACAAACAGCTTCTATTGTCTGCCCACCATTTATTTGGAGAGCAGTTCATTGCGCTGATAAGTGATGGAGAGAAGCGTAGATGAAACAAATTCAATCCACTACTGCATTGTGAATTGCTTACATGAATCACTTCTGATTAGCTTCAAGCTGAGCCATCAACGAAGCAGCGCAATCAGACAGAGGACTTGTAAAGATCCGGAATCTTCGTCTCATTGAATCCTGGTCACTTTTCTGTCCATGTGGATGTATCTACAGAGGTGTTTGTCAACCGCAGTCAGGCCTGACTGTCATTGTCATCACATGGTCAACCATAATGGGCTCTGACTATTATTAATACAGAGCTTGAAGCACTCCCAGCTACATCCAAGAGCTAACCATAAAATATGGTAATAAAATCTGGCCCTTTGGGGCCCCTGAAAGGGAACCATAACACAAATTGAATATCGCTGATGGCTCCGTAGGAGGGGTCGGTTTCCAAAGAGGGGGGGCTCTAACCCTGTTAGTCACACGGGTCGGAGCTCAATGATGCTGCATATTTCCAGTCACTGTCAATTACTCTGATATGGTCTGTGGAGGGTCGCATGCAGCCAGCGCCGCAGGAGAAAAGAGACGGTGCTCACAATCTGAGGAGGATGTGGGAAAATCAGAGTGAGTGTCTGTAAAATTCTGTGGTCTTTAGAGCAAAATGTCAGTGCAGGATACCACATTATAACAAAACCACTGTCTACCAGTGAGGTTTAGGAGGAAGTGAGCATGCCAACTTTATATTAGGAGATCATCAAATTATCTTATTGTTACTGACAGGATAATGATGATGGCTGTAACTTGAATGAATTTGGCATATGATGAAATAAAGCAATAGCAGTCAAACCATTGTTACTGAGTTGGATAAGCTTGTTACGATGATCTGAAACTGTCATCTCACAGTTTTGAATTACTGCAAAAAATCTGTTCACAAGTGAGTGTTTTTATTATGTTTTATATCTTACAACTTCTATGGCAGTGGTGCCCAATCCCCTGTCCCCAAGGCCCCGTCCTGCATTATTTAATTGTTTCCTTTTCAAACATAAACTAATTATTCAATTCATCATTTTTTGCTCTGCAGAAACCTGTTCATCATCCGTTTATTAAAATCACAAGTGTTGGAGCCGAGAAACATCTCAAACTTGGAGAATAGAGGCTTTTTAGGACCAGAATTGGTCATTTGAATTTTAAAATACAACAAAACATTTATAAAAATGTAAATTTCTCATCTTTAGACACATTCTGTACTAATCCACTAGCATTTGAGTATTTTATGTTGACCAATAACATTGAAAGATTTGTTTAAACTGAACATAGAAGCAAATGTTTAAACAAAGTGGACTGAGGTAACTTGTATATTTAGGGAGTCTGTGACAAAAATAAAGCTTTTAATTACCACCACTGTTGTCAAAGTGGAAAAAAACACCAGTACACTAAATCCTTTGTGTATTTGACCACACAACATATAAGATTAGAAACATGCGACTTATTCTTTAGCGGTTTTATTTCCTCTGCCCACACTAGGTGGCTGCCTTACAGGCTCTCAGATAATCACTTTGGACCAGTTTCCTATAGAAACTTGGGTTTGTGAGTTTGCACACCATGAAAACCTTGCTAAGAAGTCAAACGCATCAAACACACGAGTCTCATCCATGATGCAAACTGAAGCTGAGATAACAGGGTCCTGTGGGAGTGTTTGGATGCACGTCTCATAAAGGTGAAGTTACACAGACACATGAGGTGGGAGGCAAAGAACACACACATATAGAAGAACAAAAAACCTCCTCGGTCTCGTATAAATCCACACGTTGGATTTGTTGATGTTTTTGGAAGAAAGAAGCTCGAGTAAAGATACCCAAATACAGAATGCATTATGCACTCACACTCTCTAAATGACTTGGACAAACTCTTTATTGCTCAGACCTTAAAGCACTCACATGGTTCTTTTGTGTCTGCAGCGTCTCGTGGTCGTATCTCTGTGACCAGCTCTTCTGTGGTTTCTGCCGCTGCAGCTGAAAAGAGAAAGAGGATTAAGTGATGGTCCACGTCACAATTTCGACTGCTTTTGCATGGATGGAGGAGAGAGAAGTGGGATAATGCTATTTCATGTCTCTGAATACCAACATGATGCAACGGTGGTTCACAAGGAACAATCAGCAAGCAACTAAAAGAAAAAGTCAGCTTTACACAGATGTGTGAGAAGAACAGGGGAGCAATCAGTGAAAATATGTTAAAATTATAAGTTGATCTGGAAATGTGTTCAGAGGTTTCCCAATAGAGAGCAGAAAAAAATCTATAATAGTCTCATACACGCACAGTCAGGTCTTTAAAAGTTGTTAAAGTGTGAAAAGTGTAAAACTTCTGGCTCTTTTTGGCAGAAAATCAGCTTTAAATGGATGTTTTTTTTAAGACTCTAGGAATCCGGATCTTGTCTGTAGTATTTGCTTAAAAGATTCAACATGAACTGAGTGATCCAGGATGTGGTGATCCCAGTAGGTTTGATTCTTCTGATCCCTAACAGAATTTAGCTTGCTTTATTTAATAATCCATGATGATTTTGCCCAGTTGCAGTCACCAAGAAGGACAAATTTTGACACTGGAGAAGGAGTTGAAAGAACCTGCTTCAAACTAGTAATTTATACCTACAGAGAGAGGATGCCTTCTGTTTGAACCCAGCATGTTGTTAGAATATCCCAGAGTGCAAAAACAGAAGCTCAAAATAATTATTGGCTTACGAAAAGTTCATGAGTGTATGATTTTCCCATCTGTTTGAAAAAAGTCATTGAAAAAAATCTTTTATGGATGGAGTGTTGACTCATTTAATGTGATGGTGAGATACTGAAGTGGCCTCATTACCAGCAAATAGTTAACATATGTTTATTTATGATCTTGAGTCATTGTTTTCCTGTATTCACACACTGTATCACACATCAAATCCAGAATAGAAGCTCTAAATGTTTCTTGCAGAATATTTCAGTGTTCTCATGCTACATGAGGTTTAACATATGATTGAACAAACTCTAAAACTAAAACTCTGTGGGGACAGAAACAAACATAACATCAATAAATAAACCTCAACACAGATATAATTTATATATCTGGTATCAAATATTTGAACATTTACATGTCTGAACTTTCACACATGTATAAACTCCACGTGCAGCTGGACATTATTAGAGGAACTCCTTTTTTCCCAAAACATTCCCCAGATTTTCAGGATTTACCCTTAAGCCAATAAAAGTAAAAACATAAACAGAACTGTTTGCACAGTTGAGACATAATCCTCCAGTTTTTCTTCACCTCCCTCTATGTTCTATACTTCGACGTGTGTTCTTTAACATTACATAGCTAACAATGTCATTGAAACTTAACAATAAAACACTATTCAGTGTGCTGATGTACTAACATTAAACTCAACTCAAGCTCCAAAGAGAAACAGAACTGGGCACCAAGACCTGTCTGATATCTTCAAAAAGGTTAGAGAAAAAAACACAAATCTGGTTTATCTTTTCCATCGTCTCGGAGGGGCCCAAGTTTTCACTTGGAAAATAAAACAAACCATGTGAAGGCAGAGTTAAATCAAACTGCATAAAACAACATGTTAGATTAGTGTGTTAGGGGTCAGCTTCACTCTGCAGGACTTCACTTTTCTCACAGGGACACAATCACTGATCTCAATCTCACTTGAAAGACTGAAAAACCAACACAATATTAATACATGTAGAGTGTAACTGAGCTATTGAGATGCAAACATCTGAAATAATTCTAGTTTCAGATACACGTGTGAGCTGGGACCAGCGGCTGTCTGTCTTCTGAATGTGTACGCACACTCAGAAAGCAACAACAAAGAAAAACCCAAATTGAATCAAGATCCTGCTATAAAATAAAACATGCATATGGAAAGTTAATCAGATTCAGGCTGTTTAGGCTCATAAAAATCTTCAGGGTATTATGATGAGTCAGTGTTAGTGACACTGACTTCTCAGAAGAAAAATGCTGACATTATACGTGACTTAAATCTGTGAATATCTTCACAGAGTGTGTGTTAAACCAACAAACTTATTTTTGCATGTTGGAGATGTTGTACTGAACCTGTTCTTGAAATCGTGACTTGGAGGTTTAATTCAACAATGTGACTTTTCAAACTTCAACTCTGTGATTTGGGCCAAAAAAAAAAACTTTATAAACATCTGGTTGCTGATTGGAGTGAGAAGTTTTCTAATAGATAATGAGTTTAGCATGAAATGACTGGGGTGGTCTTTAGTATTAAAGGTACAGTATGTAAGAATTTTATAGTTAAACACTCACATAACAGTTTAATGTCCCACCGATGTTGAAAATAAAGTTACATTGTAACAGATCTTGAGCTCGGTCGGTTGGGTGGTCTCTAGTTTCTGTCATTTCAAAAAAGCTAACCCGGACCGGAATCATTATTTACACATCCAGACTTCCTGGTTCCATAACGAATCACATGTAAGTCGGCAAAGTCGCCAAGTTTTCTACACAACCCGCAGTAATTCCACAACGAGCAACAGCAAAAAGTAAGAAACCACTACGCTGAACAATTAGACTTTCAGACATTCCCAAAAATTGAACAAATAGAAGAGAAACTAAACGAGAATCAACATCAGAACTGGCAACTCAACAGAAAAATCAGGGAGGGGAGGGGGTGAGTGGCTACGAACATGAACTGCAGGATTTGGATTTGACAACAAGGTCTAATTTTTACATTTTGTGCCTTTAATTGACTGCAGCAGATATAATCAGCAATAATATGGACACAATATATGAGTGCATTTGTTAATTGTAGGCAGATCTCAATTTTCATAAATACAAGTTTAATCTCTGAAAGTGATGACACAGTTGACTGAGTGTAACTCGTGTGCAAGACTGCTGACCATTCATATTATACACACGGGATGGGGGGGGGTGAGATCCAGTGAGAAGCTCACCTAATTATCTGAGGATTTGGTGATACAGTGTAATTTGATCTATTCATGTTGTCATAACTCTCAGGCTTGTTGTGTGGATGCAACTCCAGCTCTGTCACTACACTGACCTCAGAGTGCTGAGAGTAAATAACGTTATCAACTTTGCTGAGCTCCAACAAATAAACTAAACATCTGTAATAAATATGCACATGAATAAACTGCATCTCACACGTTTCTGAATGTATGTGTTTAGGTATGTGTAAGGTTGTTTTTTTTTTTTGGGGGGGGGGGTCTCATCTCACCATTGGGAAACTTTAAAGAATGAAAAATGTTCACATGCATTTTGTAAAGACCCTCTTTGTGCATTATCAAAACCGACCAAACTGACACCATTGGCAGTTATTTGGACTCTAGTGTGGTGGGAACTTGTTTGCCTGTTTGGTTTGTTTGTTGTGATAGTTTCTGTTGGGGGGGGGGACCTTCCCACACAACTGGCCTTGGGTTCCGGAGTAGCTGGAGGACAAGTCCTACAAAGACTCAGTTTGACAGGGTCATCGTTGTCCCCATTCAGAGCTGAAGGATGTGCCAACTTTGTAATTGACAGCTGCATATGGCTGCCATATCCTGCTCTCCTCAAGTCACCATGCCCTTAAATCATCCACCAAAAACAACCGAAAAAGGATGTTTACAAATCAAAACTGAGAACATGGTCAAGAGGGATGAAAAGGAGACTTCTAAAGACTGGAGGATATAAAAGAAACTATCATCCAGCAATACGGGACCACCTTTGCAGGCGCTCTTGTTTTGGAGTGCGTGTGAGTGGCTGGGCTGGTGAGAAACACCGTGGATTTACATAGTGGTCTGCGACTTCAAACGATGTGGCTGACATTTGAATGGCCTGCTGGTGGGAGCCTCTGGTGGGGGTTTTGTTGTCATGCAGGGTGAGCCAAGAAAAATGGGCACACACAGCTTGTCCTGTTTACTGGGCCCACAGGTTACCATAGGAGCCCAGCACAAACTGGAGTTTGGAGGAGACAAAGACAGTATGGGAAAGAATGATGGGGACTCTTGGAAATGAAACCATAAGAGGGGGAACAATGTGTAGACCTACATGGGTTCTGAGTTTAAGTGTTCAATTAAAGGAGAACCGGATGACTTTTATGAGTAACGCACTAATAATAGGGGGGTGAATGTTATGTTTGTGACATCTGTGTGTCATTTTGTAAGCAGCTACACATTTTTTCATGCACTCACACTCTGTCCATGATGACAATAGCTGTTATGGATAAGTGGCAAATGTAAGACAAGAATTGGGGACCATCAGGTGTAAAGTTTAGTTTTAGCTGGTCTGAAATATTTTGTCCCCGAGCTGTGATGTCATCTCTCTCGTGTCTAATTAAATAGATGATTTCTTCATAGTTCACAATGTTTCTTTTGAAATTAGAGAGTATGTCAAAGTAAACAGGAAAAAGTTGCATCTAAACCAGATCTGCAACTGGAGATCGTTTTCAGTTACAAGTAGAAAATGCTGATGTACTTGGCTAATAAAAATGCTGACCTTCACTCAGTAATTACTTAATCTCAGCATGTCACTCTGATGTAGGACAATGATTAAAAAAGATTCTAAAATATGCCTGGACAGCTGTAATTAAACTTCAAACCACATCCAACCATAACTGTGTATAAGCCTGGGGAGGAATAATGAACACACAAAGAGCCATAGACAACAAACACCTGTCTAAGTGAGTGAATAACGTGAAATGAATGAAGCCTCTGGGACAGAGCGTGTGAGAAATTGTGCAAGCTGCAGATCTAGCTTTCCACCCAAATGCGAGCTTAGGTCAACTGCAAACGCACACTTTGATCCACTTCTGCCCACACAAATCCAACACTTTTTTTTTTCTTCCTCCCCTCCTACTGCTTTCCCTTTCCCTGCCTTGCTGGCTGTTGAAGCTGTGCTGCCTGCCTCGGTGGCGGTTGCTCCGTCTGTCAGTCTATTTCCAGGCTCAGGGCCCAGCACCAAAGCAAGCAGTCAGTCAGTCAGGCGGTGTGGTGGAGGGCAGAGAGGTTGATGCGTGTGTCAGAGAGGCGCTCTCCCACATTCCCCCGGCGGCTGGCAGCAAGCCGGGCCTGCGGAGGGGGGTTCGCCTCTTTCTCACGACCTCTCAGGTTCCTGCGCTCATCTGGGAGCTATTCATTTCCTGCCAGAACACAGCCTTCCCCTGCAACTGCATGAGCAGGCGGGGGCTGCAAGGGAATGGGGAAAGGGAGGGGAGGGAGAGGAGTTTGGCTTCCATATGAGTCCAGGGCTTGGTACAGCAAGCTCTGGACTTAAATCATAAAGCTCTTGCTTGTCTGGGCTGCAATCAGAAACAGGCCCAGTGATGGGCTGGGAGAGAAGCAGTAACAGAAAGAACTGTGAGGGAGAGAAGTAGAGAGGACCATATGGTAGCACTTACAGAGCCAAGGAGGAAGCAGAGGTATTTTCCCCCCTTCTTTTTGCTCCCTCAATGCAAGCGGAGTGTGGGAAAAGTTAATGGACATGCATGGCAACTAACCTCCTGTTCGTGTTGTGACATGTGTGCGGTCACTCCAGCAGCTCGGCTACCGCACCGGGTAATTGGAGAGGCTCATAAAGCTTCTCTCAGGAGGAGGAGTGACCACTGAAGGAAAGGAGGAAAGTTGAGGAAAGGAGGTGAGGCAGGGTGGGAGGGCTCAGCAGCTGGGAGTCGTCCAGGTCACACCACGTGCCTCCCAGACGTCCCATGTCCAGCTGTGGCCCCGGGGCTCAGGGCAGGAAGCTCGACACCAGTACGAGCACAGCTGGAATGCTGTGGGAACACACAATGCGTGTGTGAGGGCTTTTTAGAGAAGGTCTAAAACACAGGATGCTGACTGTTACCCTTCGTGGAAGGCCTCTCCTTGAACTCCCTCGTACCATTTAACTCCCCAGTGCCTCACCCCCTGTGCCCTTTAGTCAGACATGTCCACACCCTGCAACACACATACACAAACACATGCACAAAACATGTGCACACACAGACATGAGCTCACACATGGCTTCAATCAAATCTGGATGCATGGCCCCCTGTAAAAAGGTGTGATGGAAATTCAAAATGATGGCACTTATCCACACTTTGTGCCTCTTAGCGCAGTGATAATTGCAAACACCTGTACCCCCCTCCCTGCACACACACCCCCTTCAAAGAAGGGCCACACTCAGATAGCTGGAGGGAGGCATAGACACCTGGGCAGAGCAGAGCGCTACCACATGGCTCAGTGACGATGTGTTTATCATGTCATTCTTCTGTCGAGCCCTGCAGCATTAAGGAACTCAGCTCTGATTAAAGACACAGCCCGAGGCGTCTCTCTGTTCTATACCACCAGGAGATTTAGTGAAAGTTAACTGGATAGTCCTCACAGTGATTGCGTTTTTAAAGGCATGATGACTTCAGATCTTTCGCTGATTGTTAAAGTGTCTTTTTTGACAGTTTCTCAAACTCAGCACATTAAGGATATTAAAAGATTTGTTAGAAATAACACAGGTTTTGTTCAAATCGTGCACATTTATCACCCTGACAAAAAGCACCAATGTATGACTCACAAAATAAACACAGTAGTCCTCTGATCTCTTTCAACGAATTCGTATAGGCAAAAACTGCTAAATCTCCTCACAATCCAAATCAGCAGACACTTTGTGCTGTATCTTCCACAAGCGATCAGCCTGCCATGTCGTTTTCTGCTGCTAGGTGGCGCGCGCGACCAGCGTAAAGCTCCAAGGTTTAACGTGAGTTTAAACAGCTGGACTGACATTGCAAAACTCAAATCGAACTTAGATGATCTCACTCTTGTGTCTGATTACATGCAATACTAATGTCTTCTACTGTGCAAACCTCATTCATTTGACCAGATAAGTTAGATAAGATTCAAATGAAAGTGTGTCTGTATTTATTTTGTGTACTTTAATAAAAAGCAGAACCGGCGTGGCTTAGATTGAAACAGTTTACCGTATATGGAACATTTTTCATTCATTTTATAACAGATTAATTGAGGATGAGTGTGGTTTTACAAACTTTTAATGAAGGTCTGGCTCCTGAAAATATGATTTAATCAACACTCGCTGAACGCACGAAAATATCCTCATAAAACTAATTTAACGTTTCACACATTCATGGCACAACCCCACTCACCCGTTTACGCACAGAAATTTGCGCAGACTTGTGCTAAAACTTGCTTAAGTGAGGATATGCTGGAAATACTGTGGCGATCTTGATCTTCATGCACTGAGAAGTTTCTCAGATTGGGATTTCCCAACAAGCAGCACAAAGACAAGTGTTTGTTTTTTCCAGATTTATTCGTCTTCCAAAACGAAGAACATCATAAGAGCATTGAACATTATCTTTGGCGTCACAAAGTAAAAAAAGACAACTCAAATATATATTTATATAAAAATGCAGTGAACGGACTTCCACAATAC
Organism: Pachypanchax playfairii; assembly: GCA_006937955.1. NCBI lineage: Eukaryota > Metazoa > Chordata > Actinopteri > Cyprinodontiformes > Aplocheilidae > Pachypanchax > Pachypanchax playfairii. Next base: position 935,970 of record SSNP01000070.1, read on the forward strand.
GAATCCCATTTCAATATGAACTTTACTCCCTTGTTAGCTGTACAAATATAGTGCATACTTTTCAATTTACAAGAAAACCAAAACAGATCGAAAACAACTTTCTACTAAAAGATATAACCAAGAAGTGTAACATCACAGTCTTTATCGTGGTGCTTTAAAAACTTTTCACCACGGTCGCCACACTGAATCTGTGTTGCCTGAAGGAGCTCCGGGAGAAACGGCAGCCGGAACAGGCACAGGCGTGTTGACGTTGTTTGCGTACAGCGGAATAACGGGGCCATTTGGCGCAAAAGCCGCGTTGGGTATGAGAAAAGCAAACTGTCCATCTGTGGCGGGCACAATCTGAAAACCGCCGTACACTTTAGTGGCGTCTGAAGGTAAACTAGCCGGCGAGGACCCTCCTTTACAGGACACTGGGTTCATGGGCAGGACCTGCGGGGATGAGTTGGGGATTTGCACCATGGACTGACCGAAGGAGGGATGCGTTGGCCCGGCGGAGGAAGGAAGCTGATGCTGGTGCTGATGCTGGTTGGAATAGTTCATGGCGTTGATTTGCGTCATGCAGCTGGCCAAGTGGCCGAGGAGCCGCGTCCTGACTTCGGTGTTGACTCCTTCGCAGGTGGACAGAAACCGTGTGACTTCATTCATGCATTCACTGAATCCCGCGCGATATTTTCCCAAAACGGTGGGGTCGGTGTTCAGTGCAGCTGCAGGGAAAGAGGTTGGTATTTTAATGTCAAAGATACCGTTTTGGTGCGAGCGCACAGCGACAGATCCGTTTGGAAATCAGACTTACCGGTCATCTGAGCCCTCTGGAGGTTTCTGAGGTGTTTCACTGTCATCTCCAGGATGTCCGCTTTCTCCAGTTTAGAGTGTCTGGAACTCTGAGGGGACGGAAAACACACCTGGTTAACATTACGCACGGACTTAATGCCTGATTCTGGTAGTTTGATCTTTAAATACATAGAATTGTGACTGAGCACTCACATCTTTTTTAAGAGCATCCAGGATGAGAGTTTTCAGTTGACCCAAGCTCTCGTTGATTCTGGCTCTTCTCCTCTTCTCCATAATTGGTTTTGATGACTAGAAGTAAAATCAGCAAACTGTTACAACCCTCGCTTTGAGTTCAGTTTGCGACCAAATAACACGAAGGTTTTGTGATTGCAAATAACATGGTGAAACGTTTGAGAATAATACAGACCTTTCTGTGTTCAGATGCTGTCTTGGGTTTATCTGGAGTTGTGTTCATGCTTGCCGGGGTTGCAGCAACCGGGGAAGATGAAGTTTTTTCCATCATATCGGCAGGCATCTTTTTTTCTCTTTGAAATAAAAATCAGAAATATCCCCAAATGCCACTGCAAATTATGATCCACTGGCGTAGAAAAGGGAGGATGAATATGTTCAGATGGTGATATTGAAAAGTTCCAAAGAGAATCCTGAGATTAGCAGCAAGTGAGAATCCGTCAGAGCAATGCGCAGCGGCAGCAGCTACCAGGAGCGGATGCAGCCTCTCTGTGCGCCTCTCCGCGTGTGCCTTGTATTTATATCTCACACCGCACGCGAACGGCTCGTGTGAAACTTCCCAAACTTTCTTTCCCACAGTAACTTTCAACCAATCAGGGCGAGGGACACGCGGCCCCAGGGAGGACGGCTCGTGGTCGGCGCCCTCCCATTGGTTGTTTGGCCGCTGGAGCTGGCGGGTTCAGGGCGCAGCCGGGGAAACTGTCTGCAGCCTTCAATCATCGTAGCGTTTACACATTAACTGCGGAGCCGCTGACTGGGCACCGCTGTCAGGCGCAGGCACAGGGACTTCCTATCTGCCAGACACCAGATAGCAGCGGGAAATCAAATCAGAGTAAATTCAAAACAAACCAACTGCACCACAGCAACGATCAACAACAAGAACTTTATACCCCCCAAAATGTCTCCGTTTCTCAACAGGTTGGCAACTTCTTGGACAGTATAAAAACAATGGGTAGTTTTATTTTAACTGAAGCTTCTGTAATAATAAAACTTGTAAAAGTGACAACATAGACTAAAAACTTCAATCTGCACGAGGGGATGAATCATTACTTCTCTCAGAGTGATGTTCATTTGGCTGAGAAAACTTTAAAGCGCGCGCTCCATTTCCACATTACGCTACATAAGTCTGTGGTACAAATTTTGCCACTTAATCATCTGTCGGTGTTGTGAGTGTGGAACACGTGCCAGGATGTTTTATGAGCTCGCGGTGGTTGGAGGTTTGGCCGCCGGGCTGCCGGGGGGCCGCCGGGCCCGGGGAGGAGGCTACACATGGGGGCGAGGGGAGGCTCTGTGGTGGCGGCGGCGGTGGTTTACATTAGAGGGGAAGGTAAATAGCAGCTGCTGTTTTAAAAGCCTGGGAAAACCACGCCTACAGTGAGAGCTGGATCGGGCTCCCTTATCGGAATGTGAGCCAGAGCAGAGATATTTCTGAGCCTGCAGAGCTCACACGATCACACCAATGCCTCCTCCTCCTCCTCCTTCCCGCATGTGGCCGCCCCACAGCGTTCAAGGCTTTTGTAGATATCAGGTCATAATTTCATTTCCTTATCTTTATTGCACACAGATAGACATAGGAGCAGACGGACATAAAGAGAGTGAAATAATGCCAACAATTGCCTCTTGAAGGTTTATTGTGGAGCAGCAGCTCGGCATTCTTCAGGTTGTGCAACTTCAGGCACAAACACGGATGCATATAAACTTGCGCTGCCTGATAACCTCCGTTAAGTTAAAGGGTCATGTGGGGATTTAGTTTTTGAGACTATGGGCGAATCGCTTTTCCCATGTGTCGTTTTTATGACTGAGTGAAGTTTTTATTCTTAAATAGCTAGGTTTAAAGTCTGGTGTAACTATTCATATAGCACTTTAATAACATTTATTTGAAAAGTATTAAATCAACAAGTCTGTTATTTCTTTTCAGTTAACAATCCGAGTGCATCGCGGTTGTCCGTTGTGCGCACCCCTCCAGCTGGTGTAGAGACCACGGACACGTGGCGCGCAGGCGACCGGAGGAAGGCGCTCCTCTCGCCGGCCTGCCGCCTGGATCCGCGGGGCGTCGCCAGCGGCTGGCCGCAAGATCGTCAATTTGATGGGCAACTCGAAGCTGCGCGGCACTTCAGAACCTCGAGTGAGCACGAGGAAGAAAGACTGTAAAACATTTCAGAGTCGTTGTTTTTCCAAGAAAAACTACAAAGACAAAAGTTTTCAAAGTGTTAATGCATCATTTTAATGCAATTAAAAAAGTTGCGTGTCCAAAATTGATAACTAGATCTAGAGTTTAAGTTTAAACACAAATCTGGTTACATTGTGTTTAACATCGAGCAGAATGTATTACTGGCATCATGGGAACTCTGCAGCCACACGCGTCTTGTGTGCAACTGCAAACTCAGCTTTTGGCAGAAGGCTGAAATCCACATTCACCTAAACAAGCTTTAATCCTGCAACATCACTGTTCATCTGTGTAAAATACATCAAGGTGTCCTCTTGTGAGCTGCGCACCTGACTCATTCACCCCGTTACACAATGACACTGACTGAGTTTCAAAACAAACGTAAGCTATTGATGATGGGCAGACAGAGAGCAGGTTTTGAAACACTCTCCGCTTGAACGACTTTCTCACGCTCATGTTGCAAGAGGTCTCCGGCTGTGAACTGAGTCACGGAGCCCGGGCTCTGTCAGTCCCACCCTTTACCTGCAAGCTGACCGTCTTATCGGGCGCACCTGGACGCCCGTCGGTCCCTGGAGTGTTTCCTGCTGCAATGTATAACTAAAGAAGTCTGTGGGAAACAGTTGGAATTGCAGTAACCTCGCGGCTTTCTTTTGTAAAAAGCTTCAGAGCGCAGTGTTCAAAGATAATTATCAAATTAAAAACACAAGATGATGGCAGTAGTCAGAAAAACAAACAGGATATAAAAGCATAAAATGCGCACCAACCCCCGTTCTTATCATTTCTGCTTTTTATCTCTCACCCCTCCTCCCCTCCTCTCCTTTTATCTTACCTCCTTCCTCTTTTTTTATTCTGCTATTCAGTCTTTCCCAGGACTCATATCTTTATTGAACCTCCGTGTGTGACACACACTGCAATTTTGCAATTACCCGAAGAGATTGTGGGGGCAAAGTGTGTATCTGAGAGTGAAAGAGACATTGCTCCCACCAAAACTGAGAGACTTGCAAACTTTTGGTAAATAAAATTGCTAAGGAGGAGTGCACCTTATGGGGTTAAAGCTTAATAGCATATCATTGCGCAGGGTTAGAGTGAGAACTTTGCACATATGCAGTAAACATGGAGGTATTGTGAGGCTGCTGCAGCTAAACTCAGGGTGGCACTGTATGGATACAAACTGCACTCCAAAAGACAGCTGAAACATGCTGGTTAACCAACTTTACTTATTCAACAGTTCACACTGTGAGCATGGTCACAAAGCTATTTCCTCCAGAAGAGAGTGTGTGCAGAGGCACAGCTTGTTCAGAGTTGATGGAGTTTGCAGCTCTGCTTATTTCTGAAAAAAAAAAAATCAACTTGTTACAGTCAAGACTTGCAAATTCATCACGCACAGCTTTGATTTCATATCAGAGTGAACACACTTTTCTATTAGTGTTTTATTTCCTTTCTGAAGGTCTGCATAAGAGAGGAACGGTAAATAAGTAAATAAATAAATAGCCACTGATGGAAAAAAGTTTTTACACTCTGGTCCGTCCGTCCGACCGTCTGTCCTTCCGTCCCTCCATCCATCCATCCATCCATCCATCCATCCATCCATCCATCCATCCATCCATCCATCCATCCATCCATCCATCCATCCATCCATCCATCCATCCATCCATCCATCCATCCATCCATCCATCCATGTGATTAAGTGTGTCAAGTTTTCTCAACATCTGTAAAATCAGCCTTCCAATGGGACTCAAGGGGGAATTACATGAGACAGAAATATCTGACAGACAGTTCTGTAAAAAGTTGTTAAAGCCGTTATTTATTAATTACAGACTGATTATTTTTTTGCAGCCTGTCACGCATGGCTTTGTAACACCTGTTCAGTGTGTTGTAACAAAGCTGCACAGGGACAAATCCTGCAATGGTGTGATGACTGGGAGGTTTCTGCTGACTGCAGGGGGCAGTAACACTTATTAATGATTACAGTCTTTCAGAAATCTCAACTTACCATCCAAAGAAGGAGATCACGTGAACAGCTTTCATGTCATTTAGTGACAGGCTTCTCAAAGTTCAATAGAAACGGCAAACTCACAAATGATTGTGTTGAGAATAAATAAAAAAATGGCATAATTAATCTTAAAATACAAAGCATTTGTCAGTGTTATTATACTTTTACATGTGAAAAAAAATCGTACATAGAAACAGCACTTACAATTTGCCTGCATTTGCTTTAGAAAATGAGTTACTGTATCATAAAACCTCCAAATAGCTTTGCATGGAAGCTCAAACACCACCCACAATCAGGCAGAGTGACCCATCACCCAAGCTGCTTGCAGGGTTACAGTTTACACAGGGCTGTGTGAAAGCGATTAGCGCTGACAACTTACAGAAAACAATAGCAGAGTCTGTTTTACTGGTTCTAAAGTGTGCTGGAGAGGAGTGAGTGAAGCAGCAAGTGAAAGTGTGTGTTTGAGTGTGTGTGGGTGTATGTTTGTGTGCATCATCCCAGTGTGGAATAAATCTGTGTGTTGTTAGTGGGAGTGGAGTAGGACCTGTGCTCAGCTGCTGTTAGCGAGGCCAGCCAAGGCTTGGAGAGCAGGATCAAAGCAGGGACAAAGCGAGAGGAGAACTGACAGATCCTCCGAGCAGAGAGAACAGAAGGAGGAGAGAGGAAAGGAGATGAGGGGCTTTTGGAGGCTCTCCAGATACAGCCGCACACATCGCTTACCTCCCCTCATACACACACAAACCGAGGAGCCTGGAGCAGCCTGGGAGCAAGGAAAACAATAAGTACAGTGAAGGTACTCATACTTCCTTTTTCCCATACAAACACACACACACAGAAAGATCAGCACGGGTCACTGTAAGCCTCGCAGACACGGGCGCTGGGGTCCATTTTGGCTAGCTAAAACAAGGAGATGTTTTAAGGCCTCAGTGCAGGGCTGTAGACCAGTGGTTCCCCAGACGGCTGCCACAGCCTTCCTCCACTTCAGAGACTGAGACGCTTCCTTTAGGGGTCTTTCTCTCTCCTCGCTCCCCAAGCTTCCATCCATCTACGGTACTCCTTCTGCTCTTTATTTCTTTTCTCCCATCCCTTCTCCTTTTTTCTGATGCCTCCTAGAGCAGACCGACAATATTTGCATGTGTGGGGGAGGCGGTGTAGCATTGAAGGTGAGAGGTCATGGTGAGTCAAACCCAGCAGCTGTGGAGAGGAAGTGGTTAGGGAGAGGACCAGTGAGTTGGCCTGTGTCTCTGGTTAGCATGCCTGAGGCGGGAGCAAACTGGGAATATATCTTCTTCTGCCTTTTTGTGATGGAGGTGGGGGTGAGGGCCACTCATGCAAATGAAGCACAATTTACTGGATTTTCTGATTTTCTTGTGTACAAAACTCACACTGTCAAGAAAACAGAAATTAAAGAACTTGCCAGTCTTGGGTAAGATGTTCATGATCTTTATGGCTGTTAAGAACTTCAGATTCCAACCGTATCAAAAGGTTCTGATCCAGCGGTCATAGATTCCATGAAGGAATTATAAAGCTGAGTTTCTATCATGTTCTTTTACTTAACATTTTTAAGTAGAAGAATAAAAGGGTTCAGCAAAACGCTTTTTTATTAAATTTGATGTGCATAGAGAGAAGTTTCAAACTGCCCTGAATTTCTTTATATTGTCCATATAAGTGGTTTCCTGCAGTTTTTTGGGCTGGGCCTGGTGTCGCCCATGAGGCTCAATTACTATGTACCTGGACTTGATCAGAATGAGGAGCCTTTCCATCTGAAGGGAGTTTGGACTAGATGCTCCTCATTGAAAGGAGCCAGCAGAGGTGGTCAGATAATGATGCCTCCAGGTCACCTGCATGTCTCACAAGGAGGAAAACCCTGGGAAGACATAGAAGTTGCATGAGACATTTTAAGTCTTCTCTAGTCCAGGAAAACCTCGGGATCCTCCCTGGAATGTGTCGCTGAAGATTTTACTTCCTTGACACAACATCAATTTTGCACTGAATGGATAAAAGAGCAGGTAAATACCACAAAGTTAATCCAATTATTTTCATTATCTTTAAAGTTTTATGACGTAAAAGCGCATGTGATGAGTTCACAGTGCTGTTTTGGTTTTACTTGAAAAATGAATTGAAACCGTTTGTTTTCAGCTCGGAGCAAACTGGCTGGTTAAATACTGAACCCAGGACAATTATTTCTGTTTATATAAGAACCTTTTTTTTTAATTAAAGCCTGCAGGCAAAACAGAGATGCTACTCAAACAAATAATTTGTGTATAAACAGTTTGGTAGTTTAACCCCTTGGTTGATCCAACTATTAATAATTAGATCTGCATGAAAAGACGTCGGGTTGAATCCCAGAGTGCCCGAACACATAGTAAACATTTAAATTACAGGTGAAGGAAGCTTCCATGTTTTCTCTTGAGGTAGTTTGTTGACTGATGATAAGAAGAGGCAGCATGCACTGTTCCTGAAACTGACAGCATGGTGCTGGGAATCAATTATCTCTAATAGGCCTAGTTTAGAGTAAACAAATGATACCCACACTGATCTCTCCCATTTATTTCATGACATCTCATAATCACATCAAGATAAAATGTGTCAAATTCAGGGTTTGTTCACGTTTTTTTTTAAAAGCTCTGACTGAGCTATATTTTCTGTTTTAATTCTATTGTATTGAAGTCATTGAAGTTGTGAGTTTAAAATGAACTAAACATGGAAAAAGAAGACACGTTTCTTTTAAAGATTGATCTTGGAAAACTGGCTGTTAAAACAAGAATACACTCAAACATCAGCACAGAAGCATGTAATTATGGTTTTTCTTTAAGACCTTGTGTCAGCAGTGTCCTTGAGCAAGGCAGTAAATTCCTGTGAACAGCTTCTCCCATTCCATATAAGTAAAGGAGGGTTGCTATAAAATACTTTTGTTGTGGGAATCAGTTGAGAATAACGTTGTTACCACTTATTTGTGCTTTTAATGACTTCTGTTAGAATCCATCAAATCACTGAAGTTTTACTCCTTCACAGTGAAAGATGCCCTGGGAGCCCCTACAGCCAGTTCTTCTCCTCCTACCTGGGCCAAGGCCAACCTTATTGTACAAGAGGGTGTGAGGATTACTCTCCCCCCCGAGCAATCACCTCCCTCCAGGAGAAAAAGGGCAGCTTTCTCTCCATCCTCGATTTCACCTCCAGCCCTCATCATCACCCCCTCCTTTCCCTCGACCCCCGGTACTCCACCTTTCCCGTGGGAGTTTGCAAAGCCAGGATAACCTTGAGACCTCAGCTGGTCTGCTGCCAGAAACATTAAAGAAATTCCCGTCTTTTTTCTTTCTATCCTCACCTCTCCTTTTCACACTCACTCCACCTCACCCCTCCAGCCTCCCCTCATGATCACTAGCAAATTACTCTTTTTTTTTTCATCTTGTGCCCTCTTTTCTCTCTCCCTTCCTTCATTTTTAGATTCTTTTTGCCTTCTCAGCCTCCTCTGATTGTTACTAAGATTATCCCCTTTTTTCTCTCTTTCTCCCTCCCTTATTTCCTCCTTTCTCGTCTTCGACAGGAGAGAGGGAGGGTGGGGGCTCAAGCGAAGTGAAAGAAAGGGCTTGTCACATGATCTCCCGCGTAGCTGACTATTATCTGTAGATTGTCGAGCTGCCAATTTCAATTTAGCCAGCCCTGTTATCAGGCCAAAAATAAACGCCTCATTTGAAAAGTGAAAATCAAACTGTCCCGACAGGAGGGATGACTGACGTTGATTGCAAACTAACTGTTTTGGTGGCAGCCTGCACTTTATGTGGCTTTTGTCTCTTGCTCACTTCTCCCCCTTCGCCTCTCTCCCCATTCTCTCTGTCGGCTTCACGGCTGTCATATTCCTTTAGTGCTGGAAAGGTCAAGTGCCGCTTGCTGCATGTGAGATCTGAGGGAGCTGCAGGATATTCAGCCACCCCCACCCCTTCCTACCTTACTTTGAGGCAACAAATGCGTCTAGCTGCGAGCTCCCCTGCACTGCCACCAACCAGCAGCAGCGGTAGCAGGTCGGGTTGCAGAGGAATGCGTTTATCCCCTGTAGTTAGTTCACTCCTTTCATGTTCCCAGCTCCTCTAAGTTGATCTGTTTTTCAACGCACACCGCACCAAGAGGGGCCCCGTGCTCTTGCAGCAGCGCAGCAGGGATCAGTTCACAATGTTTATGGTCAAGAGAAATGATAAGTAACACAGACAAGAGGAGAGTGAGAGGAAGAACATCAAAGGAAGGAGTAATGATTTACATCTTGTCTAAGTTGGAGCACACTTTGGCTCAGAGTTTTTTCCTTCAGTGTGGTAATGTTACAGTAGATCCACTTTGGACGAGGTGTGTTTTCATTCAGGAGTTCAAAACTCAGACTTTCATGTGGCCCGCAGATTTCTTCAGGGAAATGGAGGGAGTTTACAAACAGCTAAGGTGGGCTTAAGAATAGTTTCCCATGACATCATCACTGATGGGGCCTCAAAAGGCTGTGAACCAAATCCTCTTCGAGACAACACACACAAACACAAACACAGGTATGACCTCATCACCATCACATTCCAGGTTTCATATTGCTGCTTCCTCCAGCCCCACCGCAGTGTAGCTTTCACTCAGTTAACACCCTATCTGCCTGTTTGACACACCCATCCCACACAGCCACAACTAACTCTGGATCTGCATCACCTTTCTGAAAAGAAAGGCAGAAAAAAAGAAAGTACAGAAACTTTAAAATGATAGCAGATCTGAGCTTTAAACAGGTAAAGCCTGCACACAATGCTGCTGGTCTTTGTACACTTTGCTAAAAATGCTAATTCTTTTGAAGCTAAATAGCTGAACCACCTAAAGGGTTTGAGTAACCTGTACTCATCCAGCTTTTTAAGATGCTGATGGCATTATGTATTTTAGGATTTGTTTATACAACACTGACAGTCACTTTTCAAAACAATCACTCACCAGGATATGGAGTCAGACAGCTCACTTCAGCTTTGTCAGATTCTCTCAGCATCACACTGAAATCTCTCAGTAGTCAAGTTTGATGTTGTGAAATGTTACATTTTAAGTTAAAACAGGATTTATTTCTTCCAGAATTGAGGCTCTTCACACATAATATTAATCTCACTACATTCTCCATGACCAAGAGGATCTATTAGAACACAGCTGGATTGTGATAAATTCATGTTTAAATGAGAAGAAGATGAGAAAATGATTGATTTTTTAGTTTAGAGTCATACACTTGTCTTATGTGAAGCACAAATACTTCAACACTCTGAAAGATAAAATCTCAAATGACAAGAAGAACAAACAACAATGACCACAAAATTTTCTCTGGAGGTAAAACAGCAAAAAATAAAAAAATTAAAAAAATAAAAAAGCAACACAAATACACTGCACCTCTCCCTCTTCCTGAGTATCTAGGGTATGTAAACAAAAGCAGCCAAGAAAGCGGTAATTTTATTCCAAGGTCTTGTTTACAATTTAAAAATATTTCTGTGGAGCGAGGCGCTACCTGTCCTTGTTTTCTTTGGCCGAGTAAGAAGAATTCTCATTTGTTGTGTAGCTTTTCTGCCTGTGGCAAACTTGGCGTGGATTGCAGGAGGTGCATCCTCTTCCCTCATTGGCCTCTGACTTTATTATATGTCCATCCACATTTTGCAAATCTGCACCGATATAACACAAATGATTAGGGTCAGTTACTATTTTTTTTAAAAAGAATTTTAAGATTCTACCTTTCCAAGCTGAACAGGCCAACTTTTAGTTCTGGGGGTCATTTTTCGTCAAACTCAGTGAGAACATTAAATATGTTCTTGATATAAATGACTTTCAGCTTTAATAGCAACTACAAAATGATTTAGATAAATTGAAGATCAGGTAATTGAAGGCTGAAGTAGAAAATGATTGAAGAATAAATGAAAACATTTATCAAAAACAAATCTTATAAACCATCATTGTAAATTAAAACTGGCTTGTAAAGCGGGCCTGGTTTTTAACCCGAACATAGTCAAGTCAAGGGTTCAGGAAAAGGCCATCGTTGAGGAAGCTAATGTCCTGAAGCAAGGTGCCTCTAAAGGATTAAACATCAGCCTATCAGATCCATTTGGGATAACATCTGTCAAAAGAACCTGCACTTCAGTGGCTGGCCTGACAAACTCTTCTGGCCCCACTTATCTAGAATTCAATCCTCATGTCGCAAACAGATCCTGAGCTACATGAAAGGGTTTGCCTTTGGCACAGTAAGCTACATAAGTGCAGTCGTCTCAAGGCAGAAGGCAAAGGGCAGGGCAGGGACAGAGTTTGTTCACCACATCACGGCTGCATATTTTAAGCTTTCTTTTCCCTTCCCACCTGTTAAAGGAAAGCAGTGTGCATCACAGGTGCTCTCAGCAGAGTAAGTCACGCTTGGCAGGAAATAAAAAGGCAGTCAAACAGGATTTAGTGATTCGGTGGCTTGTTAAAGGTCAGTGACCAGTGGGAAAGACATTCAGGCAAGGCATTATTGTAAACCCCGAGTAAGACTGCAGCAGAAAATTGAGTGTGGGAATTAAATACTTTTTTTGGTTACAAGTGTTTATCTTAAATAACAATGATGTGGTATTATTTTTTTTGTATTTCTTTGGGAATTTATGTGACATAGAAGTATAATGAAGTCTCCCATACACGCCATATTCTCTCCTGTTAATCTGTCTTCGCTCCCACCGGGTGTTTGCCCACCCAGACCCTTCCTTCAACCCTCGACTCCAAGGCCAAAGCTTATGCTAAAAGCCTCACTTACAGAACAATATAAAAGGCCTCAGTACCTATGACTTATCCTTCTTTCTACTGAAGGTAGACATTCTGTACGCCCTGCCCCAAACTTCTACTCTGATCTCACCCATTCAGTGATTTCAGAGACTTGGATGCAATTCTAGTTAAATCCTCTGACTCACTCCCTGATCCCCCTTTTCCCTCCTTTTCTACCCAATCCCCCTTCTTCTACTGAGTAACTTTAATTGTCCTGAGAAAGTCACGGTTGGTCTGTGGGACACAAAGAGCAAGTTTATAATTAATGTTACAGAGGAGGGATTACAGGAAGTGCTGGGCCGGCTGATCTGAGTGACTGTGACAGGGAGTGTGTGATCTTCCTGCTTGTGTCAGACTTGCAGAGTTTTGTGTGCATGCGTATGTGTGCAATCCATCAGAACAATGGGGGATCTCCCTTCCCTGCGAAGGCTAATTTATGCCTTCATCACTCATGCACATCTTCTCTAAACAGCACAGGAATGTGAGCAACAGGTTTCATTTAGACTGAAGAGTGCAGCTTGGTGTGATTGAAGAACCAGGGAAGTCCTGTTATTTGTCCCTCTCCAGGAGATAGAATAGGACTGGAAGTTAATGAAGGAGCCGGCGCCGGATAAGTGGGTGGGACCAGAACTCCTGCTGTACCAGGTGTGAGTCTAGAGGCTATGCACGTAAAAACATAAAACACCGGAAGCCACTACACCGAATAAAGCATCATATTGAGCCAGAAATTTAGAGATAATGAGACTACTGCTAAGTTTCTGCTGAGAAACCACTCAGATCCATGAGAAATCTCTCAAATCCTGAACTTTAGTCTTCTTTAGACCTGCTGATCATGAGTTTATGACTTGATCTGAAGAAACACATCAAAACAGGAGTGTTTTTTTCTGTAGAGAGGTGAAATCAGGTGAAGATGGAAAACAGTGAAGAAGAAGAGGAGGGGTATAAAGAATGAGAGTGTTCCTATCAGGTCTTGCTCCCTGGCACTAAGACAGGAGCCCGGCTGCCTGTCTTTCATCATCAGGATGCAGGATCAGAGCGTGTCTCACACACAGCTCCTCTCTGCGCCTGTGAGTGTGTGCACATACATCTGTTTGTGTAAAGAGAGGGCACGTAGAGGCCCAGACTGCCTGCAGGTCCCCCCCACGCAGATGAGCAGGGGCAAAAGAGCGCTTGGCAGGAGAAGAGAGTGTGTTCATAATTGTGTGTCTGTGCATGTTTGTGTGTTCTCAAGGGAAGGAACACATGTGTGTTTGTGGATAAAGGAGGGATGTTAGGAGAGAGTGAGTCAGCCTGTGAGATTTTTTTTTTTGGTTTCTCCCTCACTCCCTCCATCCACACCTTGCATTTTGTTTCCTCATCCCGTCCCCTGATACAGACTCGTTCCTTCCATCTTTTATTTCCAGCCTCCCTCCTCCACACACACTCATGGACGCACACTGCTGCCTCTTATTCTCAGACAGTAGCAGCCGGGGGCCCGGGAGCCTGCTGGTGGAGATTGCATCGATCTTTTCCCATGCAGCTGTGGGGGTGGCTGCAAACACACACCAGCTTTGTAACCTTGAAGTAGTGGCAGTGGATATACAGTAAGGAGGGTCAGGGTTGCACCTGGCGTGACTCACCAAAATCCACCGAGCTTCCCTCAGATAATCTCTAGAAAATAGTCCAAAGCACTTAATCACATACAAACAGTCAGAATTACATAAATGTAGACACAGCTGTTGATTTATATAGAACGTGGTTCATTTAAACATTGAAAATTCAGTTATAAGAGAGCACTTACCATATAACATATTTAATTGTTGCAGTTGCAATAAAACTCTCCTAGTATTGGTGAGTTAAAGTACATAACTGGTTAAAGCCTGTATTCATCCATCTTGACGTATGATCAGCTTTTTCAATAAAATGTCTCTAACTGTGTCTAAGGGATTTTTTTTATAAAACCACTGAAATCAAATAATTTGTTGTGAAAATTGTGACTCACGAGGACTCTGGCATTTTAACTCATTTAACACACTGTCTTGTCTCATGCAGATAAAAAAAAAAAGTGCACTCTGTGACTTTTCTCAATGTTTAACCTAACAAATGTGTGTGAATTGTACCTAATTTGGTGTTTGAGCAGAATAAACAGGTTCATAATTTAATCTCTGCAGAACATCCTGTTACAGCCTGGTGATGATGGTGGCAGTTGATGAGGTTTAATCCTGGTGAAAAAAAAAAACATAAAACGAGGGAGGGGGATGGAGGCACTGATGAAAAGCCAAATATGCGACATTCACAGAAAAGGAGGCCCGTCATTGATGTGCGGAACCTTTGAAGAAGAAAAAGGAAAAGAGGAAAGAGAGAATGCATGTGAGTGCTAGAGGAGGGGTAGCTGGTGGGGCTAAAGGGGTGGGGGTCACTGTATTGAGGCACATTATGTCATGGCAGTCAAAACAGCGTAAGTTGACAGGGTGGGACCCCCGCTGACACCACATACACACACGCATAATCATAAGTCTCCCCTCTCCCCCCCCTCCACTGGCAATGGAGCATGCAGAGTGTGGGAAACAGCGGCCAAGGCACGCGCCAGATAAGATCTGGCCTCTCTGGAGATGCAAACAGGACCCTGTTGGCATGCAGCAGCAACTCCTCCACACCCATCCCTTCGTGCACAGAGGCACACACACACCCTTTGCACACTATAACCCTCACTAACCCAGAGCTGCCATGTGTCAGCGTGAGCGTCACCCTCTTCCTCTCATCCATGTTTATGAATTCACTCAGTTCACAGATTGCTGGTTGTCGATAGTTTTCCCTCTTCAGAGACAGTTTGCTTGAAAATAAAAGAGCTGATGGTAAATAATCCACATATGTGATTGTTTATTCTGTATCTTTCCTGCATACAGATTGTTCATTTAGTTGTATAGTTTTTATAAGTTCTTTTTTTGTCTCAAAAATATTGAGCCACTTAAAGTTGTCGCATTTCTTCACTTGAGTGAGCAAAATCTGAGAATCAGAGAAAATTATATTTTCCAGGAAAACGTGTTTTAGTATGAAGCTCTGCTTAATCTGCTCCTGTTTGCCTTTTGAAATTACTGAAAAACACAATTACATCATTTTCTAGCTGATTTCATCTTCTCACATAAATCTTGAAGAACATATCTCAGGAAAAAGTACAAGCTCTGCTCAAACTTTGTTGTTTAAAGGTTTTCTTAAGCATTTTAATACTGTGCCAATAAGTAACTAGATAAAATGGTATGGTGAGTATTTTTATTTGTTTTCTATTAACGTTGGTTCTTATTTCAAGGATCAAATTGTGGCTGCAGATCTTCAGATGGGCAGGTAAAATTCAGTTCTACTTTCTGAAATAACGATCTAAAATGTGTTAATATGCACAAAAAATATTAATTTGCAGAAAAGAAGTTTTTCCTCTAATGCTGTTAAAATGAAACAAACTACTGTAGATGCTTGTGCATTGCCGTAAAATCAGAATAGATTTTTTTGGTTTGACACTCAAACAGCAGACACCAAAAACTTGGTAGATTTTAAAACATGACTGTTTGTTACTGAAAAAGAAGAAAATGATTTTTTTCTGTGTCATTTTGTAAGATGAGAATTTTCCATCCCACCATGTGTTAAATAGAATATTAAACGGTGATATTATCAGTTCAGTCCTGTTTATTTACACACAGTCACGGTGAGCATGTTAGGATAATCTCAGCTGTCATAGCACCTGTTTGATCTCACATAAATGTTGAACATATCTTGTGACTCCTCTGGGAGACAAGATCATCTTTAAAATACTTGTTGTTCAGTAAAACTGCTTGTTCATAAACTCACATCCATTCTTTACTGCTGAAATGTAATGGATTACCATGTGCTGAATAAGTTAATAAAGTATAAATATCTCAAAACTGCTTCAAATTTAGTGGTTAGTAGCTAACATTCAGTGGTTGGTGATGAGTTTTTACAGCCATCATTGTCCTGATTATAATTCTTAAACTGGTCCAAGTTTGTTCCAAGACTTCATTCTGACTGATGGAGTCGATCTCTAGCAGCCAAGATCGTTTACTGTTTAGCAAACTTTCAGTTTGTCTTTAAAAACGATTTATGGAACGGCTTCGTTTGAAACTGATTAAGTTATAAATATACAAGGTTTGCTGAAGCAGTGTGAAATCTGACTGAGGACACTTCATTGTGCTACCTGTTTTCCAAAAAACAAGTTTCTCAAGACTAAACAAAGACTCAAATGGAATGAAGGTCCTGTTTCACTACAATGAAGCAATAATCCTTCATTCTTTTTAGAAATGACAGATGAGCTGAACATCATCACACACGACCTCACAGACTTACATGCATGCTTTTGGTCATACTAATGTGCACATTCCACCACACACTCCTCTTATACAAACATAACTGGCACGAAACACAGAGCCAGACGTTGTCTCGCGCTTTGCACGTTCACTAACAAGTTCAGCCTCTTCCCTTCCCACAAACCAAATATTTACTCTTGTTCAGATATGAGCCTGGATGATGTGAGAGCATTTCAGCAGTTTCCTTTGAGTTTCTTTCCCTCTCATACACTCCTGTTCTTGTCTGAAGTGAACTGCAGACTTTGTTTAGACAGATATTTAAACTCCCTTAAAAACATCCTTCTTATTTTTTGTGTCTGTGGTTATGTGTAAATATCCCGAAACAAATGTCAAACACAAAGAGCTGCTTTCTCAAAACTGTAATTGAATCAAGTCATTTTTGTCACAGATCTAATAACATCTGTATTTAAATATTTCTTATTCCCGATCATAGAATGTTAACTTTGCATTGACAAAAACAGACAACCAGTGTATCAAAAATGATAATTATCAATAATGCAATAGTTTACTATCATCTAGATAAATATCAAAAATATAATTAACAGGCTAATGAGTCAAATTATGGTATTAAGCAAAAACGATCATACAATGAATTATTTTCAATCTGGATTGTTGGAGTTATTTTTGCACAAAAATGTCATAATGATCAAACCTGATAAATAAATGTAAATCAGCTCGCATGCTCTCATTTGTGCACGTGAGCCACCTTTTTTATGATAGCGACTTCAAGTAAGTCACATTTGTACAATTTACATGTTTATTTAAGCTCCATGATTCACGTGTCTTTGCAGCGTTGTAAACAACTTGTAAACGCCGGCCAGGTAGTTCTTCAGGATACGTGCACGCGCACGCTCGGTTGATTGACAGGTGTACTATATGGATGGCTAGTGCTATTGGCTAATGCTGGGCGGCGCCCAGTGAAAACTAAATGCAACCCCACAGGACAGCGGGGGGGCTTTGAGAAAGAAAAACATGACGATTTTCCTACGTTATATTACAGAACCATGTCAGATTATCACTTTTATGGAATTTTAAAAAAACCTCCAGATTGCAGCTTTAAGTCTCTTGCCTAATTGCACTTTCTCCTTCTTGATGATACCTGATTCCAATTAAACTGTCAGACATTAACACAATTGGCTGAAATGAAACAAATGAAACTTGACACAACTTCCAGACACACTTATCTGAAAACCGTAAGGTTAATCAATAATTAAACTGTATAGTTTGTAAATGGACAACATGCACAGAAAAAACTGAAAGGATCTGAATATTTATTTGCCTAATATTTGCAGCTTTGTGTGTGAACGTGAATCTCTGGAAACATTTTGTAGATTAAGGTGATCTAACATTAGGGGACATGAGGCTAACTGCGGGTATGATGAGGTCATCTGGGACATTAGAGTCGACGGTCCCCCTCTACACACATCCTGCTCTTTCTCTAAGCTCCCATACAGTAATTTGGTCCTCACATCATAAAAGGCTTCATTAGAAGGACCCCAGAAACTGCTAATCCTTTGCCTTTACAAAAAGGGAATAGAAACGTTTTGTGGTTCACAGCATCCCAAACACCATAAGGAAACATCAAAGCCTTTCTTGTGTCATTGTGCCTCTGTGATCGTTTTATGGTGACGGCTGAGTGAGACAGACGTTTTCTTTGCTGGTTAGTCATCTGGAAACAAAAACACACTTCAGCTACCTCTGAAAGCATCAGACATAACTGGAAAGACGTTGCCACTTGGCAACAATGAGGCCTGATGTACTGATTCACACAAAGGAAGAACACACCAGCGTAAGCTATAAAGGTAGCTTCTCTTTTATCTTTTCTATCTTTTTTTAAACTGTTTAGCAGCTGGTTTCCTGATACCTCCACTGATAAACACACACATGCCCTGGCAAAGGATGAGAGACATTCAATTATCAAACCACACCTAGATTGGTCATTACAAGAAAGTCACACAGAAACCTATTTTCAGCACACACACACACACCTAAATGTTGGTTCCCACACATCCCTTCCTATCCTGACTGGCCGGTCCACAATGAGGTCACATCAGTCCCACTGACCTCTCCAGCCTCGTACACACTCGCACATACATAAACACAGACAGTCTGAGGATGTGCTGACAGGCTAACGACCGCGGCCTCTTAATTAGCAGGAAGTTGCTGTGTCAAGGTGTCACAGGCATGTGGTGCAGAAGAGCAGGGTTGGTCTGTCCCCTGAGTGATTCCCTGCAGGGATGCTTTGTTGTCATTTTCCCACCATGAAACATTCGTGCAGCCTGGAACGTACTTGTTTTCCTCTCAGCTTTGTTGATGCGCTGGCAAATAAGAAATGAAGCTTCTGAGAGATTTGCATGCTTTAACAGTAACTCTGAGAATAAAAGCAAGAAGAAGAGGGAGGGTCAGAAAAAAAGTAGACAGGACATCCTAATTGGCACTTTGGGAGTTTGTGTAGCGGATGGGTACCACAGTAGGAAAGATGTGGTATGTCCACTTTCATCTTCTCCTAATGTCACATTCCTCGACCTGAGCTTTGTCTTATAATCAGTTCCTTTACTGACTGTCAGATCTCACACATTAATCATAAATCATTCTTGTTAAATTCTTCCTCTGGGTACACATGAATATGTCTGCAGCTGTGTTTATGGTCACTGCAGTTACCTAGTATCATGCTTCCTGTTTTGATTTAACTATTTCAGTGCCAGGTACACTTTGGTGTTGTTTTAGAACATTGTTTGCCTGAAAATGATTGTGACCTGGGGTTTATACCCCTATGATTTATCAGTGCAGAATTGTCATTCCTTATAAGGCGTTAAGATTGTAAAAGATGAGACACTTTACAGAAAGCTATTAAAAAATCCAAATGAGGGGGTTTTCACAGAAATTCAGATGATCCAAATAACAAAAATGTTACCGCACAAGAGGTTTAACGTTACACAAGACTGTGTCTTCGTGGTGGCTCTCTTGCTGTGGAAAAAAAATAAAACTGGTTAAAAATTGGTTCTAACACCAGTCCTGGTCCAGCAACCTCTTAAGTGGAAAAACCCCTGTTTAAGCAGTTAAGCAAAACAAAACTTCAGAGACAATCCAACAAGCATTTCATGTTCAGGGTCAGTGGTTTGTATTACAAATTATATGTTTGTGTCGACCTTATCTGTGCAATTTAGAAGAGATGTGCCTTTAAAATTATGTTTTAATGAAGACAGTCATTGCAGAACAGTGCAGGTCTGGATAAAAATACTTTTGAAAATGCACACGCAAAAGCCTTTTCCTTGTAACAGACCAGCGTACAAGTCCCTGCAATATTGTTACAGAAGACATCTAAGAGAGTCTTTAATCTGTTTGCGCTCACGCTGCTGACAAAATCAAATGTACATCAGCAAAACAGGTGATTCATGTCTGTTTGGTGGCTGTCAGAGGGTTAAACACTAGTGCATGAGGTAAACACATGTGAAACCCCACACACAGGCAGAAAACATATGAACACATTCCCTGTCTTCTAACAGCTCTAATGTCTTCTTTTCTGTGCGTCTCTTTCACTCCCTCCTTCCCTGAGAGCTTGTGCTCGGCCGGCCGCGGGGCTGAGGAATGTGTGAGAGCCATGTGTCAAATCCCCAGACTGTGGGAAAGTGCTGCTCTCTGCTGAACTCCCTCCTCCCTCCCTCTATCCTTCCCTCCATGCTGTCCTCCCTCACTCCCTCAGTTCGCTGGACAACACTCCAGGCAAGCGCTCTGCCCCGCTCCAACCTACTGCAAGTGTGCGTCTATGTGTGTTTATGCGCGTGCCTGCTTGCCTCGCAGCACACAGGAAGTGAGCAGAGAGCGTCTGCCAGCGGCATGGAATTGCTGCTACCTGCAAACGCTCTCTATGCTAATGTCAAGCTCATCATAAGACACACATGCACATTAAAACTCCAACAGCCACACATCAAGATGCATCCAACAGCAGGCACCGTGCTCTGTTTTTATCACAGCATTTATCTCTGGATCTACTTTCTCTCACTCTGCTCCTTCCTCTCAGACACTAACATATTTCTCTTTGTGTTTTTGTGTGTGTTCGCTGCTGTCAATGCTTTGAGGATCAGGGACTGCTCGCTGAGCTTCTCTGCTGCTTGCCAAAAATTACCAGATAGTTGATACAAATAACACATCCAGCATTCAACAACAGCAATAAATCACTCCAAAGTCAAGCGCACGTGTTCAACTGTCTTGAGTTAGCAGGGTTTGTTTTCCACATAAAAACAAACTCTAACTTTAAGGACAAATCTGCTTAAACAACATGCTCAGCAGGTTTACAGCTTCTTCTCTCTGTCCTTGACTTTGTTTATCATTACATGATACTTTCATGTGCTGGAGTGGATTTGCTTAGAGAGGTAAAAAAAACTCATATATGTGCAAAATGAAGAGAGTCTTCCTCTCTTAATCTGTCAGATTTGTCTGTAGGACTGCATTTTACTTTGATCTGCCGGTTTTTGTTGGGGTTATTATCTTTTTCTCTGGTCAGCAGGTTTTACAAGAACACGTGTGTCAATTATTCCTTTCTCCTCTGCAACGAGGCCTAAAAATACACTCACGACACCTGTCGTGCTTCACCCAGCCACCCACATGTCATAGAAGACGTCCGCTAAGACACACACATTTGCTCCCCGACACTCTGCACTGACAACACAGGCAGCACTCAGCTCCCCCTCCAAGATCCATCTTCCAGCTGGAACTAGACAAGGAGATCTGCTGTTTCCTGTCTGTGACGTCCAACGTGTAACAACAAATTTTGGCCTTTGATTCGTTTAAAGAACCTCAGCTCTCACACACTGCACCATACCACTAGGGTCTTTCCTTATTTACCCCAAGCCACCTCCTACATGTTTAAGTTTTTCAGCATTTTAACTGTTTCTGCAATCAAGCCAACTGTATTCACGAGCTCCTCATCTTGTTTTGCTGAAATCCTTAATAGATCCCTGGCAACTGAGTTACAAAGTATGTGCTGACAGTTAAAGCCTGTTTTTTAACTACACGTCAAACACATAGATGAAATCTATGTGAAGGAATTCACACTTGTTAACAGAAGTGGTTCTCTCACTGTGTCTGATGGTAAAGACTAATAACTTTTCTTCACACACAAACACGTCCAGCTGTCCTGAGTCTGAGCGCGGTGCCAAATAACACCACAGAGATACAAAAAAATCTCTGGGAAAAGCAGAGTTAAAGTCAGGAGGAGGAATAATGTGTGTGTATTTTATACCACTGAATGTCCAAGGATGGGTGCAGTTTATCTGGACCAGTAGAGAGGATAAGTGGCCAAGAATTTCACACACACACACAGACATATGCAAACACACACACACAGGCAGTGCTGGCTGTCTCTAATGGTTGAATAAGCAGTCTCTGTGCTATATTGGTTTGGTCCTCCCCCTCCTGTGTAAGACCTTGTTAGCCTGCCAGCCCTCAGTCTCATTCCCACACTCCCATATCTGGCTCTGAGACGGGTGCTGGGAATCCCCATCATCACAGACACACACACAAGCGTCCATCATAGTCAAACAGGAGTGGTCACTGAAATGCTGTTTTTTTCCTTTTGTAATTTCTGTTTATTAGACTCTTTTCCTCTGATATTTCCACCAACCTCTTACCCTGTGTTATCCAGTCCTAATTGTCAGTGTTCTAACTGCATAAACTAATGCACAAAGCTCTGTACTGTTCGGGTTATTATTAAAGTGAGTTTGTTGCACCTGTGTTTGTATTTCAACGCTGTTTTGAAATCTCACAAGTCGAGCCGGAGAAGTGGATATGAAATTATCCATGAAAGTAAAGCTGCTTTAAACCTATTGAAAACAGTAATAATTAGTTATCAGTGTTTTTAACCACACAAAAAGTACATTTTAATGACCTTGCACCTGTGCACGCCTGAACATGATGAGAAACATCCACCAGATTTATATTCTCTCATTTCTATTGTGTTTATTCTCTGAACAACAAGAACACGATTACTGTAATGACTGCATAGATGTTACTGAGTCAACTGCATTAAAAATTCACGATATATTTATTGCTGCCTACAACAGAAATGCAAAAAAAATATTCATTTGTACAGACTGAAACCTAAATTGCAGGCTCTCATAAAGCCCACTTAGCAGTCAGATGAAGTGTGGCTTTTAAAAGCTGCAGAGGGTCAAGAGAGGGCAGATGATTTACAACAGGCAAAGGACTGGACATGCTCAAACACCAGTAAATTATTTCCTGAAGTGAGTTTAAACAATCTCAGTTGCCACTGTTACCCATTAATTGGACATTAAATCATGACATCATAGAAATTGCTGAGATAACTTAAAAATCGGCTCTGGGGAGGTTAATGAAAACAAACCCCCCTTCTTTTTCTTGGAGCTGAGATCATGTTGATTATCTGATTGTTGAGATCAAGGTTTTATATTTACAGTTATTGAAATGATGGTGGAATACAGCTGAATTTTTAGTGAGAGCTGCAAACAAAGTATTCACATCATTCAAGAGGTTGAAATGGAAGAGAGATGAGGAAAGAAAGGAGGGGGGGGGGCAAAGGGAGGCAACATGGTCATCTTATCAGTCCTGAAAGCTATGAGTGATCTTAGTGGGCTGAAGAGTAAAGGAGCGCCTTGTTTTTCCCTGCAAGGCTGTGCTTTATGGCATGCTCCTGATCTCTATCAGTGTGGGAAAAGACTAGAAGGCCAAAGGAAATGTGTGTGTTTGTGTGCACGTGTGTGCACCCATGTCTGAACATGTTTGTTTAGTTTGTGTGCAGTTTCTGTCACTAAAGCAATCAAGAGGGCAGAGGCTTGTATGTTTAAGTGTGTGTGTGTCCCCGTGTGCGTCCGTGTGTGAGTGTGTGGACCCTGATAAGGACTATAAACATCATCTAACAGCAGGCGGGCAGGATCCCCCCACACCACACTATATGACAGAACTTTGACCCTTTACAAGTTTAACTGACCATTTATTCATGCACACACATACAGTGTTAAAATCAGGCCATAAAATAAAGTCTGCTTTTGTGCGTCTTCAAATTTAATCTAACGTCACTGCCATTCCACTGCTTAAAGCACTCAAACTTGTTACTGTTAGTCTCAGTCATGTGGTTCTCTTGTCGCCAGATGGCTGTAAAACAGACTGATCACTCATTAGTAATGCCCTGTGTTGGGGGCTCCAGACCACAGTGATCATTCATCTCTGCTAAAAGATGCTCACGCAGATTTCACTGTGTTAGTTCACTTAAAATCATCCAAAACTACTGCACATACCCTCCTACTCAGTACTCCCTGTTCTCAAAAACTATCCAGCAAGGAGATGATGAAGCTACAGCAAAATCTGTGGTTTGTTTAGCTACTAGTTGAGTCACAGATGAGTTCATAAGAAAGATGTGTTTTTTGAAGGGGGGGGGGGGGTCACAGGGCAAGTCACACACCATTTCACCAATATATTTAGTTGTGCTGAGGCGCACTGACGCAACACACAACCAGACTCAACCAGGCACCAGACTCCACAGTGACACACTTCATCAGAGCATCAGTGAGTCACCTGCTCAGTCTGGCAGACAGGCTCCCGGAGGCGAGGCGACACAAGATGAGTGTGTGCACTGCACGCCTGGCTCCAGTGACATCATCATTAGGAGACGCCGATGGCCAGGCAGTCTGATGGACGGCACACTCCACGGCCCCTGTGATCAGACAACCTTTCACCCACAGCAAACCGTCTTCACACTACCTCATAAAATATTGACAAGACAAAGAAATGGATTAATAGAAATGAAGGAGGGGCAGGAGAAGAAGAAGAGAGTACAGATGGAGCATGAGCAGCCAGGTCTTGACCTTGTGTTAGACCAGCTCCTGATGTCTCCACAGGGAGGAGACCTGGTCTGCAATTGGCAATCAGTGGCCATTTACACTCTAAAACTAGAGTGGAGAGAAACATTAAACAGCCATTACATCAATATGAAATGTGCCATACTAAAATGGTGTACTTATGATTGCATTATGTCCGGCCATAACCACGATGAATAGCAGCTTTCAGAATTAAGATGAAGGCTTCAAGGAAGTATCGTTAATAAAAACCATTAAAATGAGTTAATAACATTATAACAGTTGCAGAATACACAGAAATTCTTGATTTAACAAATATAAATGTGTATGAAGTAAAACTGTCTGTTTTTCTTGATCTAAATATGGCTAGCACTGACTCACTGATCTTTAGAATTACAATATATAGAGTATTACATTTAAAATGTTATACACCAATCACAGGTACAAGTCTTTTACCTGTAAATAAAACTGTTACATGTTACATTGACTGTTCCAGAGTATGTGGGGGCTGATGCACACGTTCATGCACTCTAATTTCTGCAGGTGCTTCTCATTATCTTCATTGCTCCCTCACTAACACATGGTACACCTCCGTGTGCTACAAGAAGGTACAAGTTTAAACGTGCAATTAAGATGTCGAAAAGCTAAAACTACAAGGTGGCGATGTGATCAGGCATAACAAATCCCCAAAACTATTCAGTGTAACGCTCACATATTCTGACACACTCTCAAACAGAAAACCTTGACAGTAACTCTTATCACTGAATTTAAAGGAAGATTTATAAACATATTTAAGGATCGTTCAAGCTGCTTCAATGTTCCCAGCTTAAAATAAACGAATGAAAATAAAGATTTGTTGTTATTGTTCACGCTGAATCCAGAACTGATATCGACATGTTGTTTTTGTGTTACACTTGATCAAAAGCATAAAACAAATAAGTGTATGTATATGCTTACAACGTCAAATTTTAAAGGGGCAATTTCATACAAATTTTAGGACTTTGTGGTTATTTCTTAAGTATTAACCAGTAATATGAAACATTTTATATCTAAAAAACGTCAGGAAACACTGATTAACAGACCTTTCAATCTGTCTGCATTAAAATTCGGGTGGTTCCGGCTCCTTCCGTCAGGCTGCTTCGGCAGCAGCTCGTTCATATTCATTATTCGAATTTGCTGGACTCTGATTGGCTAACAAACTAGCCAATAAGAGCAAGGTATACTGTTTCCTGTCCCACTGTGCATGGCAACGTCAGACGTCGTGTCTTTCTGTTTGCTACGTCTTATGCTACAGCTTTTAGCTAGCAGCATGCTAGGCGTGGTTTCAACTGCAGGAGCTGCCGAATACAAACAAACAAAGGAGTTGTGACGAAACAAGTACAGGCCATTCGGACTCGGGAGAACTCGGGTGTTATCGCCACCTGCGTAGTTTGAGAGATAAAAACTGAAAGAGAAGTTGTTGACCTGTTTTCACACCCAGTATGAAGGTAAGAACACCTGTGGAGCTAAAATATTCAACAGAAGACTCAGAAAACCCGTTTTTAATGGAAGAGCCTCTTAAACAATGAGTTCAGTTGTTCAATGGCCTTGTTGTTGTTTGACAATGTCTTTTTTTACTGTATTTTCAGCCCCCACCATCTTCCTTCCTGCTTGCATGTAAACACTCATCCACATGACCAGAACTTATTGCCTTTAGACACCATTTAAACTGGAGCAGCCAGAGGAAGACCATAAAGAAGTCGTGCTTGTCACAGGACTTAACTTATCATCTCAGCACTCATTGTGGCATCACACACAAACCCCCTGTCTGTCACATTATCATGAAGTGCAGGTCAGCTGATGCTCCATCAGTGTCTGAAGTGT
Source organism: Pachypanchax playfairii (assembly GCA_006937955.1). NCBI lineage: Eukaryota > Metazoa > Chordata > Actinopteri > Cyprinodontiformes > Aplocheilidae > Pachypanchax > Pachypanchax playfairii. The sequence continues at coordinate 961,968 of SSNP01000070.1, forward strand.
GTGAATATATAACAGCTCTGATGAGAACTCCCACAGCTACATTGTTGTCTTTCCAGGTAATGTGACCCTCAGCTTCTGAGGTGTTAATGTGTTTCGCACCTTGAGGCTAAAGGCAGCGGTTTGCGTCACAGCTTCCTTTTGCAAACAGTAGCACTCATCTTCTAAACTGATGCTTTGTTCATCTCAATAAGACCTTCAGGCTGCCAGCAAGGAAACATACATGATTGTTTGTCTTCACTCTAATCTACAGTCATGATCTAACAGCAGGATAAAACACTGTATTTAATTATAAAAAGTTAATGGAATACAGATCAAATTAAAGTTAGGGAAACCTGAATGGAGAAAAGGTTGAAGACAGAGAGTGAGAGATTGATGGGTAAAGGGTTTGTAATGTATTAAAAATGAAACTACAATCGAAATACAATCAATCTATCAAATGTTTTAGACAAAAAAAAATCCAAGATAACAAACATTCTTTTTTTTTTAATCTTCCATTTGCAGCCATTTTCTTACAACCTTTTAAGGTAAAACTGTTGCATAAAAATGGTAAAAAACATGAGTATGTGTAAATGAGAAACACTCAAGTGATTGCAAGATCACAGTTTTTATGACCCCATTTATAATCCCAAATTAAAAATCCAGTTTATTTGACACTGATATTTTGAATCACAGAGTAAACTTTCTGATCAACTTGCAGAAGCATTCACTTCCAGTGTAAATCCACTCAGACCCACCTCTTCATTAAAACTCATCTTCAGCCAGGTTGTGCAAATCCATGCAAACACCAATCCAAAGAATGCTTGCGAGGACACAACCCAAAACCCAAACAGTGAAGCTATCCTCAAACAGCATGAGCCGATCAAACATCAAACGACCCCCTTTGACGTCCACCGAGCTCAATCTGGAGTTTGCATACTCAGTCTAAAACTCCTCTCAGACAAAAGAGAGACAGAGAAAGCAGCATGTTGACAGAGAGGATGGAGATAGCAGATTGGCTCATGTCTCACATCTGCCGTTCATACTTATGGTGCCAGTGTGGCAGATTTGAAGAGGGATAGAGGTCGATCTCAAGTAGGTTGAGGGCAGTTTGAGGTCAGTGCACTGAAACGTAGTGTGATTAAGGGCTGGAATTAGGAGGACACCAGCAAACATCCAAAAAGAAGGAGAAACCGATCCATCTGGATGAATCAAGTTGGGTGAGATTAGCTGTCCTCTCTGTATAGTATGTGTGTCATTCTCCACCTCACACATTTCACTTTGCTGCTTTCTTTTAACCAGGGAGTTAGAAGACCTCCCTGGTTAAAAAGGACACAGCCTTCTTTTAAAAGGTTGCAGCTGTTTTTACCTCTGTGCCAGTTTGTATTAAACACATCAGTATGCAAATAACTTAAATCCACCTATCAGCAGACAGAATTTAATATGAATAAAAATAAGAATAGAGCTCTTCTGATAAGATCCAAATATAATCTGCTTTTCTTACAATCTTTGATTTTACAACTGATAATATTTATTTTTTACCATTTTGCTGCCCAAGAAAACTGAATCCATTTAACAGAAGAGACTTAACTTCCTTCTCAGTGCAGAAAACTGACTTCACCATTTTTAACAAATATTCAAAAGAAGTGCCAAAAGGAGGAACATTCAATGATCATTGCAATGAGACAAAAAGATATTTTACTTATCCTTTATCTTTAATGATGCCCTCTTGTTACCTAGCGTTGCCTCTTTCATATGCTTTGCATCTTAGCCTTTGAAACTAGCTGTTTTCTTTCAGGCAAGGTTCGCACTGAGGTTATGGGTAATTGCAATAGCTATTTTACATTTCAATTGGTGGTATAATCTCCAAGTTCCCATCTTCTCCAACACAAAAACACTGACATCCCCCTTATTCAGTCATTTAGATGTGATAATGAAGGGTTTGGCCTACAGTCTGTTAGGTATTTCTGACACTTCCAGGAAACAAAAGTACATCTCAGTTCAGTTGAAACAGTTGTATTTCTGACTTTCTCTATCTATTTCATTTTGATTACAGTTGGAGAAATGGCACTATGGTACACCTCCTTTGTCTACCATTACAAAACTGATGTGTCTCATCTGAGAAGGTATATCAACACAAGGGTCTTATAATCAGTTCTTCTTGATGGTTCTCCACTTCTCATGAGTAGAAACTCTTGGCCCTTGATGGTGAAGAACATCAAGGACAATTGGACGGTCTGTCATCCCTTTAGTAAGGAAGTTAATTTTTATTTATGCTTAGAGGGTGGTACTTCTCTTTGAGATATCTGAAGAATAAACATTTAATGAGGTCGTTGTTCGAGTTTTCTCCAAGTAATGATTTTGTCCTTATTTTGCCCAGTGCATCAATAAAACTCCCTTTGATATAACTGTGTGAAAGTAATGTGTCCACAATGGACGGTGAGCGTTAGGGTTAGACCTTCACACACTTTACAGTCTATCAGACCCGTCCAGCAGGACCACTGCTCTGCCTAAAGACCCACCTTTTTACATTTCAATGGAGAAACTCATTAGCTAAATAGAATCCCCTCTTTCATTCTGCATATTGCTTCTTTGTTATTGGGAAACTCTTTGTCTCTTCTAAATGATCCCACACAAGACCCATTTTCTGGTTAATACATATTTACTGCCATGTCAGGTTTTTGTGGGAATCCTGTAGTTTTATGTAGCAGACCATCACCCCAGACACCATAAACTCATTGCCAAGCTGTTTAGGGTAATTGTCCAACGGTATAGATGTTGTATTTGCAGAGTTCTATGAGTCAGTGTCTTTGGAGGGGACAGATGGCCACACAACACATGCTTGGGATTCCCAGGAACAACCTGATGCATTTGTAAACCTGACTCACATTCTGCTTCTAAAATGCAAATTCAAACATGACTGTCCACTGAAAATAAAATGCAAAAAAAAAAAACATATAATGTCAGCATGCTCCTTGTTAAAATATGAGTTTTCTGACGAGGTGTTGCATGAAGACCTGAGGAGGTTGGATAAACTTTATGTGTGTTTGTGTCCAAAATGGGGGAAAAAGTGTGTTTGCATTTACAGTAGCCTCGTGGGGGGTAGGGTCACACCATGTCCTGAGTGAATTAACGGGGCCAGCTGTGATACCACCTGAAAGGAACACGGAGCTGGACAAAAGAAGAGTCCCCCGCACCACCCCCCAAAAGACAAAAGAGACAGAGACAAGAGGCTGAAACCAAACAATCATCTCACCATCTACAATGGTCAAGCTCCTGTAACAAGCAGGATCAGGGGGATCTGTGAGCAGCTAAGCCAGGAGAGGCCACAGGTTTCAGTGCAAGCCATTAATTCCACTCGTCTTAGCACACAATTAATTTCACTCTCATGCTGCAGCTCAGAGCTAAGATAAGAAAAGCACTGACTGCAAACCAAGATTAAAAGGTGAGGCAATAAAATCTCGACTGAGAACCTCATTGAGCAGATGTTAGTAGGCCAAAGAACTGATAGCAGTGGTAGTCATGAAAAAAAGGGAACTAACTTACAAGTGATCGAGACAGTTTGTTAGGATGTGCAAAGTTATTACTGTCTTTTGTTTTTGTTGACATACTATGAAAAATCCATTGGCCTAAGTCTGGATTTAGAAGTTGTTAAAGTCCAAAGAGAAAAGATGAAACAATAAAGGTAACCAAGCTGAAAAAAGTGCCCCTGCTGATTTTCCTGTTTGAGCTAATGTGACCAGAGTTAATGCTCCTATGAGCTTAATTCTGACTCAAAAGTAGCCAAACCATAGAGGTAACTAATTGTTAGTTGAGTAAAACCACCTGCCAGTAGCAGAAGGAGCTCCAGACCTGTGGAACTCCTTTTTCTAAGCAGAGCCAGCGGTACCGGATTAGCACCCTGGTGTGCAGACATCCTCCTGGCTCCCCTTGTCTTGTGCACTAATGGCTACCCTGCAGGGCACCGTGATTTCTGTCTGTGACCAGATTTTTCCAACCCCCCCCCATGAGACATCTTGGGCACTATAACTCTTGTAGGATATGCAGTCTAAGTTTATCTTGAATGAATGATGCAAGGATGTCAGCATGTCATGTAGCTCTACTGACTCCTAAATAATTAAAACATTTTAGAATTCTTAAAACGTTTGAGTTTTGCATCAGCACCATTTTAGCTTTGAAATTCACATCATAGGGAATTTTGGTAAAATCCTTCATTTTTACTGATTTAGTTCAGATGAACGAGTGCGTATATTGAAACTGCAGCCTCAACATTGGCCTTGAAAAATGCTGGAAAACACTTCACATTTACATCAAACAAACAGCACAACGATGGGAAAATAAGGTGCTGCATGGAAAAACAGCACAAAAACCTATTTGATTAACTGAATCTGAAACAATGGTAACAAGCTGGCACAATAATTACCAAATAATGTTCACCTGCTTGCTAATGGTTAGTCACATGCCAACAGAATTACAGAATTCAGACCCAGTGTGCAACCTGGATGGTCATTTCCACACTAAAAATAATTATTAGCACTCCTGTTTATGTCTTCATTATTATTACAAGATTTTTGTAGTGATTGCTGAAGATCTTCATGAGTCATTTGTGCAGATACATGCAGGTAAGTGCAGTTTCTTCTTCTGCTGATGTACTGGAGTTTTTTTTGTTGCCTATATTCTTTCAATAATTTAAAGCATGTTTCTTTTTTATCTGTATTCTGTTGGTGTATTTGAACCAGTGTTTATCAATGACACACAAAAATAAGATTACATTTTATCCACATTGCAAAACCTTGAATGATCTCAAAGTACCAGACCACCACATTCAGACACAGATTCAGAGACACAACATCAGTGGTATCTGCAAACTATCTCATCAAACTTTCTGAAATAACTGTTCTAAAGGGATCTATAGTGAGAAAACATTTTGCAGCTATTATGCTATTATCAAAATCAGAACATCAGTAGGTATATTCTTATATTGCATCTATACACAATACTGCAGCATCCATCAGAAAAGAGGATGAACAAGCTCAACCAACAAAAAGCCAAAAAGTTGTTGGTGCAGTGAGGTTATAAAAAAAGTTACTGTTTTATATCTGTTGGTCAAAAGTTCTGTGTCAACAGGAGTGACCGAAATTAAACAATACAGGAAGCTATAAATAATGCATTTAAAGAACAGAACTAAAAAGTAAAACGTTGCTATATTTTATTTAAAATACTGAAAGTCTGTGAGATCAAATTCTACAACATCAATCTAACACAACAAACAACAAGCTCAGGCCTGACCTAAACATTCAATAATTTTTAAACCAAACTAAAATTTGAAATCAAGATGACCTTAATGAACTCTTTTAATGGCCTGGTGTAATTCTGCACGTTCATCCATCTCTATATGCTGGCACATACATGAACGCTGACAATGCTTCGCCTGTGGGCCGAGGGTGGAGAAGAAAGTGGTGACCTGGGTTTACTCGATGACTGATGCCCCACAACCAATCGATTTGCCAGTGAGAGTTAGAGATAAGAAGCCAGACCCCAAGTCTATGACCTCTCAACCATCCATCTCTGTCCTCATCCAGTACCGCTGAAGGTTCGGCGCTCAGTTCTTCCATTAAAGTCTCTTCTGCTGACAAAGCAGGCAGATGTTGCCATCAGTTTGGTTGTCCAGATTGGCCTTTTAGGACATAAAAAAAAACATGCACCTCCCTCTCTCTTCTCAGCTTGGACCCTTCGGTTCATTGCAAAAGAAAATAGAAGACATAATACCAACTTAGCCCTTTTAATGTGACAGGTTCCTGAACTAAACTTCTCCAGAGATGAGTGATGGGATTTACTGGCCCACACTGAAAATGATTTTAAGACAATCCAAGTGTTTTGAAAGAAAACACAAAGACCAATTTCACAGTAAGGTCAAATGTTGAACTTTGTTAGATTCCACTTTTTTCAGCACAAGGAGATTCTTGTTTTTTAATACTTTAAGACAAAATAAAGAAATTGGAAATCATTTAAAAACACTAATAATTTTACATAAACTGTCTTAAAAAAATGATGTGAAAGAAAGGTGTAATTACAGGTATTTTAAAGTGAATATGTGTGTTAAGGAACTTTTAAATCCTGAAGAAGTGCTCTCATATGAGTTCAGGTGGAATATGTCTGTATTTGTTATGTTTTGTAATGCAAAACACTCACTCTCTGTAAAGCCAGTAACACTCTTGTTGCTCCGTACACATGCATTTGTGTGCACTGAGAGTTTAACTCCTCAGGGCATGGAGGAGGTTAATTGTGTTGACTTGGAGGGGGTCCCTCAGGTGTATTTGTGGGGATAGGAGGGGGGAGGGCACCTGTGTGAATTGACCAGTATCCCCACAGTTTACACAGATCCAGAGAAAGAATCATTACTACACCTTTTCTCTTCATTGGCACACTGGCATTTAGGCATCATGTGGTTTGCATCCTACAGAGTCTTTCTTTAATCAGTCTAATGTTTGTAATTATACAACCAGTGTGAAGCTTCAGTTATTAACAAAACAGAGATGGAGACAGAGGAAGGACATGTCAGCAGGTGTCTGGCTTTGGGTCTTTGTATCAGACATATTGTGAATAAAAGAGCCAAACTGGAGTCCAAGACTAAAAGTTTACAGAAGCAATAAATAAACATTTTTGCATTAATTGCACTAATTATGCCAGATACATTTATTTAACTTCTATTCATCTTCAGGTAACATTTCATTACAACTCACTGAGCTAAAAAAAAGGTCCAGATGAAACTTTATGAGACAATCTGAAGGAGTTTTGATGAAACACATCTGTGGCACATTTTGAAGTTACTTTAGCCTGCTGTGGTCAGAATCAGCCATTCGAGTGGTCAGCGTGGAGAATTCAGTGTGCTCCATCATTCTGATAGCTGTGTCCAATTGTATTATGCCAGAGCAGCAGGTAGCCTTGGCTGGCGGGGTCATAGCTCTAATGGCCTTGCCCCATTGGCCTAAGGGCTCCGGCCAAGGTTCATGGGTCAGGGCCTTGTTCGGACACAGGCTCGGGTCTTGGCCAATGGGTCGATGTGGTCAGCAGTAGTGGACGAACAAATGATTTATAGAGACGCTGGATGGAGAGAATACTTAGAGGCTGCACCTAAATCTGGTCAGTTTTTCTTTAACTTCTCAAAAGGCCCAATATGTTCATCTTTTGCTCAAACCACAAGTGGTTGACTTGAACTTTAACCATACAGATTTTCTTCATTCTTGCATTCTCAAAAATTAAATGCGATTGAGTCATCTTTCATTTATTTACTTATTTATTTTGCATGTCTCTCCTAAAATCTTCTGCTAATGAACAAAACCTGGGCTTAATCCCATCTTTGGAAATGTGGTTTCTCTACTAACTGTTGCCAAAAGTGAAATCTGTCATGTTGTCGCAAATTGTTAATCGCTTGCCAACATATTTAAGTAATTTCATCAATTGAGGATATTTTAGAAATCAGTTTAAAAGACTCAAAAGTCGTCTGATCATGAAAGACAGACGAGGCCTGGTTGCCCTGAAGGGCATTTTGTTCTCATTAGGGTATTGTGAACAGATGGACCTCACCCAAATCCAAACTGGCATTTGTTTTCTCATCTTGGATGATTTTAGGGCAGCAGAGACAAGGCAAACAAATCCTCCTTAAATCTCTCAAAAATTAAATCAAGAGGACGTTACGTTATCTAGCACTCGCTGATGACTCACTGCAGTCTCAAACGATGAGAAGTTCAAAATGATCTTTCTTTATATCATCACAGCAAGTAAACATTTGGTCATGATGCTATACAACATCAAAAGCAGCAGCTGGCTGGCCCATACTACAAAATAATGTAAACCATGAAATGAACAAACTGCGTAACTCTATATGGTCATAAAGACAAACTATTGAGCAACATTTCCCACATTCAAAGAGTCATAAACCATCTTGTGACTAGCAGAATGGCCCAGCATGTGGTTTATTTTTGGGGGACACGCTTTAAGGTCAGGCGACAGTCCACAGGAGTCTGTGGATGTATTCTCTGGACAGAACAACCAGCTGCCATTTAAACGTGGGTGGACATTTAGTCTCCGCTGGCCTGAGAAGCCGAGGCCTATATGGCCATGAAACACTGCTGCCCTTTCAGCTAATTGTTTGTGGGTTGCTTTTAAATTTATTGACAGTCTTGGTGATATAGTGCTTCTATTGTGCAGTCCTGCTATTGTGAGCGGCATTAACTATGGCTCCAGCTTCTCGGATCTTGTGCTTTGCTGTTGACTTGAGGCCAGAGAGCAGCGTGATGCCCAGTGGGAGCGCCCTCTCCGTGGGCAGGAGAGAAGACCTTTACAGGTGCCTCAGCTCTTCTCTTAGCAACGCCCCGCTGCTCAAAATTTGTTGTCCCCCTGTGGGTATCATTCTAAACATGTCAGATGTGGGGCCCCTGATGGGAGATTTGTTGATATGATAACTCAGTTAGACTGGAGGATGGATGACATGGTGGCAGAGAGCAAGTCTGCTGCTCCTGGGGAGGCGCTGACTCTTCTCCTTAACCTCTCCTCAGGAGACCAGTATTTTGAACAAGCCAGGCATGTGGCTCCCAAAGTCCTCGCTTAGCCTCCAGTAATCATTCTGTCAGGCAAAGTGGGACAGCAAAGCAAAGAATCCTTCTGATAGTTAAAATAAAACTCTAGAAATTCGGAAGACTTTAAACAAAAGAGATTTCACTAATTAAGAGCAGGAACTGTGAAAGTTCCCTCTCAGGCAGATTTATCATCCAAAAGATGGCCTTCGATTCTTCTCCTTAAAGTCTTCGTTGGCCAGGCGCCATCTCCCAATTAACTCTTGTTGATCACTCTAAGTTTGGTCTAGATATTAGCATGCAGCTTAAGCTGGAGATAATGATACAGTTAAAAACTCAGTAAATTAGTAATTAAATTTAAGCCTTCAAAGCATAGCTTTTTGGGTTGCTGAGGAAGAGGATCTGGAATGAATCCCAGGTATTTGGACGGGTATTATCATGTAAGAATACGCTGATGTGCACTCAACAGTGCTCCAGTTTTGGTATAATCTGTGCTCAGTGGTGTCAGTAAAGGTTTCATGATGAACTCTTCTTACGCAGTGGTTAGGTTTGGATTTTCAGGGCGGATTTATATCAAAAGACCTGCTCTCCCTCAGTGAGGCTGCTAAAAGCTCTGGCATATCCGCTCAGGTGTAACAGGGTCAGCCGGTAACCTCTAGAGAGTTAATTAGAGATAAAGTGTGTGCTAATGGAAAAGTCTCTTCAAGCGTTTCGACACACACAAGCTGGTTTCGCCACTTGAAAAATCCCAGTCTCTTTACAGTGCAGTATGTACAGTATATATTTATTTACAAATCCTTCATTTAATCACATCCAAATATCATAGAAGAAGCTAAAACAACCTCCCATCACTGGTGTGGAATCACTAAAGACTATCAACATGACTTAGCAGACACGCTTTCCTTCAAGCAGTGGCTGTGGTTCAGACAGGATGTCCCACATGTGTATCATATTAGGCAGACTTAGGTGATATTAGATCTACAGCTGGCCTTCTCCCCGTCTGTCTGAGCTGCTGTAAGACTAATATTTCACACATCCCCTCCTCCGTCTTGCAGTCACAGGTTAAAATACTTTGACACAAACCAACAACATAAACTCCACATATCAGGTATGACCTCAAAGCTCTGATGCACACAATGTGGAATGAAAGGTTAGCTTTAAAGAGCTCTGATGGAAAGGAGCTGGAGAATATCACCGACTGCCAGCTCATCACCTCTGAACTGCTGCAGGAAGGGAGCGAGCGTGAACCTTACCATCTGTTCACAACCAGGAAGCTCCTACGAAAAACCACTGAACTAACTGGGACACTGTGTTCTGTAAATATGATCACTTAAGTGGCCTCAGTGAAACTTTAAAGGTTGGCTGGAAGGGACGGATTCTTAGGACTTCAAGACAGGAGATTAGATGTTTCAGCCCCCCCCGAGACCAGCACCAACAAGTTCTGAGTGCTGCTGCCAGTTTATCAGTGGACGTAGATTCAAGGGAATCTGCTGGTTTCCTCATATGTACAACTTTTTAACTAAATTCAGTTTTATTATCTAAATAGTCTGATTATAACTTTTGTTTATTTTTCTTTGATTTAAATATTATTTTAAATGTGTAGAAGTTACAGAACTTCATTAAGTTTAACTAAAGTTTATAGATGGAGATTATTTTCTTAGCTGATCAGGGTTGAGGATCAGAGGAAGCTCACATTTTTTGGATGTTTTGCTGAAACCAAATTTAAAAAGAACTAAAATGTTCAATGATATGGTGAAATATCTCAATATATCTCATCATTTGATACATCCTATCGGGAATAAAATGTGGATTTATGAGATTTGCAAATCATTGTATTCTGTTTTTATTTAGAATCACAACAGCATGGCAACTTTAGTTTGACCCTTCTACAGAGACTGAAACTTTGGTTTTGTTTCATTTGGTGCTCTTTATAAAACTTTAGAACTTTAGCTTCAAACAAATCAACTGAATATTGATTATGAGAGAGCAAATTTCAGATATAAGGGTGTTAAAGTGACAAATTCACACTGATAACTGAGTCTGTACTGAATAACTGAACAGTCTGTCACTGAATGTCATGCATGACTTTACCACCTTTCATCCTGCAAAAACAAGTCACTACTTTGGCGAGTCCTTCGTGGAAAGGAGTCAAAGCTGATGAGATCAGATCAAGTCACTGAAATGACCTGCTGGTGCAAGCTAGATGCTAACTCTTTATAGTACAAATGACCATATAATTACTTTGAATTTCTAAAATGTTCATAAGTAGGTAGTAAAATATGTGGATGTTTGAATAAGTATTTAAATATTAATGTTTTTCATGTATTACTATACTTTAAATTAAATTATAGTCAATGTGTTTGTTACCTTTTTCTTGGTGTGGAACATAAAGGGTTAAAACTATAATCCAAACGTATAGAAAGACAAGTTTGACATGTAAATAATCTGAAATGACAGATTATAGTAGAGTTTTCAGTTTACCCACAATCCATTTCTAGTTGATCCTAAGACATTTTCACTGCAAGGCAGCAACGCTACCCAGCTGCTTCACCCTCCTGCACTAGGAGATATTTCCAGAATTTATCCTCTCATATTTAACACTTGAAAGTTCCACATCATCAACAGTCTATGAGGGTTTTTTTAAATGTTCTCAGGGGAGTTGCATTCACTTTTAGAAACACTGGGAGAAACTCTGACATCTGGGATTAACTAAACTGAGTTACTAACATACTGGGCTTTCACTGGGAAAAGAATCCCTGTAGGTGTTTCAGACATCTTGCATACCTCCTTTCTAATCTGGACATGTGATGGACCCCCCGGGACGGTCTGGATTGGAACACTTTTTGGGAGAAGGATGCTGAAATCTTAAATCAATCAATTTCAACACATCAATCAGTGTTTTAGAGTTAAATCTGCATTACTTTTGAAAATAAAAGTTAAATTCCTCTAACCAGAGAGGCTGAATCTCAGTTCCAGTTCAGCTTTAAGAAAGAAAATCAGTTTTTCACGTCTTTCTCTCACACGCAGGCCTGAAAGAAAGAGACAAATCAACCATTAGCTGAAGTCAGTTATGTCTCAGGCGTGCATTGATCTGCTTTCAGTGCACATGCGTGTAAACCTGATGGGTTTCTCAGACAACGCAGCAACAATCCTTCAAGCTAACAAAGCCAAATTTAAACTAAACCATCTTCCTGCTTGGCCACATCTCTGTTATTAATGAGAGCAGAACGAACCATTTCAAAGTCGCATTTAGAAGTTTAGCTATTCATATCATCTATCAAAGACATTTCAGATGTGAGCTGGCTCTTATTTAGTGTTCAGATGGCAGAAACTGTTATAAAACAGAGCTTCCTAATCACACACAGACAATAACACATTACTTTCTCTGCTGCTACTTTGAAGGACAAAACCGTCCACCCCACCCAAAAAGAGTCCTTGAATATAATCCAACAAGAAGACCCTACAAACACAACACAAATTGGTGAATCAAATGCAAATGTTTTTATTTATTGTTTAGAGAAAACTAAATTATGTCTTCTCTCCTTTAAGCAAGATAGTCTACCGGAGACCAAATTCCTCTCTGAGGAAAAGAAAGGAGGGATGGTTTTTCTATGGACCCATCCTAAGTGAGGGGGGGTCAGACAAGTTAAGGCTTGTCCTAAAACAGACACATGTTCTCTATTGTCAGGCTAACCTCTTTCCCAGCCAGGAGGTCGATGTGACCCGTCAGAAGTCACCCACTTGCTGTCAGGGCTCAGAGTGATGCTGGTTTTTGGGGTGGGGGTGGTGAAGCGGGGGAGGAAAGCAAATTATGTTGAGGAATCTCATAGGGCTGTCTGCATTTTTGCATTTTAATTTCAAGAGGCTTGCGAGTGTGTGTGTGTGTGTGTGTGTGTGTGTGTGTGTGTGTTGGGGGGTCATGTTTAAGAATTAAGCCCCCCTGAAGGCATAAACCTGCAGGGGCAGATGAGAAGTAGCAGATGTGGTTAAACTGTTTGCTATGCATCTTGTTTGGGTACAGCAAGGCTGATGGACAGCTGCCCCTCCTAGAGTCCCGGTCATGGCACTTGCTTTATTTGTCGGCTCAGCTGACACGTGTTTCTCTTTGCGGCCCCAGCTCCCTCCCAGTCAGAGCCTTGAAGGGCCCCAACAGGCAAACAACAGGGCTCTTACACAGACTGCTGACTGTCTGAAAGGATATTGTTGAGGTAAAGATGGTGCAAGAAATGTTGAGGGCATGTAAAGCCTCTGGCACATGTACAGTATGACATGAGGTGAAAATGGGAAGGGTGGGGCAAAAAGAAAAGGTATGTAATGCATCATCAACACAACATCCCCCTAACAGATGAGCAAAGATGGAGAAGAGAGGAGGTCATCAAGGGAGAGAGGACTGAGTGGCACCCAGAGGGGTCAGTGGGTGGACATCTGTCAGTCATCCAGCTGTGCAAAAGCTGGAGCACACCTGTGCACCTTAACATGGAACTGAATGACTCTTTTAATAGGGGGTCAGCACACAATAATCTAAACTGTAAAGCAGGATGGAGATGCTATTTTTCTCCATACAATAAGGTGGAGGACACTCATTATAGATCACCTCAGTGATAGCAGAGCAGGCATTAGAGGCTAACCTCATGTATTTTATGGCCCAAAGTTGGCTTATATTGTATCGACTGTCAATACATTGTTGAGTAAAAGAACTGTAATTAGGCTCAGAAGAACCATATGGCCTCATTATTCTACACTGAGCTTTTATTGCTTGTTCAGACACAACATTTCCCCAATAAAGAGTTGACTCTTTTGACAGTTTTCCCACTGGGAATTCATAAAATGTTCAAGCATGCAGTCACAACCTTAAACCTAAAGGCTGTTGTCAGATCAGTTATTTCAACAGCGAACACTAATTCATAATACTCATTTAACTTAACACTTCATGTAGACATTAAACACTCATTTTGGGTCGTCACCTCACGGTGTTTCCACTCAGCAGGCAGATTAAACAAAGGAACTCATTCACTGGCCTCCGAGCATGAACTGTACGACAGGAGAAGGTGTGGGAACATGAACCATCCATCCAGTCCACATCTGCAGTGCACTTCCTCCCCCACAGCTGTTGTACGGTAAACTCTGCTATGCAGCTCCCTCCTCAGTCAGAGCACTTTCCCCATTGTTAGGATGAAAAGCGCCGCAGCAGTGGTGGCCCCGGTCCTCAGGAGCAATGCCTGGCTGGAGCTTATTATGGTTGGGCTTGCCCAAATAAACACACCGGGACTTTGCAACCACAGCTGTGGGCTTCTCCCTGGCTGACCTCCTCTCCTGTGAGTCCTCCACTCACAGAGAGAAACAGAGGGAAAACAAGCGAGGAGGAAAGATACCACTAGCCCGAGCCAAAGCTCGCAGAGGTTATAGGGGCCAAATGCTGCTTATTATCAGAGTCAGGTCTTTCCCACGCCTGCAGGCCTGCAGCCGGCGGCGTGCCCGCTTGCCAGAAAAGTGTTTAGCTAACTCATCTACAATCATCCCCTCACCAACAGAGGGGGGGTGAGGTCGGGTTTCTCTCTGCTGAGCAGAGATGAAAGTTTATTCAGCAAGTTTTTGTGCGAAGGCTGTCAGGTTTAAAACTAAGAGGGCCAAAAGAATGCAGAAAGCCTTTCTTCTTTAAACTCGCTGCTCAGAGAGGGGATGAGAGTGTGAATCTGGAGTTTGACAGCTGAGTAAATTGGACTAATGGGCTGAGCAGACCGGGACTGGAACGAAGGTCACACCGTGGTTGTTCCTACAGACATGCTTATGGGAATAATGCTTCAAACTGCTTGTTTACTGTTCAACACAAAGGCATTCGTACAAAAAACACCCACATGATGGTACAGAAATATTATGGAGGGTTCATCTAAAAATATCCTAAAGCAAAATCTTTCTCCACATTCTCCCATTTTGACATTAAAACAGCACATTAGTCAACTTGTTTCTCAATTTTTTCTTGCATTAAGTAATTTATTATAATAAATCTTTATAGAAAGTCTATCTACATTCACTTGATTCCCGAGGGAACCTAATTGGACCACGTGTGTTCTGGAGTGCAGAGAAAGCACAAAAATGAGCACAAAGTTGAGACGTTTAAATTAAATCGTTATTAAATAAACTGCATTGTATCTTGTTTGGCTTTTTCATAGTTTGTAAACAGGCATGACAAAAAAACAGATCATTTTTTAAAATGGAAAATATCTGTCGATTTATTGGTTGATTGGTCGATCAATCAGTGTCGGACCGAGTTATTACGTAGATTAAAATATTTTTAGACCTAACCACATGCTGGTAAATCCCCACAGTAAAACACCCACAGCCTCCCACTGAATTTCTCTCCTCCATAACACCCCCCCCCACACACACACACACCCTCAACCTCCTACACGCGCATCCCACCGCTCACACAAACACCTACACACACATCCATCAGCACTAATGAATACTCACCCACCCACCAAGTATCTCCCCCACACACGCCGACTCACGCGCTCCTCACCCCCTGCCCAGCTTCGTTTGCACTGTCAGCCTAATGTAGAACTGAGTCAGCGGTCACCCACTTGTTTGTGTGTAGCCTCCAGCAGCATCATGGTGTGGGAGAGAGGAGGGAGTCCCCTGCTGCGTCTGGAGGGGACAGATGGGCAGAGAAAGCTCCTGGGCAGGTAGTCATCCCCAGAATGTGGGGGTGTTTAAGGAGGGGGTCATGCCAGGGGCTGAAAAGCCCACACAGAGCAACCAGGGGGAAGCTATTGTCACTAAAATACCCCTCCTCCTTCTCCTCCTACCCCCACTTGATTTTTTATGCAGATACATCACAGAGAGATGGCCGCCTACAAACACACCTGCAGCAAAACACTGAAATGAATATGAAGCATGTCAGCAAATGGACCGACATCTGTTATGTGAAGACACACGGCCTTCCTCAGTGAATATGAATTACATGGCTCCAAATTTCCCACCGAATTAATCTAATGGTATCGGTGCTTTTTGCAGTAAAAACAACAGCTCGTGTGTTGAGTACCTGTCAGGCTCCGATCCAGTCATACTACTAACACACAGGTTGATTTTAAATCACACCAGATTCATCCTTCGTCCAGCGAACAGAGCAGCTCAGCTCTGAAAATAATTGAAGCCAGAAAAAAAAGAGCAGAAAGAAATGCACGAGAACTTGGATGAAAGCCGGAGCCAGCCATTAAACCTCCAGTCCAGTTCTCTGTCAGCACAGCCATCACCACAGAACCATGTAAAAAATTATACATTAGTTACAGCAAGCAAGCAATTACAGAAAGGAGACTTCAAGCAGTTCTCATGCAGCTTGAGCTGGCACTCACAGAGTTCATTTTCAGATGAGTCCTGTCCAAGAACTGGGCTGGCTCCTTTTTCTGTTACTCACGGTCATAATTAAATTAAATATGATCATTCAGGCCTAAATTGCAAGTTAATGGCTGTGGTTGAAGTCAGCGAGAGCAGAGGAAGAAGTAACAGGAAGGGTGAGAGGTTGAGAGAAATCAGAGGGAAGAGATCAAGGTTGCGACTTGCCAGAGACTCCGTCTGGGCTCAGAGACGGGCCTGATGGCACTGTGTCAGTATCATTACGTGGGTGTGTGTTCAGGAGCGGTTTCACCCCAGACGGACGTGACATACACATTCAAGCACGTGTCATGAGGCCACCCACGCCTGACACAGGGAAAGAGCCAGGCCCTGACACATGGAGCGTGGTGAGGCGACAAGTTCGTCAAGAGACGGATCGGTGCCTCCTTGCCACATGTCAGTCACGTCTCACTCTCACCCGCCCTCCATCATGTGAACACGCACAACTAATCATTTGTTTTTCAGATGAACGTAATGTAACTTCAGTATTCATTTTCTCTGGCGTGCATTTATGGCAACAAATTGTGGAGTTGAATGACAAATATCTGACCTCCTGTGAGTATCAGTTTGAGTTTCTAATCGAGTTGATAGAAAGCTCCTGTTGCACACACTGTCGCTCCAAATCATCCAAACAGCTTAGCAGAACTAATTTTTTATTGCTAAATAAGAGACAAGGTCCAGATGTGGAAACCAAGTCAGTGGATGATAGTGCCAAGTGTTGGTAATTTATTCTCCCCATGCAGGAGCCCTTCACTCAACAATACCAATAACAGTGCATGACAACCCCCCCCCCATAAAGAAAAATGTTTCCTGTGGTTTCTCTTTGCTTGCAATGGAACCTCATGCAAATACTTAATCACCTAACTTTACTGTTTGTCCCAACTGGCAAAATAAACCAAAGACCCACTTGGGCAAGCGACTTAAACAAACTAAAGAGAGGAGAATGTTTCCAGAACTTTTTGTAAAATTCAAGCAGAGGTAGGGTCAAGTGTAACAAATTTCAAAGGAAACTCCTAAAAAGAAACACTCTGCTTTTCACATTTTGATGAAAGAAGCAAATGTGGCAGAGATACAGTATCATGCTGCCGTTTCCAGAGAGGGGTGCTATCGCCGGCTCGTACAGTAACCTGATCTCTGTTCACGTGCAGCGATTTATTGCTGTTGTTAAATCAGCAGTTCTCAGTCTCGGTGCCACAAAACTTAAAAATGATGAAGGTCTCCATTTCTGACTGTAACTGATTTCACATGTTTTAGATTATTCAGTCTCAGAGAGGGAGCTAAACTGTTGCCTGAAATGAAAATCTGTATTTCAGGAGGGTGTATGAAGAGCAAGTTACGTGCACATTTATTATTTTTACAGCATTAACTATCACAGCTGCAGCTTTTATTCAGTTAAAGGTCCCCAATCATCATCACTAAGCAATACTTGCAACCTGGCAATCTCTGAGACTTCAAATCCTGAACCAACACACCGATTGGGATAATCCCTTGTCAACATGTTGCTGATCCTGGGATTGGGCTGCCCTGATCTCTCCTCTGCCTCCCTCCTTCCCTCATCACCGGGTGTCTTGGGCTGACATGGGCCCTGACAAAGACATAATCCATCACCTCCTGTCAGGGAAGCTGCACTGCACCCCCTCCTCCATGAGCCCATATTAGCTTAATCCACTAGTCCTGGTTTCCATGAAAATGCAGTGCCCACATGGCTTCACATCGGTTCTGTTTACTCATCCCATCTGAGTCAACATGCACCCCAGGACAACAGACCGCACAGAGAAGAGGAGCACACCAAGGAGTCTGTCAGAGACTGTCCTGAACTGTGTGCTGCATCTTTCAGCAGGAGATACTTTACCTCTGGATCCTCTGGTGTGGTAATAGAATCCCTGAAGCAAACACACGCCACATGCCATCTGAAAAGTTGGCGTGTTCACCGTAGACGCACCATGATGGTCCACTTCTTATGAGAACAAAAAATAATAGCTCGACATTACAATATTTGTCTGCACACATACAGCAAAACACTGTCACCTGTTCCCGATGCATCTTTTCTTTCTGCAGAATACAAATCAACAAGTTGTTTAAAAACATCCAAAATCACCAACAAGGATCAGCAATCATTCAGCACTCCGGCTCAGCAGGTGCGAGCAGTTTCACTAATTGCCACAAATACGCAATATTAGCTGTCTTTAATGTTTGTTACGTTAATATAATGCATACTTTTGGCAGCTGAAGGCTCCAAAGTGTTCTTGAGCAGCAGCTCATGGTGCCGTCAATTACCTCAGAGATCATTTAGAGCCAACACTGCCCTCTAGTGGGACCAGAAAATATACAGCAGCACGTCTTCTCACTGGTTCTAATGCTTAAAAAAGTATAGATATATTTAACAGATGCCAATGCTTACATATGTAAGTTATATTACTTATATATTTATGAATGTAAGTTTCTTTTTCTGCTGTTTTAGCATGTAAATTGGTCATAAATCTAACCAAACTCAACGATCTTGTCCTTGCGTCTTTGAATTGGGAAGTTTTGCAATCCTGCAAATTGAGTGAAAAGATTCCGATATTAAGTCAATTTAACTGTTAACCAGAAAAGGAGAGTATTAACCTGCAGATTTAAGCGAACGTGCTGCAAACTGACCCCAGATCTTTTAATCACTCCCAAAGGGGGAAACCCACACCCGAGCCAGGAGGTGTGGGAGCCACGTGTAGAGGGAACCGAGCACAGGTCTTATTTTCCTTCCTGGAGACTCTCTGGATGGCTCTTTGCATGCTTAAATTACCTCCCCGTCTTCCGGTAGATACTTTGTCTTTATCCTGAACATACATAATGATCACATGTCCCAGAGGGCACATCTGTATGGAGTTTCACATTCTCTTAAAAACACATTGTCTGGTCTGAGTTGAGCAGAAAAGGAATCCTAGTAGGAAAGGAGGGTTGTGAAGCCTGGAGGTGAGAAGGAGCTGGTGTAGTCAAATGTTTCAGGATCTCCTGGGGGTTTGTTGGCATCCCACATGGATTTGTTACCAGCTCCAGTCAGAAGTGAGCTGATATTTTAGGGGAATCCTGAGCTGTGAAAGGGAAGAAAAGGGGTTGACAGTAAGAGACATAAAAATGTGTGTTTTTTGTATTTTTTATTTTTGTTGAATATTTCTTGGTCTTTTATTTCCATGCTGTTTATTCTCTCTACACTCTACAGTGTTTACTAAAATGTAAAGAAGCTGACAAAAACGAAGAAAGACAGTAGATTAAAGCTAAACATCAGCATATCTATAGACCCTCTGCCTCGCAGCACTTTCACCTGCTGAGTAAAGCTACTGCAGATAATATGGAATCAACTTCCAGTGCCTGAAGCCTCACCCTGCCCTCTGACAACAGCCTGCAGGACTGTCTGCATTGTGGGGCATGTGTGTGTTTGTGCGCAAGTAAAATTTCTGTGTATAACTTCATTTTCTCATTCAAAGTGCCACCCTGATCTGAGGGCAAAGCTCCACGGAGTCCTGCATCCTTCTCTCTGTTATTCAGAGGAATTTTCCCATTAAAGAACTTGCTCACTAAGCTGCCCTTGCCCTTACTTTAATCTAGCCTTTAAAGTCTCTAATCGTTATTACGGCACTCCCATGCACAATGATAGCAATAGAAACATAAAGCCTTCTCTCAGCAAGCTAGCACAACACTCCAGGAAGGCCTCCACTCTCACCATTGTTGGGCTTTGGATTATAAATTCATTTTTGCCAAACGTGTGGTCAAATTCGTCCATGGGAAAAGCCCTCGGTGTTCCCCGTCTTTCATCTCAGTCTCATTTTCAGGGCATCTAATGGTCATAATCGAGGCGGCCACGCTGGGAGTGCGTTTGAAGGAGCGGTCAAGGAGCCGCTAATCCCCTCATGCACCGTTTGTAGTGGTGGCCCACAATACAAGAGCTGATTTTGTTGCCGAACATTGAGAGAAGAGGAGGAGGGTGGATTTGGTTTTGGCTCTTATGAATATACACACCCACACTTACACAAAGACCCAAATACTCTGGTGGGAATCCCGGGATTCCAGGCATTACAGCAGATGGACATTTCAAAGCCAGAGTGTGTTGATGGAAATGAAAACTAAAGCCAGAGAGTTTTTAATTAACACTCCATTTAGAGAGTGAGAGAAGTACAATGATCATGTGTTTTTTATTTTAAAGTACAAGCTAATTTTCAGACATTAATAATGTCTCAAAATCAACAATCAATGATCTATTTGAGGATTTATAAGGAAAAGTCTTCAAAGTCTTAAACAAGATTCTGAGACTTTGCTCCGTTTTTAGAAACACTAAGGAAGATGTTGAATTATCTTTTAGACATAAAAAAATCTGATATAAAAAAACACCTCATGCTGCTTCAGATTAAACTCAAACTTGGCAAATTTGAACATTTCTCCATGATTCTGAACAGAAAACATGATTGAACTGACGGATGGATTATTTACAAGACAATTCTTTGAAAAATTAACAATTGCCCTTTTAAAGAGATGAACGGAAACATTAAACCACGTCCATCTGAAAGTCTACAGTCTTCTGTAAAACTAATAAATACATATAAATATAAAGTACAGATGGAGTAAAGATGACTTTTCAGTACGTACCTCGTGTTTTATTTACAGAATTATCTTCTTCTGACAGTAAAATGTGTTTTAATAAAATAATAATGAGATACTAAAGACTTTAAATGGCTACAACAGTTTTAAATTCTTATAAAAACACATTCTTCAGGTATTTTAGGATTCAGCAGATTAACAGAGTCAAGTGCTGCTGAGTTTTCAGCCCTGGAGTTCAGCCTTCTTCTAGAGAAGGACACTGAACAGAAGTATTAAAGATGCTCTCTTAAGCAGCTGACAGAGAGCGAGTGGAGACCCTTACTGCTAAAGGCTGGGGGGAGGGGGGGGGTCTTCAGACAGACAGCGGCAGGGTGTCTGCCTCCAACCCCCCCCCCTTGATCAAGTTCACCCTCTTCACAAGCACCTGGAGCCAAAGATGGACAACCTGTCACTCAAAAAAAGGCAAAGGGGTTATTGATTTAAGAGAGGAAAGAGAGAAGAATGCTTTAAAAAAAGAAGGATAGAAAAAAGACAGAAAGGAATAAATTAAAAATGAAACATGAGACAAAAAAGGAGAAAAGGAAGAAGAAGAGAACAGAAAGGAACATTTCTCGGTTCTATGTCGAGGTCAAAGGGAAAAGAAAGGAAAATACATGTGAAAAACTCTTCTGGTTAGCCAGTTCCTGATCTGCCCTCATCCTCGTGACGTTTCCCTGGTTCTTCTTGTGCCACCATGTCTGCCCGTCCCGTGGGGCTGCAGGTTTCTGGTCCAACAGACTGGGACAAGGCCACCATTAACTGCGCGGTTGTGCAGAGGGCACATGAGACAAAAGGCCTGACATGCTGTCCCTGCCCTCTGACAAGGCCTGAAACAAACGTTACAGGGCTGGCACAGAATGGAATCATCCGGCCGGTGTCACTGAATGCATTTACCTACCTCAGAGCCCTTTCAGCCCCGTGCTTTGTTTTAGCCCAGGAAGAAGGGAGGGCGTGAATGAAGGGGCGGGAGGAGGAGGGCACTTGGGGGATGTCAGCATTTGTCTGTGTGCATGCGTTTAGTGAAAAAAAAAGAAGGGAGGGAGGAAGGGAAGTGAATGCATGAAATAAACGAAAGAGGTTTCCACAGTGACGGCTTGAGCTCTGAAAACACCAGAGTTTTGTGAGAGATGGGAGGAGGTGTTTGTGTGTGTGTGTCCTTCCCTCACAAGGATGGCAGGAGGTCTTGTTGATTATTGCATTAAGTTATTTTTTCATTTGGCCTCCCTTTTCTTGTCTTTTGTCTTATGTTGTGGTTTCTAAGTTCCTTTTAGGCTAATTGGAGACCTGAAGAGCAGAACAAACTCAAGAGAACATCCTTTAAGCTTCTCAATGGTCCAACAACAGTCAGAAGGACAAGC
>SSNP01000070.1:983890-1053752 GCA_006937955.1 Pachypanchax playfairii
CCCCCCCCCCCCCTCGCCCCGACCTCAACAGAAAGTAATTAGTGTGTCATTTCTCCCATAATCCCTTCAGCTAATCTCCTCCAATCCACTGGGTTTGATTCAGTCATCTTTTCTCTTATATTCTAATCCATTTTGCCTTTGAGTTTTTGTGCGGGTCGCAGCGCTCTGCCCCGTTCACAAAGAGCAGTCAGTGAGCTATGACATTAAAGGTATTGTTGTGATGGGCTCGACCCAGTAGCCCCCTTATATGGGCTCACTGTGCAAGGAAGTATGTGTTTTCAACCCAGTTGTCATGGGAATGAACTCACACACACACAAGCACATAAGCGACCCCTTCTTGTCCCGATTTTGACGGACATAAATTCATTCTTTTGTGGAGAACATGCCTTCTCATCTCCCACCAAGTAGCTGCTTTCAGCACCTGAACTTTAAAATATGAACCAGGAAACTTTCTGTCATATGAGGAAGGCGGGGGCTGAAATGTGCTTTATGATGGTGTGGGGAAGTGCTTAAGTATAACTTAGGCCATGCCATTGCAAACTACCGGTGCTATTCATCAGGACTTTCAAAGGAATCAAGGAGAACAGATGAGCTGGCAGCTGTTAAATATGACCTCTGGATAATCATCGTCTATGAGCACACACGCGCACGTGAAGTGAGAATGATGTGAGAACATGTGGTGCAACAAGTTTTTGCTCAAAATCAGTGTGAATACTGGACAAAACAGACACACACACACAGTGTTTACGATAACCATTTAACTGACTGCTCTATATAAATACAAACCTGTCAAACTTGTTCAGAAAAAGCCTGAAAAAAGGAAAATAATCTATATAGACACATCAATTCTCAGAAAACACAACTGATTAGATCCAAAAGGCTATTTCCAGTTATTCATCACGTGAAGTTTGTAAACCTAAAATTAGTTCAAATTCACATGGCATTGTGTTAAACAGTAGATTGTTCCAGATGCTTTCTGAAAACACAAAAGTCTGGAGGATTACGATGAACCAGGACATGATCGGATCCTTAAATTATGTTTGATGTAGAGGAATTATGTATCATGTTCCTTTGCTGGAAGAGTGACATCTATTCTTTATATTACATGCTCAGAATGTTAAAAGTCTGTCTGCTACTGTCTCAGTACCACCAGACAGATGTTTACTATAAGTTCATTTTTACCATGTGACTCCTCCTTTTAAACTTCTATGCCAGCTAATTGAGTTTTCTTCGTCAGTGAAGAGAGCCAAGTCTCCCCTCGTCAATCTTTCTCAAAAGTCAACACTGGGCCAGACATGCACACACATGCACCAAAAACACACTACAAAACAGCGCCGAGGGGTCTGGGACATCCTGCAGACAGCATCCTGTTCCCGCTGAATGGCTCTTGTGTCACAAAGGACAATTTGGCTTCTCTCTGGCCCAACTACCTGCGTGGGATCTGAGAGCCTCCCTGGCTGACTTGTGGCCTCAGGTTTTTGTGTTTGCTTTGGGAATGTCTTTCTTCATCCCTCTCTGCTCTTCCTCTTCTCCCTCTTCTGTCTTTCTCTTCGTCTCAAGTGGTCCGCAGAGGGTGTCCTGGGAACCTGGCTGGCTGCCCCACTGACAGCCCTCCAACCACCACACACACACACACACACAGAGTACCATCACTGTACCCTCTTCAGGATAAAGAGGTATGATGTTTAGAGCAGGAAACAAGTCCCTCATAATGTCTGATGCTGGAAGTGTGTGACACCAGTTTTAATATTTAAACAGTAAGTTAACAAAATATGAAAAATCTTAGTGGATGCTGAAGATGTTCAACAAACATTAAATAGCCTTTTATCACCAGACAGGTGACTCCCAAAGTTATTTGTTGTAAGCTGAAGGGGTGCTGCATCTCTCTGGTTCTGCGTCAAGTATATTCCTCCGTTTTCTGAAGGACATGACGGTCAGATACTGTTATTCTATCTTACTGGCTACATATTGTGTTCTAATGATCAGGGACTGAACTGAAAATCAGCTAAAGAACTTCTGGATAAATATTGAGTAAGAGTGTTTTAAGAAAGGAAAGTCTGGCTGCACGGAAACAAAATATACAGAATATAAGAAATGTTTAAAGACATTTGCACAGAGTTGTTGGTGACACGGTTGGAAGGAATAAGTTCACAAATTAAAAGAGATCAAGAACATTCAGTTTAGCACTTGATTATTGTATTACTAGATATTTGGATATAAAATATATAAAAATCTACGCCAGAAAGTTATTGAAGTAGACAATGGTGGATAAATAAACGTGTTAAAGTTTGAACCATTATTTGAAAGTCAAGTAAAATATTAATATGTGAAAGGATAACACTGGCAGGCTAAGCCTCTTTTTTTTGCTTAAAATAAGCATGTTTACATTTTTTTACCTCATGCAGGAAAGAATTATTACAACTAAAAGTGTTCTGATGTTTAAATACACGTTAAACCCTGAGGTAGATGCATCATTCAGACAGAGCTCAAAGTACCACGTCACGCATTACACAGTCATTCATGTTCAGTATGATTAGGCGTGTGTGTGGACATATGTAAGAAGAGGAGAACGTGGCAGTAAGCAGCAGACCCCCCCCCCTCCAGGGTCCTAGCTCATTACCCAGAGGTCACAGCCCACGCCTGGCCACTTCCTGCCTGACCTCCCTCAGGAGAGCAGAGCATGCTGGGCTATGGATCACATGTGCTGATCACAAACAACCCCACTTCCTGTCCTGGACCGAGCAAGAATCAGAGCGGGAGCAAGTCCTGGCTTCTTTCAGCCACTTGCTGTTTTCACTTCCTCCAATCTCACGCTCTCCCAGAGTCTCGCTCTCATTCATTAGCCTCCTGACTATTCACCCGATCCCAGCCGGGCCAGCCAGCTCAGCCGGGCCCAAACGCTGGGAACAAAATACTCACTGCCCAACTTGTTCCAAACTTCCTCCCACACTCCTCCATTTAAAGACATGAGTCACTTTGGCCTGAATCATGAATGAAAGGCATTTGTTCATGAGATACTTTCTTAGCATACGAAAAAAAGTTGTGAACTGTTCGACTTGGAGTCACGTAACATTAACGCAACACATGATTTATCATTACAGATTAAGGAGTTTGATCAATTTCTTTTTTTTGATGAAAGTTTCTATCTAATAACACAAGAACAAACAAATACAATATGCTTTTTTTCCATTTATCTTAAAGAGAAATAAATGTCACTTTATCCAGTTGATTAACTTCAGATAAAATTAAAAAGCCACTTATAAGAATTTATTACATTTCTTGAACCTTTTTCACACCTCAACAAAAAAACCTAAAATCTGATGCATTAAACATTATTTTTTGAGCTTTTGTTTCTGAGAATTTGTCCCAAACACGTGATAGTGGCGTTCTGAGTCTCCAGCAGAGCAGCTTTTTCTAAAAAGCTACATAAATAAAGACTGATGTTCTGAAAAGAATCTCAGGATTTATCGATGCCAGATGGGCTTCGTAGGAACTGAACTGGCCCCTTGCAAAAACATTATTGTTTACCAATGTAAAGCTATTGTTAATCTGGCATCTGCGGCTTACATACCAGCATCTCACAAAATTAGGCTGCATCTGCAGGGGTGCGGCTCCTGTGGCCCCTGTAGTTTGACCACAAGCCCTTTGTCATTGGTCAGTGGCTGCTACAATGAGCTGCCAGGAGACTGACCCCCTGACTCACCACAGGGAGCCTAACCAGCCCTGAGCAGGGTCAGACCTGCAGAGACTGGTGTCCAAAGGGCACAAAACTGGTGTGGAGGTCAGTCCAGGGTTGTTGACTCTGGTACCTGACCCTGGCTCACTCTTATCCTAAGCGGGTCAGACCTGGAGCTCAAAGGAGCGAGATCGCCTGCAGAGAGCAGGGGATGAGCAACTATTCAGCTGTGTCCTGTTCAGCGCTGACCACCCGGGACCATGCAGGTCAGACCGAGAAGAATCCTGCTGCTGGCCACAAATCAGAGAGTGAATAGAGTCCTGCTCATTAGGTAAGGCTTTTTGCACTGGAGATATGTGTGAAAAGTCCCAATTAGCTGGAATTAGGCTGCACAGGGCAGTTACGCATCAACTGAAATATTGATCTGGAGTCTTCTTCAGTCCTTTTCCCAAAATTCTATTTAAATATTCTGGAAATTTAAGGGATAGCACAAATCATGCAGCATTAACTCTAAGAAAACCCAGATGTTACCGTCCATAAAACATAATGACGTAACCCTCAGAGATAAAACTAATCAAATGTTTATAACTACAAAATCAGCATTTTACTGACAAGTGTTTTCTAAAGTTAATAAATAAATAAATGACAAGTCAATAAAGCAAATTATTTTTTGGACTTCAGATTATTTAATGGTTGTTGGTATTGAAGGCATTTTTTTCCATATATTGCTGGAGGAAATATAAATTAGGAACGACAGTGAGTTTCAGCTGTAGTCGAGTCTGAAGCTGCTTCACACAGAAATGACTCCAGCCTGCAGTTCAGGATGGATTGAAAGAAAAAAAAAAGCTGAAAAGTGGAGGGGTCAAGAGGTCAACTGATAACACCCCTGGACAGGTTGTGTCTTGTTCCATAAGACACTCTCGTGTCTGTCTCCCCCTCATCCATCCATCCATCCATCCATCCATCCACCTACAGATCCATCTCTCTCTGTCGACACCGTGTGACTGAGCGCAGGCTTGGAGAGGAAGCCCCTGTCAAGATAGAGTTCTTTTCACGACCAGGGCAGCCGGCTTTGTTCCCATCATCCATCAGGCAGGCAGTCACCTGGACCGCTGCTGACCCTCACTACAAGCTGATTGGACAGCTCGGCAGGGAGGACGTGGGAGTGGAAATGATAAGGTAGATAATAAGCCTGAGATTGTTCTTATAACAAAGGATATTTTCTTCATGTTGTAGGAAAAGTTATGAATGCTTTCCCACAATGCATGTCATTTTTTTCATATAAACACTCGGACAGTGAAATGAACCTTTGAGGGGCCAGAAGTGTTTGATTTAACCAGGATCTCGTTTCCTACCTGGAGTCCAAACTGACCCATCTCTCCTTTATATCATCCTTTCTGTCCTCTACCTCCTCTGATTCTGTTTGTTTTTGCTTGTATTATTTTCCCGTAGGACCAAATTATGGATCAGCGAAGGAAAATTCATCTTTATCTCGCCTTCGTCTCCTGCTCGTGCTGAAATAAGTGGCCAATTAACTTGGCGACGATCGTGTGTGATTGTCCCCATCTGACTGCAGATTAATGACCAGCCAACGCTTTCCCTCCTCAGACTCATTTATCAGAACCAGCAACCAGGTCGGATGATGATTAAACAGCCGGGCTGCCAGGGGCCTCCAGGGGCCAAGGTCCCAGCATTGCTGCAGGCTCCAATTGGGTTTAATTGCTCTCTTTTTATGGCTGTGTAGGAAAAAAAGAGACAATTTCATTGGCAGGTCCTATTAGCCTTTGAGGGGATGAGAGCTAAGGATTGTGGGAGGTTGCGTTCTCTGCGAGAACTTCCACTTCATTAAAACACACTCATTTAGGGCAAGTGAACTTTTCCCGAGACGTCCTTCGATGTCAGTGTCTGGTTTTAAAAATGTGACACCTTATCAGGAGCTGGCAGAGCAGCAGAGAGGCTGGTCGGTGAGAAGGCTGCACCTCAGAATTCATACCACTCGTCTCTCCACCGCGGTTAATTGGATACGTATAAACTCTGGAACTGCAAAGTACAACGCTGAGCTTAGAGCATGAACAAAAAAAAATCAGTCAAACTAAAGTGAGAAACACATTTTTTTAAGTAATTTGAATTAAAATGTTTCTATATTCATCCTGAACAGAATACAAACACACTGTTATTTGACTTGCAGGCCTAACGGACCCCTCAGAGGCCACTTCACTCTGTCCCCTTGCTAACCTCATTAATGATTATGTGTTTAGCCAGAATGAGTTAGAAGAAATTAGTCTGGCAGATGGTTCTGATTGAATTAACTCATCTGGGTGAGTCTGTTAAGGTCTGTGTGAGGTTAGCACTGTGTCTTTTAATCACCTGCTAATTTAGTCAAAAGTCAACAAGTAGAGCCGGTTTGGCGTGTGATGAGACATGATGAACTGAAAAAGATGTCAAAATAAAAGTCAAGTCAGTTCCTAAATAAAAAGATTCTCACACCGTCTAATTGTTCGATTTTTGTAGATAGTTCATGATTTTTGTGTGACACTGTATTCAGATATGAAACTGAATAACAATAACTGTTTTTTCCTCACAGCTTCATGCAGAATATGTTGTTTTTTTTTTCTTTAAATACCTGAAAAGCTAAACAGATGCACTAAATCAAGTGAAGTAACAACAAGATTCGTGCATTGTAAATAGTAACTACTTTAAATGACGGATTTATCTGTTTAGTGTTCTGTGTGCAGTTATCCATATCTGGTTTCTCTCCACGCTGAGTTGACCGGAATGAAGCGAAGTATTGATGATGCTTGAAAGGCGACGGAGCGCTGCGGACAGTCTGACCCTGTGCTGCCCCAGCCTTTCAGAACCAGCCCTTTCAGAGGCAGATGGACAATACTGACTTGGTGTCCGGCCTCCGACTGGCCTCTGAGCCGATTAGGAACTGGACCTGCCACAGAAGAGCAGAGCCACAGCCTAACACCACCCACATCCAACAGAAGCCCCCCTTTGAGGGGCCCGCCAGGGGCCAAGGTCAGCGGACAGGCATGGACATGTCCGTATACAAAGCACATCCCAAAGCGGCTCATTACAATATGTTGGGATGAAAAAGCGAAAGAAGGCTGTTGCAAGCAGTTTTTTGTCAGTGTGTATGTGTGCGTGTATGATGTTGGCATGGCGACATGGTCAGTGACTGTCAGACCACTGGACCTTCTCTAAACCACCCCCTCCTCCTTTCCCCCAGATGTGCAGGATTCTTTGTTGGGGACCAGAAGGGAGGAATTACACCAGGGATGATCCCGTATTACCGAGCACGCCCGCCTTTCAGGTTCAGCTTAGTTTTGTTACCTCGGCCTGTTTTTATCCTCCTCCCTGTGTTAGCACCGCTGATCTGATCCCTTTGATGTCCTCATACACTGACCACCAGATTGTTACAATTCATGTTTTTTTAGACATTTTTGGAACATTTGAAAGAAGTGTTAGATTTAGTTGAAAGTTAAAGAGAACGTAACAACTGTGAGGGACAGAGAAGGAAACATTTGGAAAAGTTGCTACTGTATATTTTAACTGAAAAATGTAGTTACTCCAACTTTGATTTAAATAAGAATAAATTATTAAAAACTCAGAAAACCTTTTACTGAAACATATTTTTTCTGTAACGCGTTAACCGTTTTTTGTCCCCCCTTGTGTGTTTGAAGGATCAGCTGCTGTTCACCATGACTGTCACATAAAATACATTTACAGACCTTGAATGTGTAAATCAATGCAATGAAAAATAAAATAATTTGGGGGGGAAAAAAAGCAACTTTCTATCATGCTGGAGAATCTTATAAAATAAAAATAAAGGAGTAAAGTTACAAACTAAACATTATACATACTGGTTAATAATTAGTTTTTGGCAGTAAACATGACGCGTTAGTTATATAGTTAGTTTTAAACACAGAATTAGTGGGTAGATTGAAAAAAAAAAAGACCTAACTGTAATTTCACACACATACTTAAAAAAACTGGAAAAAAATAAGAAAAACAAACAGAAGATAAATTAACAACAGCTTTTAATTGAGAAATGAAATCAGGCAGAATAAATACTGCTGGATAATATAAATGTGTGATGATTAAACCTAAGACTAATGAAAAGTAAACAGAACATAAAACAAGTTAGAATAAACCTTAAATCGTCTCTTGTCTATGTGTAGTTTGTAAGTTAGAGTTGGCGGCTGGATGCTGTGATGCAACATGACGGTTCCGTCACTGACTCACGACTGATGTAAGACGTTGCTGCTCTATCTCACAAGATACATTTATCTCAGTCTGCATCAGCTGTTCTCTCATGATGGTTTTTAAAAAACCTTTTGATTCAAACAACCTGTTTCTCTAAATCGATCAATATGTTTTGTGTTTGATGTGTTTGTGTGTGTGATCAGCAAACCATTTTTTTATTTATTGTTTAATTCAGTAGGAACAATCGGAGGAGAATGTGTGTGTGTGCGTCTCGCTCTGACGCCCCTGTGTGTACTCATTCAGCAGAAAGGTCGTGTGTCAGGGGTCAAAGGGTCTGTGTGGATGGACGGGGGGGAGGGGGGGTGGTCAGTTGTGACTTGTGGCGGGGGGGGGGATATGCCTAAAGGTAGATGTACTATCTTAATTGGCCTTTGGAGGATTTTAGCAAGAGTGTTTGTGTCTTGATGAATTTCATTTTAAAGAATTCTGATGATATTTAGTGTTTTTTCAGCACTTTTTAGTGATTTTTTTTAAAACTTAAAGATCGTTTTAATATCATTTTACACATTTTAAAATTGTTCACGGTTTCTTTGTTACGTCTTCTTTTTTGTGGCCTGCAATTTGTGAGTGTGTGAGTCATATACAAATTCAGCTGAAATGGACACAGAAGGAAAACATATAACTGCATTTTAACACCCGAATTAAACAGAAACGTAAATGAATTTCAGAGACTGACCATTTTTACGGACATCAAAGTCTTGATGTAAAAAAAAATCAAGAAAACAACACAGTCTTTTGCAGAAAAAATATATATGCACAACAGATTTAATATAAAAGATGCAGGAGCAAATAATAAAAGTGTTTTCACACATTCCTGGTTCATTAAAGACAGATTGTCTCCAACTTCTTCAAACCTCTAGAAGCTGCTGCTACGTTCGATAAAAAACCCACCCCTCATATTTCTAATCACACTACACATTTCCTGAGAGCAATTGGCCTGTAAGAGAGTGTGTATACTTGAGCTGCCACGTCTCTGTTTGCGCAGAGACAGTCAGTCAGTCTTGTGACTTTTCAACCACATTATCCTCCAATTAAAGTCCTTATTTACCTTCCTCCTTTTAAAAAGACGAGCCGTGTCTGAGTGATGAAAGGCTGCAGAGCTTCTGTTTCTCTCAGGGGCTGGAGAGGCGACAGCAACGACTACAGTGTTGGCAGAGCAAACATTCCTGAGCACTAAGGATCACACACTTGCACACGTGCAAACACACATTGTAGGGGAGGGACACCAACATGAAGCTCACAGTAACTCATCAGCACACAACATACAAGAACTCAAACACACACCAGGAAAAACAATGTATTAAAAACTGTTTCTGAATGTTATATTAGTTGAAACATGGTCAGAGCAGCTTATTATGACTGAAAGCTTCATTTTCTGAAGTTTTCTAAAATAAAAGCTGAAGATTTTGTTGATATACTAAAATTTTTCTTTGACATATTTTCTTCCTTTACTTCCAACAAAGAGAAACAAAACATGAAAAACATGAAAAACACGGAGCTTTTAAATTCTATTCTTTCATTGTAAATTACTCTGACTTTATGTGCATCAAAGATGGGTTAGCTACAAAAAAACACACGTCGGTACAAAACAGTGTCATTATTTGTGCAGCATCTAAACTCTAAACAGACTTTCATTTGACTTTAAAAGAATGAGACAAACTTGACTGTTGTCAATGTTTGGAAAGTTTGAGACAACCGATGTAAAACCGGAACATAAGAGTGATTCTACACTTTAAATCAATGTCGACTAGCAAACTTGGCTCACAGCAATAACAAATAAAATGATTAATGCAAGTCTGAAATGGGATTCAAATTGATGCAGTCCATGTTTTGACTTCCTGACACCCACGCCATCAGGGACATGCCCCCGCCTGGCCTGCTGATGTACAGTGGCGGCTACGCTGCTCTCCGGCTGCAGCCTAACACTCGGTGGGCAGCGGAGGAGCCTTGACT
The DNA here is from genome assembly GCA_006937955.1 of Pachypanchax playfairii. Classification (NCBI taxonomy): domain Eukaryota; kingdom Metazoa; phylum Chordata; class Actinopteri; order Cyprinodontiformes; family Aplocheilidae; genus Pachypanchax; species Pachypanchax playfairii. The sequence goes on from SSNP01000070.1 coordinate 993,789, forward strand.
GACTGGTTCAATATTTGCCAGTCCAGAGAGGAGGCGTGTGGAGGCTGCAGGAGGTCAGAAGGTCACTGGACCAGAGCGGTGGCCTTTCAGTACGGACACGACTGACCAGCAGGTGAACAAACATGGAGGCTGCAGCAGAGGTTCTTGTGGGAAGACACTGAAGGGAGTTTTTTTTTTTTTTTTTTTTTTTTCAAGAAAGTTCAGTTTTTAAAACACGTGCTGCTGGAAGAAAAAAAAATCAAAAGCAAATGACATAGAACACAAATGAATGGAGCCTTTTTTCTTCTTTTTGTTTCACACCAACAAATCAGCACAAAACATATCTAATTTATTCTACACAAACATCTCTCCCTCCAACATGCTCATCATTCAGTTCAGCATCTTCTCAACTCTGGTTTAATCTCATTTCCAGCTCATACATTCAAAGGTCATGTGAAAAAAAACAGTCGTCGGAGAATTCGATTGTTTGTGTGTCCAACAAAAGTGGAAGAATTCCTGACGCCTCTTAATATGTAACGTGGCAATTCTCTCGTCTTAATCCCAGATGATGTCCAAATGTTCTGGGAAAACACACTGAGCCATTCATGTAACAACAAGCTTGTTTAACTCACAGAACACATGTACAATCAGCCTGTTTGAAAATGCAAATCTAATTAAAAGTTTAGGCTTAAAGGAAATAAGATCAGAATCTCCTGAAAAAAGACAAAGTGATCACTTTATGTGTGGTTATTTCTGCTCTGCGTTGCCTGCCATCCTGCTCAGATTCAGGGTCTTGCTGCTTGTTTACTTTTGGTTTAGTGCCTGCTAAGATACTATTGATGGCCAGTCAAGTAATGTCACCCGACTGTTTTTCGTCTGGCCTCACTATGGCACTTATATGATGAAAGCTTGTCCTCAGAGTCCTCCCCAATCCGACAACAAGTGCGGCCCCCTCTCCATCCATCACCATCAGCAGAGGCAGATCAGCCTGACTGACGTAAGTGGTGTGGACAGATACAATTTCAGCCTGGCAACACATCCAGGATCTGGCAAACCTCGTTCTGTTTACCTAAAGGCTAAAGCCCAGACCTCACCTGCTGGCCTCACTCGTTGCCATGAGTTCTCAGATAATCCCACTAAATCCAGGCAAACTCAGAGCTGCTTCTTGTGCTGAAAGCGCCACATCCCTCCCGCCACTTGATTCACAGTTTGTGGGACTTTTTCCACGATAACTTTGCATATAAATGTCTCTATTCTACAGAGGAAAACACAAACCATTGTGATTTTACAAACACATCGTCTGTTTCAGATCTCTGCAGCACTCGGTTCATTCAGTCTCTTTGAATTAGTTAGTTTTAATCTCATCATGAGATGTAACAATACCAAAGTAACCTGATGGATAAATAAATATATGCTAAAGTATTTCTTGAAACTTTAAATAATCATTGAAATATTCACATTGACAGATTTGTTAGAGTAAGAAAAAGAAAGTAAAACCCATTTTCATGAAAGTTCAGAGTAGAAACAGAAAATAAGGATTTTGTACTTGAATAATTTTTAGAAAAATCACGTTCAGTTTAAATTTGACAGTAGAAACATTTATCTTAGAAGCAAATGAGCTCTGGAGAAAAATAAAAAATTCCAGAAAAGTTGCGCATGATCATAAAGTTAAATAACCCCCCCCCCCGGTCCCAACTGATGAGTTGGTCGGAGATTTGGCATTAAATTTGGCCAGAAAATCCAAATAAGTGTGTTTGAGAAGGAAAAATGGGAAAGAGATTTACATGTCTGACAATGTGGACAAATAATTTAAGAATCTGGACATCATTTCAACGCTACCATTAAAAAGATCTATACAAACATCCATGAACGTGACAAAGGCAAACACCAAGAATAATGTAATTCCACACAAATAATAATTTTTTAAAAACTTTGTCAGCTAAAAATTTACAATAAATCATCTACTGAACAAGTCTGGCTGCCTAAAAGTGAAGTTTATAGAAACCAGCAGTGGTTTAAAACTTTTGCACAGGAACATAAGTCAAATTCTTATGACACACTGTTAAAGTTAACAGCTGCTGTCGGTGGTAAATGAAGTGTAGCTAGTAATGTTTATTGAGATGTTTTCTTCTTCCTGTCTCACACACACGTGGTCCCGTGTGTGTGTGTGTGTGTGTGGGTGTGTGTGTGTGTGTGTGTGTGTAAAGTGGAAAATATAGTTCAACCTTCAGGGATTTACCAGAGAGGCGGTTTTCCTCCACAATGGCCTGATTCACTGGTGACGTTCTGAGCTGCGATGTGGGACGATGAGCTCACCCTGTGGATGCTTTCAGGGTGGATGTCAGACGTGAATGGTGAGAACAAGCAGCGTTCCTCTCTCCCTGATACACACACACACACACACACACTGATGGAGATACAGGACCACCATAGGATTCACACGCTTCACCCTCCTTCAGTTCCTAAACTTTGAGCACTGCAATAAATTATAGCTTTCACAGAGTAAAAACAGTGCTTTGTGTGTGTGTGTGTGTGTGTTTGTGTGTGTGTGTGTGCGTGCGTGTGTGTGTGTGTGACAAGGAAGGTCACTGACCTCTGTGACTCGGCTAAAATCCCCACGGGCCCAGTTCAGAACTGGAATGGACCCCACAGCGCAATGGGAAGATGGCTCCTGCATAATGAGCACAAAGGCCAATTGTGCCGCTTTTCTCTGCAGGGCAGAAAGCAGCGGGCCCCGGGGACAGTAGAAGGTTTTGTCTGCTGAAACGGAGAAGGAAGCCTGTTGCTTTAACAAGCCGCTGATAAGATTAATCAGCGGTGACTCAACGATGGCACTTTGTCTCGGGGCGCTAAGTGTTAGATCCACTCTCTTTAGCTAAAGTGCTCACAAGTAGCTCTTATTGGTCAAATTAGTCACTTTTACAGGTTTTATTAAAGTGTCTGTCACAGACTTACAGACACATTTTACCTGTGTTTGTTATGATCTGTGTGCTAGAGTTCATCCAGGTCATAAACATGACTGTTTGAAGGTGTTTTGGAACCGACTAATATGTGGTAAGGCTGCACGGTGGAGCATTTGGCAGCACTGTTGCCTTGCAGACAAGAAGGTTCAGAACCAGGTGAGGACCTGAAGTTTGCATGATCTCTCTGTGCATGTGTGGGTTTCCTCCAACAGATCAAACATGCATGTAGGTTAGTTATTTGCAGCTTCAAAAGGGCCCTGGGTGTCAGTGTTCAGGTGTATGATTATCTGTCTATATGTGACCCTGTGATGGACCAGCAGTAACCTGTCCAGGTGTGACTCCGCCTCTCGCAAAACGACAGCTGGAGACAGACATCAGCTCCCGGGTAAAGAAAATAACTGACTGACTTTTGTGGTTGAAAATTTAGAATGATTTGCTGCATCCCATTAAATAATCTACATCATTTCCTTGATAAGTTCCTAAACTGTAACTCACTTATATCTTCCTGTTGATTTTTGACTGTATCTATAAACTAAAATAAAACAAACAAAAACAAATAAAAAATTAAAGAACAGACTAACAGTTTGAGCACAATCCACTCAAATTGATTTTCTCTGTGAAAGAAAATAATTCTATTAAAATTTGACAAAAAATGTTATTTGTATACATTTTTTTACTTAAATTTCCGCTAATTGTGAAAATCTTGACTGACCTGTGTTAAATTTGAGTCAGTTTAGACATTAAATCACACTGAACCACCAGGAAAATGTCAAATTAGACAACAAATGGAAATAAATATTTTGAATGAACATCAGAATAAAAAGCTTCTAACAACCATATTAGAACCCTGATTTCACCTCGCGGTCTTTGTTCTTGAATAAAACAGAGAACAATGAGACTATTTAGTCAACAAAAATACTTTGCCAAAGTTTTTTGGTGCAACACGAACTAGTAATCTTCTCTACAGACTTCTGATCAGCTGATCGGCCTCCATCACGCTAACACTGCATCTCTATGCAAAGAAACGCCCATCAACACAACTTGGTACCCCTTTTATGAGCCAGATTCAAAGTTTCCATCGTCTGCTAACCCACCACACCCTCCGTTAAAAGATTCTGTATGATTAGGTTCGGGAATTAAAAGAAAATGAAGCAACAGAATCAGGCCTTTCTTTTTTCTGGTATAATGGTGCTTTGTGCGTGTCCGCTGTTGTGGCACATTTGACAGGTCTGGCCTACTTTTGTGTCACCAGAATAAAGAGGATTGAAGGAAAACACAAACTGAGCCACCGTGCTGTTGTGTTGCTGGCTATTAGTCAATGTGATGGCCTTTGCAGATGCTAATGGATGATAGTGTTGCTGTGCCGGCCTCCCTCCTCACAGAGTGCGGCTATTTGATAGCACAAAGGTCTCCTGCTGGAGGTTGACTTTTCCCCTTTGCTTTTTATAGATGCAACAAAGTCATTAGGGCTTTTTCACTCTGTTTTTAGGAAAACAGGGGAATATAATAGCAGCACAGAAAGCTACAATTTGACAAGAAGGAGTTATCTTCATGGGCGAAGCCTCAGGTGATGAGGATGAGGTCCATCCCTCTCCACTCTCTGCATCCCTTTGAGTAATGTGGAAACGCGGTAACAGCCAGACGTCTGTGAAAGGAGAGATGATGCCCGCGAGTGGAGGACCTCTGGACTCTGACTTATTAATCAGTCAGACCTTCAGCTGCCTGCCTCAGGCTGCAGCGTGCCTTCAGCCTGCTCTGGGACTAGATAACAGCCTGTAGACCTAAATACTCAGAGGGTTCTGCCCAGACCTGGAGCAGAGGCCTGAGCTTATCAGCACACAGGTCACTACATCCAGCAGTACCAGCTGTAAAATAACAGCACACCCCCACACACACACATGTAGAGCGCAGGTCTCCAGGGCTGAGAGCGAAACAATACATCAAAGGAGGTTGTCTGTGTTCTTTTCTTTTTGTTTCAAATTTCATGTTCAGACAATAGAAAGTTTGAGAAAAATGGAGCTTTAGTGCATTTAAAGCAAAAACATGAAAAAAACCCACAAAAAGACACATCTGATACAGAGATGATGTGCTGAAATACAACTGAAGTGGATCAACAATAAAAACTCCTGCTTTATAAGAGCCGAGCTTCATATTAAAGTAGATTTTGTTATTATTTATACACATAAAGAAGAAGGTTCCTACAGCAGTTCTATTGTATAAACGCCACTGTAAACAGTTTAATTACATGGTTTATCTCTTACAGCTTTGGTTCTGCTGATCCCCGAACGTCCCGCCATTTATTAACAAATAAATATCACTTTACAGGAAAAACAAGTAAGAAAACAAAATAAGGATTCTTTTATTTGTCAATTTTATTTAAACAGAAATTTAATAAATAAAGCACATCTGGGGTGGGGGGGTTACACCATGCACACTTTACTTTCTACAACATGAAACCAACTCAATAAAGTTTCACTTTGAATACTCGTGCTGTACATGATGGCAGCTCCCTGACGGCCTGTTGACTCAGAGCAGGTCGCACATATTATATACACATACACGCATATACATGAGAATGAATGAACACGGGTAACATGATGTCGCTCCTCTATTTAGGTTGATTTATTCAATTATTTTCAAGATCGCAAAAAAGATGTGGGTGAGAGAGAGAGAGAGAGAGAGAGAGAGAGAGAGAGAGAGAGAGAGAGAGAGAGAGAGAGAGAGAGAGAGAATGTGAAGGGCTTAATGAAAAGAAAGAAAAGAGTTTGGAATGATATAAATATTAAAGACGAAGAACGATTTCCCTGTTTGAACTTTGAAACCGTACGAGCAGAGATCTGCCTCTGCTCTAGATCTGAACTGAATGAAACCCAGACTACTATACAAATCTCTTATAATCAGATGAAATCTGTCTGGAAAGTGACTGAAAATGTGTTTTAAAATCGCTACGACAAGCAAACTTTCACCGGTTCTTAAAAGACATTTTTACCCTCTTTTTTTTTTTATTAAATTCGTAAACATCCTAAATTTACCTTTTGATCTATAAAAACAAACAGCTGGAACAGCATCTGGATGAAAGATGTGTGTATTTTTGTGAAAAATAATATCGAATATTGAAGATTTCAGATTCAGTGATTAAACTGGTTTCAGGTTTTGTTTTTACTCCAGTTACATGTTTTCTAGTTTAAATAGAAAATGAAAGGCTTTGGATCCTCAGTGGAACGACAGCAGCCCTGTATAGAACTGAAATCTGGGTTTTTCCAGCTGACTTTAGAAGTGAGGAAAAGAAAGTCGGAAGAAAAACAGGTTTACAGTCCGTATTTATTGATAACAAGGGATCAGATGTGTCCTTTCAGCTGTGTGTTTTCTGTGTTTGTGTTCTTGTCATCTTCTTATCTTAAAGGAACATTAGAAAATAGAAATTCAAGGAAAGCTTTTTTTTTGCTTCTGCTTAAGTCCATCATCTCATCCAGAGTGAAGGGGGGGAAATGCGGGTCAGGATGAGGAGGGTCAAATCGAGGCAGCGTCAGGGAGCGTGACAGTATTTTACAGGTGAGTTGACTTTGTTCAGCGTGTTGTTTCTGCTGTAATACAAAAATCTATTATTATTATTATTATTATTAACACTTTTAACAAGCTACACAACAATAACTTCAGTTTTCAGAGACAAACACCTGGATGTTATTTTTCCTTGTGAAGAGCTTCTATAAAAGCTTCAAGTTTCTCCTGGATCTCACGGACTTTTTCTGCAAAAAGGAGAAAAAGTGTTTTTCGAAAACATGTTGGGATCAGAAATGAACAAACATCAGGAACTACTAATAATCACATTCAACCTAAAATAATTTAAAGCATTTCCAGACATAAATCAAATACTTCTGGGGGGGTTTGAGAGGTCAAATCAAGTGATCAGGATGTAAACAAAAAATTTAAATTGAAAACAAATTCTGTAACAAACTAAAAATCATTTGGCTTTAACTTTTAGAGACGACAAATTGTGTTGATGCTGGCAGGGATAAGAATTTGTTTTGTTGGTTTTTGAAGTTTTTTTTTATTGTCTGAAAGGAAAAAAAACAATGAAAGTAACCGATTGTGTTTGTTTTTTTCCATCAAAATTTAGAATAAGTAATTTTAATAAATAAACTGAATAATTTCAGACATGTTTCATTATAATTAAAGGAAGATTAAGAAACCTGAATAGAATTAACTCCAGCAGGGGTCGTTAGATTTTGTGTTCCTGCTAAAATTAAATATGTAAAAAAAAAACTTTTAGAGCATTAATCTGCATATAAAAATCCCCTCATATTTTCTCACACCCATAAACAAAAAGTTCCCTCTAACAGAATGAGCTAGATCTCTAGGCAGACCTCCATCTGATGGAGAGGGTCTGTGCAGCCACATCAAAGCTCTCACGCAGCTCTTGATTTAGTCTGAACCTCCTGGGCAGATCGCTGACGTACAGAAGGAGACACCATAACAACATGAAAGCAGGAAAAGCGTGATTAATTATTATCAAACATAATAGTAGCTGATAATATGTGCAACGCTACCACCCAACATGTACGCTCACACGAGACGAGCCATCCGTCTAAAGCAGCATTAATCGCTGTTTAAACATCAGCTGAAACGAGTCTGAGGGAAGCCGTGGCTTCCAGAGCCAGCTGCACCTCCAGGCCTGACTGCTTCTCCAGCTTCTCCGTCATCCTCGTTAATCTGTCTGGATCTCCCCCAAGCACAAACTCAAACAGCGGCTCTGAAGAACAAACCAACACTGCTCCATCTTGATCAATCAGCAACACGAGATCCACAAGAGAACTATTGTTGATTGTTTTCCTACGAAGAGGCCAACGGAGAACGCAGCTTTAAAAGACTTTTCCAGGAAGATAAATCACTGTGGTTTGGACCGCAGAGCTCGAGCGCCCCGAGCATCTATTTAGCATCAGCAACAAAGGTGATAACTCTGTGTTGTTTGGAGGGAAACTGAATATCACACTCGAGGGGCTTGTGTGCAGCCCCTTTGATGGGAGAACTGCTGTTATGGTATCTTTTTCCTGATGGATGGAAAGCAAACTGAAAGATTAAGAAAAACTGCAAGTTGGGCCTTTAAAAAACTGGTTAAAACTGATTTTTAAAAGTCCTAAAATCTCACAAAGCAGAGAGCTGTACAGTCATGCCACTTCCACCTCTTTTCACCTCCTAACATGTTCCCTGCTGGCAGGTGGCAGGAAAAAAAAATTCCCAGCCTTTGATACTCTGTTAACACACTCAGGAAAAATGGCAGGACGTTAGGGGGAGATTACTACACCTAATGGAGGCATTAAAGGGGCCTGTCGGGGGAAACTCTGACAAGTCACAGCAGCAGGTGTGGGGCTGAATGAAACATAACCCCGTGGTACATCATTGCAACATGCAGCCCACCGCAGGGCTCAGATTAAGCTACGTGCCCAGACCACAGGACAACATAACTCAATCCAGGTTAATAAGAGCAGGATTCCCGACATCTGTCTGACCTGAAGAAAAGAGATGAGAGGCGTGGGAGGGTGGAACGTCTGATTGGGGTACTGACTGTCAAACCCTGAAAAACACGGGGAATCCCCTGGCTCAGGCTTCAAAGATTCTCACTGGGTTTAGATGTGGCTGATGACGAGGTGCTCTGCTGGATTTCCAACACAGGATGCTTAACACGGGTCAAACATTAAAGATCCTGCCAACTGTGGGCAGAAATTTGGAGCTTTATTGGATTACTGTAAAATGAGTGTGTGTAGACGTGAGATTAAAAGGCTTGAAATAAGAAAAATACACCGATTTGATTTCCTGGAATGGCTGTGAAAGCTTCGGGGGGGCTGGGAGCAACTGAAAACCATCTCTGGACCAAGTTAAATCAACTTGATCCCTTTTTATTAGAGCAGAGCTTCAGTTTATGCTGCTCTCACATGATATCGGATAGAAAACAGCAACACGGTTGTTTTTAATCTAAGTCGATGGACTCGAAAAGATTTACAGAAAACTCATTAAGACCTGGATCAGTCTGTTGTTGCTGGTTTCTTCTTACCAGAAGGATTAAATGACCATTTACATGAAGAATCCCAGTAACTTTTATCTGTAACAGGTTAAACATGCATTAATCATCATATTTACACTGAGTCAGAGTCTCTGAGAGGTTTACGCAGGTCAACATTTGAATTAAATCAAAACATTTGTGTGAAAATTCAAGCAAATCTTCTCAATTTATCCTCATTATATTTAAAGTTCTGTTATCAAATCATCAAGATGTTTAATGATGTTTTAAGCACTCGGCTGCAGGAACCCAGGGGGCCTCGACTGAGTGTGAATAGTGTCTTTATAGAACAGCCAATATTTTGGGGATAAAAACTTTGAGAAACAGATATTTATTTCGCCAACACCATCTGTTTTCCACAAAAACCCCAGCGTGATAAAGAAAAGGCCATGGTGAGACTTTCTTTTCACCATCCTGTGAAAATGCAACAAAAAACTGTGGTCAGAGTCACCACTGCCCGTTCCTGGCTGTGCAGAGGGGAGTAGCGATTTAAAACTCCATTTAGGTTCCTGTTTACCTAAGAGATGATCCCCAAAACACAGTCATTCAACTGCTCACCCCTTTATCTGGTCATGAATATTCACATAATCCTCTCCCCTCTATCCCAGAGGCCCCTTCTTTAAAATGCTTGGTGGTGTGTAGGTTACCGAGGGTGGAGGAAATAAAAGAAGGAAGCTTTTCCCCCCCAAATCCTTTCGTCTAAGGCCGTCTCTCCACTGATCGCCACGTGAAATGATATCTCATTCAGTGGCACTCTGTAGAGGTCCTGCTGTGGCTGAAGCCCTGGTGAAAGCAGAATCCAGCCAAAAAGCTGTTAATTGATCTGTAATTAGACGATGTCTAAAACACAGAGTTTAAAACGAGCCCCTGTCCAGCTGCAGATGATCACTCTTCTTCTCTGCATGTAAAAAGTTGTTGTTGTAAAGAAGCAGCGGCTGTTGGGAGGAAGTGGTCACCGACAGGTTTTAGTACATGAAGACTGGTGTCAAGGTTGAAGCTTCTTTCACAAGCAGCTCTGACAGTGAAAAAGCTGCAGTTCACCACATGGTCATGAGAAACCAGCAGGGTGAGCCGTTGGCTTCCTGTCCGAACCTGTCATCATTCATGAATACACCTTTTATATCTTGTTACCGCCAAGGCTGCGACCATTAAAACGCTCCGCTGTTTCCGCCTCTGAAACCAGATCTCTTAATGTAACAAACAGAAAGTCTTTTTCCTTCATGTGCTGCTTGATTTGTCACTAAATCTGGATCGTTGCACTATAAAACCGGGTCGAGGGAGACGTGGACGCAGGGAGAGTAAGTATGTCAGTGACCCAAACGTCACGCCAGTGACAGAGTAATGAATCAGCACTTGCACTCGCTGGTCTTATCTAGAAAACAGATGCCTGAGAGACAGCAGCCCAAGCTGGGGAGAGGGATACACGGATCTGGATGGGTCAAAGCGTGGGGTCAACCGAGGGACAGACTAAACAAAAACACTAAACTTAACAGTGTTTTTGAAGGACTGGATGTAAAATTTTAGTGTGGGAGGCTGTAAAAATAAAGATAACAGTAATTCAATTTAAAAAACGGTCAAACTTTAACTCCAGCTTTAATGTTTAGAGGTATTATAATCAGATATTTCCACCTTTTATTTTGTAGGAGTGAAATGATTCCCAGAATTTATCACTTTGTATTAAATCTATTAATTTTGTGCAGCTTTAAGCTAATCTTGTACAGCACTGAGGCAAACAACTGTTTAAGAAGTAAAAATAAACCAATACACTCACTGCTCCCATCTACACTGAACGCAGGTCCATGTGTATTCAACAACCTGAGATGCATCACTGTTAAAGCAGAGCAGCACAGAGCAGCACAGAGCAGCACTTCTCCCTGAGCCCTCACTAATCACTGTGAAGGAAGGATGAGGGACGAGATGAAAGAAAACAGAGTGAGCGTGAGGCTGAGAGGGCATTCCGCTGAGCAAGCCCAGACAACCACAGCTTTATTGTTTTCTGCTTCCACACCAGAAAAAGGAGAAAGTGACTGCGTGTGCAGACACGCCAACACTTCACACATTATCACTGTTTTCAGAGCACCTCCTGTTGACACCTCTCATTCCTTAACCCTCAGATAACCTCGACACACAAAAGCTGAAATCCACAATTTTCCACAAATTGTTGCATTCATCAGTGCCAACAAGCCTCCAGTGAAGATTATGGGCTTATTGTAGGAGACTGCATCCAGGCCAGGTGTTCTTCTGAATCATACATGTGCTAACAACCAGCCCGTGATACTAATGGACTCTAAATCTAAATACGCCAGCAGTAGAAAATAATTAATTCACAGCGAAAAAGAAGTCCTAATGACAGGGACGTAAATAAATAAATAAAACATTTATGATCATTTTATTCAATAAACTTTTCAATTCACATTTTAATGCTAGTTACTGTGCAAATAAGTTTAGATGACTACAGACAATTATCTGCACAAACAACTGCATCAAAGTTGGGCGTTTAACGCTAAAATAATCATAAAAATTAGACCACTAACATCTTCTTTTAACAACAGGTGAGACGACAGCTCATTACATTTTCTGTAAAAGTCAAAAAACTAAATGTAACACTGTCACGTACCGCCCTCGACATACTGAGGGAACACAGTACGTGTTACTGTACAACCCTCTGCACTCGGCCGTGGCGCAGCAGCAGCAGCAGCAGCAGCAGCAGCAGCAGCAGCAGCAGCAGCAGCAGCAGCAGCAGCTCAGCGGTCTCGGCTCTGTGCTTCCACATTAGTCCTGGGCTTTGCTCCAGAGACGGCGCTGTGCCACACAGCTCGTCTGGCACACGCTGACACATACACACACCTCTCTGCAGTGTACACTGTACCATTCATTAAGGGTGCTTTCATTCTGTCTCTCTGACGCATGCACCTGACCTCTGTTTGTAACCTGAGCAATGCTGAGCCTGTTTGCAAGCAGCAGCAAACACAGCTGAACAACAGACCGCCCCTGGGAACATATTTTTGCCTTTGTTAAGTGTGTTTATCTTCTCCCGTCTCCTATCTCTCCTTCTTTTCCTTCCTCTCTTCCCGCCTTTTCTAATAGAAGATGTCCGGTGGAGGTCTCCACTCGGACTTTCTATTCTCTCTTTCTTCCTCTGTCAAGGGAAAGAAGGAGCAAACAGGGACTGGGTCTGCTGGACAGAGTCTGGAGTCTGAACAGCAATGAGATAGTAAAAAAAAAAAGAAAAACAACTCTGGGGAGATGGAGTAAGGTTTTACAAAAAAAACAAAAAAAGATGGCTGGATCAAATAGCCTGTGGTATTAGCTGGCTGACCTGCAGGGTCAGGTTATTGTGTGGGCTTGAGGCAATGTGACCTGCTGTCTTTAAAGGGTCTTAAAACAGAAGCAGGATAAAAATCTCAGATGATTTCATAATACCAAGGATGTGGTTGCTTCACTGTCCAACAAAATCCCTTTTCCTATAGAGCAATACACAGCTAGGTGTGCACATGTCCTGTCAAGTGTTCTGATTTAAATAACCACGATGCAGTTTAATGTCCACTAAAACACATTTCAGCCTAAAATCTACCACAAATTGTCAACTTCAAGTTCCCTGACTTCATGTTCTGATGCACCAAGTCAGCTGATCAGCTTCGAGTGAAGAACTTGTACAATCACACACTCGGTTCCTCGTGGCTGGCAGCACTACATGGAGATAGCTAATGACCCAAAAATCCACTTACACTCAAGAATGACGGAGCTCAAACTTAGGAAACATTTCTGAAGTTTGGGGAAGCGAAAAATCTGACAACATCATAAAATGGATAAGTTGAGTGAGTTAAAAAACTTCAGCTAGGTTAAGTTTGTCTGGATTTATTAAGAAAATGTTTAACAAAGCTGGAAAATGAGACGATAATCAACCGCTTCACTATGTTGATCATTTCATTAGCTTCTGATTCTTAAAAGTAAACAGAGAGACAAAGACCTTGATTTATATCAGTCAATGTTTTTTTTTTTTTTACATTTTAACAAAATAATTTGGCAGATATGACTGATTGTAACCGACCGGCTAACTTCCCCTTCTGCACTGGAGCTTGTAAGAAGTTACAGTGTTCATGACAGGCGTGTTTTCACCTTATAACATCACATGACAGATTCAAACCACATTCCCACATCTATCAGTGAGGTGGAGGCTGTGGTAGTAGGAAGCGGGAACGCCACGCCCGTTTGGAAAAGTTTGGGACCGACTTGCCTTGTAGGGTTTACAAGGCCGGGCAGGTTTAGGGACTTTTACAGAATGTAGTGTGGAACTAGATCTTGTCTGTTTCCTACTCTCATACTAGCTAATGTCATAAATAACCTGAAAACAAATCCAAGTTAATTCAACTTAAAAAAAAAAAATCTAAAAATGTTATTTTTACAACACTGTGTTGGAACATCAGAAAATCAACAGGTGAAAACTGGCTAATTTAAACAAACATTAAAACTCAAACGTATCAGCTACACACAACCTAAAAGCTCCACGATAATTAAATAAATATTAGAGAGCGGCTTCATAAGCTTTGCAAACAGAAACAATATTTAGATTACAATTAACTACAACGATCGCAGTAAAACAGACATTATTAATCAAACATGTGACACACGCTATGTTTTTAAGTCCTTTGCAGAAATACCGGAGGCTGCTGAAATGTTTCTGTCTGTGTTTTCCTGTTTGAAGTAACTCAAGACATTTAACCACATTCAGAAAGTTGCCCTCTGGTAAAATCCATGTGATGTGAATATTACACACAGTCACACAGGATGTGTGTCTCTGAGTAAAAAGAATCTGAGGTTATCTTTAAATGAGACGGAAATCCTGCTAATTCTACGACCTTATTATTAACATAATTATGTTAAAGACGTACAATGACTGCAAAATAAATATATACTCCCATCTAAAGCTGCGGCGCAATTAGAGCCTCCAAAGACAAGCAGAAAATCCACTTCTACAAGAACGTCCATTAATGGATTTAATGTGGTGAATGTAGAAATAATTTCATTAAATACATCTGATCTGAAAGCAGGGCTCTTAGGTTTGACTCTTTAATAAATTTAGGGTGATTGAGGATGTTTAAGGAACAACCAGAAGCCTGTAAGAATAAACGAAGCAGCTCTGCTGAGATACAAGCAGCTTTAACTCAGACAAGCTGTCAGTAAGAATTACACCTGTAATCAGAGTGTTGAAGCACCACTGCCACCTTCTGACGACGGATAAGATCTCCCTTAAATAGAAGCTTCTATTTAATAATAACCACAACCTAAAAGAGTAAACTTCAATCCCCCAAAAGTTTGAACTTAATGCTCTGAGTTTCAAATGTTCTGCTGTGGAAGTGTTGAAGCATCTTACTGAGATCCTCAGCCAGTTGGACTCTGCGTCCCGTGATGAGCTGGGTCTTTTTCTCTGTGTCTTCCCCAAAATCATCTAAAACCTCCTTCACGTTTTTCTCCAAACGCCTCACTGCAAGGAATGAAGAAAAAGAATGACGCAGTTTAAGTCAACAATAGCTCATTGAGTTTTCCTTTTGAATTCAGTGATCAAGATATTTTACCAATAATAAAATGGATGAGAGACGAGTCGTTTATTTTTACAGTGAGCATCTCTGAGAATATTGACTTTAAGATCCATTTTATTACTGAATACAATGGGATATTATAAAGCTTGGGTCTGAAACGTTCTGCAGATATCATCATATCTTTTTTCATATTTTAAGTATATTGTAATAAAACAAGTACAATTCTAATAATAGTACGGACAAAAAGTTAGCAACAATTTGAAACAGTCTTCTATTCTAAATAAATCCCTCACCCTCAGTGTTGGTGAGCTGCTGTCGAAGAGTGTTGGCTGTGATGACCAGCATCCTCTGTATCCTCCAAAATAGCACCACATCATTGCACTCCAGCTGGAGGAAACAAGCAAACCTGAATTTAATACATGTGTAATAATGCTAAAAATAAATGAGAGCTCATGGTTGACCATCCTCTCCACCCACTTCAGAGTCAACAAAGTGTCTCTGGTAGTAGTAGAATCCTCTCTTACAGAGGCTGCAGTGGGACAGAGCTTTCTGCAGGAAGTGTCTGCGGTACAGCTGATGCCACGTGTCTTTGATCTGTAAATATATGAAGAATATCAATAAATGTGCTGTAGAATAATATGACGGAGCAATAACTAAAACACACTGTCTTTAGAACTCACCAGCACCGGGTCAACTTCGACCCCTCGTCCCTCCAGGTTCTTCCTCACTGTGGTGACCTCATCATTGGCTAAGTAAGCGGTGTGGTCATCGTGCAGCTTCAGCAAGCGCTCCAGCTCATTTTTTGTTTCGTTACGAATGTGCTACAGGACCAGAAAGCAGTGAAATGTTAATGTGCTTTGATTTAACAGAGTCTGAGATAATCATGTCATTGTTATTACACATTTTGTACCCAAATATCTTAGTATTCACTTTATATTATTAAAGTGGATGGATTCTTAGGATAAGCTTGTGGTTCTCACCTGATCGGGCGTACGGTTCTTCCAGTTTAGCCACCTCTCTTTCCAGTTGGGGCCCACCATGTCTCTGATCACTGACTCAGCTTAAGTAGATGTAACGAGTCATTTAGAAAAGAAATAAAAGAGAGACGATAAAAACATAAGAATCTTTTACAGTCAACGTAATCTTGTTACCTGTGAGAGAGCTTGTTAAAACCTCTTTGAAACTAAATAATAATAAAACATAAAATCATGGAGTCACTTTGTAATATAAATGAATGTCAGACCTCTTTTAGCAGCAGTGTCCCTACAAGCAATAATTAGGATTTTGGTGCCAACATACAAAGGTAAACTATTCCATCACTTGGTTTAATGCAGTATAAAGAAAATTAACTTTTTTGAGAAAACCTGAATAGCAGATTAATTTAAAACTACATACTGTCTTTGAGGCGTGACTGTAAGGTTTCCTCCATGAACTGGATCGCTGCATCCCACTGAGGCTTGTCTGTGATGGAGCGGTCTTCTAGCGCATTGTGCTGAATCACCCTCTGACCCATATATTAATAGGATAACAAAAAATAATATCAATGTAATTTACTATACTGAGATGCATCATGGCACCTTGGATAAGTTATTTTTTTTTGTGATTACCAGGCTGTCCAAGGCCCTCTCGTTCCACTTGTGCCTCTTGATTCCTTCATCCTTCACAGCCTCCTTCAGCTTGTCAAAGATGTCATCTTGGTCTTTGCCTTTGTATTCAGCCATAAAGCGAGCAAACTCTTCCTGTAACGTCTCCCAGGCAACCTGAAGCAGGAAAATTACACAAAGCATACGGAAGAAAAGGACAAGCTGATATTACAAACTATTTTAAACTTAAGATTTATCTTGAAGGGTAAAATTACATTTTAAAAATGTTCTTTAATCAGGTCATTTATAAAGATATTCTAAAAGAATTACCAAAATCTGTTTTAATGCTATTAAAATAATCTGAATGGGTAATGAATAATCTTAAATTTTACCTCGAGGGCTTTGTGTGGAAGCTGCTTGTCAGTCCACTGCTTGAGTTTGATGTCCACAGTAGTGTTAAAGGTACCAGAGTCCATTGTTTGAGCAGCAGGCAGGTAGATGTTCTCAATGACGTGCGTGGAAACACGTTCCCACAGCTTCTTCTGGAGAATAGCTTCCCTGTGTGGAGAGAAAACTGGAACATGTGACTTTGGAACAAAAACAGCTGTCTGGTGGTTCTACGTAGTATTAATTTGTAACTTTGATGCGTGTTAACATCTTAAATCTGAACTGTTGATTCTAGTTGTGATTTGTGAGATGTCCCAAAACAACAACAATGTTCTGAACACTGTGAGTTCTTTAGTGTAGAAAAACAAGGGCTAGACAAAGATTCTTCACTTTTCTAGTCAAAACTGTTCCTGACAGTAAATTCCAACATGACCCTGTTAGTGTCGTCACCCTCCCCACTTCACTCTAAAGAAGTGTGAGAGTGGAACAATACTGAGTCCTCTCGAGTCTAGACCCCCCCCCCCATCACCAGGCAGAGCTGTCCCTTTCTCATTTATCATAAACACTTGCTCATATTTCATTTAGCTCCCCTTTTGTTTAGGTTAGCTCCCCTTACTGTCGATAAACGCTTTCTCCAATTGTGCTGGCTGGCTAACAGGGCCACCCTCGCTCGTGTCCGTGAGCCATTCATCAGAGTATTGATCTGAAGGCACGCACACAGGGGATGGCAAAAACACAATGCATACATCTCATTTAAGCTAGGTTTTCCTCTCGGTGGATAAGTTACCCCTTACGCTCACACTCAGATAAATGCAAAAAGAAACGCATCAGCAGAATCATGGATGACTATGAGCTGGAAATACTGCTGATACTTAATATACTTACTAAGAAGTATAAAGAAGGCTCTTCATTTGTGTACAATGTACAAAATGAAGTCCTTTTCATCGATATACCATCGACTCACCAGTGTTGTGGGGTCACTTGACTCAAACTGATAACTTCATCCAAGATTTCATTTTTTGCCTTTTCAAAAAGCTCATTCTGAAAAAAACAAAACAAAAACACAGTCCAATCACACGTGTTGCCTTTGTAAAAATGTTTTTAGAAGTTTTTAAATCCTATTTAAAGAAGAGTGAAAGGTCTTTATGGACCAGCTGTGTTTGTTCTCACTCTGTCCAGCTCTCTCAGACGAGGGTAGTTGTTCTTCCACTCTGTCTCCAGGTTGAACCGTGATGCTAGCAGAAGGAAGGATTATTATATAGAATATCTGGTCCAAACAAAACTTTTTAAAACTTATTATCAATTATATTTAATATAGAATTAAATAATAGGAAACTGAATAGTAAGATTGATGCTATGAAGTCCTCCAAACATTTCTCATCATGTTTCATTTCCACAGACTAGAAAAAGTCACATTTAAGGTGTTTTACAGCATTGAACGCTCGGTCTCCATAATCAGCATGAGATGACCACAGACACATGGCTTGCTTTATTTTCACTTGGTGTGATATAAAAGCCACTTTGAGGTTACTAATAGCATCCATCCTTTAATAAAAATGGCTGAGGACACTTTGCACACTCACTCTCTTAACTGGTCCTTTGGGAGGTGAAGCAATGGGGCTAACAGCACACTCTTTTTCAAAAGTCAGAGTTTTAGCTCTCATGTGTGCAGAGAGAGAAAGACAGACACACAAACACGGCATGTCTTCCCTCAGGTCCCTATCCACAGTGCAGATTAGTCTAATTGCAGGTTTGTGGCGCCAAGAGTGGAGGATGAAAGCCGGCTGCGTGTGGTTTGATGGGATATGGATCGATACACAACACAATAGGCCGGTGGGAACTGCAGTCTCAAAGCTATAAATCTCTTATGCTGTTAGCAATGGCTTCTGATTGTCTAGACTAATTGAAGAAAGCAGTTCAGAGGAGTGGGAAAAGTGTGGCAGGGTGAGCTGAGAGAGACTTACTGAAGTGGCCACTAGTAGAGAAGAAGCAGTTTGCTCAATTTACAGTTAAAATACTAACATAACCTCATTAAAACAAACAGTACTACAAGATTTATAGGTAGAAGTACTAAATCACAAAGACAAATCAGTCAGGTCTGTGTGAGCTGAAGGTGCAGTCATACCTTTGAAGACATCTGCTTGTTGCTCTACAGACTCCCGGACCATCTTCCAGAAGCAGTCTGAGACGGCCAGACTCAGGTTCTTCGTGGTCACCTGATGAGCCTTCAGCATGCCGTCTCTGGTGGCACATACGAATTACAGTCAGTGATGAAGAGTTTCATGCAGCAACTGTTAAATGTTGATTAATAAAGTATAACTTGCCTCACTAGTCTGGAGCTCTGGAAAAAGTCTTCCTCGTACTCTTTGATGGAGTCTATGCTTTCACTGCTGCTCCCTTTAAAATAAGACAGGATGAGCTTTAAAAGTCAGAGTTAAATGATAAAACTGTAAACACAGAATACCGAACAGCTGAATATGAGCAGCTACCTCTTCCAGTCACTACGGCAAAATACCCCAGAGCTTTCATAGGAAAGAGTTTCCCTTCAATTATTTGCTGGATCTGAAAAATAAAGATGTTAAGAACAGAAAAGAGATTCATCAGACTGGATCTGAACGCTGCAGCTTAAAGTCTCTTTTCCTGTTATGTGCATGATCTTAAATCACAGAGAACACCGCGTGGATTGAGCGCCCTCTTGTGGAGAAGACAGAAATAGCTTCAGTCACACTGAAACAATTTTACTACAGAGCAGTTGCAGAAGGTTTCCTAATAAAAGTCGACCTTAGCAAAGTTTTCCTTATTATTTTTGTGTTTTCAGTTCAGTCAGACTAACTTTATCATTTTGAGAACATGCAAAATAAACTAACAGAGTAACTGAAGCATTCCAGAGTTTGGTGAGGGAATCAGCTCCATGTTTTATATAGAAAGTACCAGTTCAGGAGTTTTTGTTCTCTTACCCTACTTGGACTGGCCAAGTTCTTCTCAGCCAAGTCGACTTTAGTTAGAACAAAGATGGTCCTCTTCCCGTGAGGGTCCATCTGACTAACCAAGTCTGTTACGATGCTCCGCTCTGCATCCACACTGCCATCTGGATGAAGAAAAGGGATGTTGTTGTGTTGTACTCAGAAATATTGTCTTTTTACAGATAATCTCTCTGTTTATGCTTTTACATGACTATAATAATCTAACAGTAAACTCACCCTGAATGCAGAGAATGATTGCATTGGGGTTCTGCATGTAGGCCTTGCTCATGCTAAAGATGGTCTCCTTAGTGTCGGACGCCATGCCTGTAGTCACCGTCTATCAAAGAGAAGCAAGAAAAAGACTGAAATGAAATTATAACAAACACATAAATCCAATTTTAACTCAAATACAGCATAAAGTAAAATTCAAAATGACAGCTTTATGAGTTTAACAGTGTACACTCACACTGATGACACCTGGTAGGTCAACAAGTACCATCCTCTGGATGCCCGGGCCTTTAACACTCAGTGATATCGTCTAACATAACAAGATAACATTAGAACTTCATGAAAAACTTACAACAACCTCATCAGTTATACATATGGAACAATGTTCAACCTCAGAGCTGACTGTGTGTCCTTCCTTCACACTCTTCCTCATCCTCAGCTCAATCTCTCGTCTCAGAGCAGCCAGCTGTAGAAAGACAACAGAAAGTGGTTTAAAAATCAACCAGGTTAAAGATGGAGCTCAGGTGAAGTTGTATCTGTGACTTACATCCTCCTCCTTAGTGAGGTCAAACTCTCGGCCGCTGTCTTTGAACATGGCTACATGGTGCGGGCCTTCGCTCAGTGTTACCTACAGAATGACAAATATGTCCTTCAGAAACATCCTGATCAATTTGTTACCAGTAGTTAACAAACTGCACGTGTTCTCTGGTTTTTTCTGACAAACATTAAATAATTCACTCAGATTTCTCTCACTTTGACAGGAGAGCGCGTCATCATTTCTCCCGAGCCTCTGGGGAAGATCCTGGCCTGGGCAATCATCTCCAACACGCTGGTCTTCCCAGCACTCTGATCTCCAACTACAACCACCTAAAACATAAAGAGCCAACTGGTGAGATATTTTCCAGATACAAAAAACAACAAAAACAAAAAAATAGATGAAATGTGACAAAACTAGAGTTAATAAATGTAATACCAGAAGGACAGAAATGGAAACTGATACAAACTGACGATCTCAATAATATTTGAATAAAGGTTTCACAGAAATTCTAATTTTACAATTAAAATATTAATTTCTCTGCAGCATTTTTTACTTTAAAACCCTTAATCTGGTAAAAATCCATTTCGAGGGGAAGAAGAAACAGATTCTCAACTTACTCTCGGTAAGTGATCCTGTGTGTTGTAATTGGCATCGTAATCAGACAAGATGTCAAGGACTTCTGAGTACAGGTCAATAAGAGATTTCTGCATAATGAGACACAATATTAATGAACATCAAGAAATTTATTGTCAAATTAAAATGAGTTTATCACTGTTTAACCAAGAAAAATGAAGGAATATCGCAATTACTCACAATTCAGTCAAGAAAACTGAATGTTTAGAAAAGTATTTCTGGATTTGTAAGGCTCTTATTTTGAAACATTCCCAGCAAACAGAGACATTTTTGCTAAATAAAACATAAAACGATGCCAGTTTGTTAAATTCACCTTGACTTTCCTTTGATGAATCCCCTTGTCGTCTTTTTGCAGGACGACTTTCCTTAACTCTTTATTTTCCTTCTCCAGTCTCTCCAGCATGCGTTGATACTTTAACTACAGGACAAACAATATTATCATATTAACATTAGTTACATTTAGAAAACTGTAAAAAAACTTCAAAAGGCCTGATCATTTTATCATTAAATGCCTTTTAAGAAAATCTCGAACCAAATTTATTGCAAAAGAATTCAGATTTAACTCAACATCAGAGATAATCAGCTGTACCTGTGTACGAAGCAGCTCCTCTTGAAGTTGGTCAATCTTCTCTTTATCTGATGACTGAAAAATCAAAGAAAACAAAGAAAAACAACAGAAATAAGATGTTATTTCTTCCTTTCAGATTTAAACTACACGACTCCCGTCACTCCTAAGACTCTACATCAAACATCTGGATTCTTTCAAACACCTCAAACGTTCAACACATGCAAAATCAGAGCAGAAAGTTAATGCGTGAAGAGGAGATCCAACAGTTCAGGCAGATATTTCTCATTATTCTTAGTGATCCACAAACAGGCAGAAATCAAGGAGAGAAACCTGCAAAATCAGGATCATTTTAAGCACAAAATCATTTTATTACAACTTGTTTTTGAATCAATGACAAACCTCCATTTGATTTAATGACTTTTACATAATTATCTCAAAGTATTTGAGAATTAAAGGCATGACAGACAAAATGAAAAAGCAGACAAGAACAAATAAACAAAAAACACAAATACAACAAACTACTTCACCAAAACTCCACCTTCACCAGAAAACTGGGGCAAGAATTGTGTTTTTCACAACCTTCTAGCAAAATGTAAAAATGAATCAGTTTCTAGTTTTGTAAAAGCAACACGAAACTGTGAATCATTCAGTCGTGTTTGTTGAAGTTAGATTCAGACAGGACAGTTCACCTCATGCAGCAGGTTGCCACTCAACTTCATGCAGTACTTCCAAACTACACCAGAGATATGCAGGTAATCCTCTAACCACTCCTAAGACACAGAGAAACTCAAGTGCTCGTCGTTTTTCTAAATATTGGCTTCAAAAGTTTGTAAATATTCCACGAATGACTGGAGAATTTTAGCACTCCTGGGAGAAACGTTATCTTTCACTATTTGTTTTACCTAAAACTGAGTAAAACCATCCCGCTGTTCACTCATAACAGTACGTACATCTAAACTTTTACTAAAACTAAAAAGAAGTTTTGCAAAAAGCTGAAAATAATTTTACTAGATTAGTATCTGACATGTTAAAGTAGAAATCTAAGAGTCTTAGAACACTGAGAATTCCTGTGGGCGTCAGCTCGAGGTGGGGTGGGGCCTTCACCTGGCGTTTCTGTGGAAGGGTTCTGGGGTTCGGAGGCGTACTGGGAGCAGGATCTTGGGGTGGCGGACGCGTACTATTGGCTGCAGCGGCTCTTCGGACCTCCTCCTCATGCTGCTGGATCTGCTGCTGAATAAGAATGAGCTCGCCAAGCAGACCCTGCTGGGGTACGTCATAATCAGAGAGAGGTAGGAGGAGCAAAATAAAAGTTAAAAACAAAACAACAACAGGCTAATGGGCTGGTCAGCCATGCAGGCCAATGCTGCATCCCAACACATGAAACCCTACTATGGCAACAGGCGCTGATGTTGTTCAGGTAGAAGAATCAGAAGTTCAGGTTTGAGTAATCTTGCCACCATCATCAGTGTAACCAAATAAAGTCTTTTTAAAACAGACTTTGTCAGACTGAAGGCAGAGGAGACATCTAATACCACAACCAGAGTCTCTCAGCAAGCGGCAACAAAAATCATTTACTCTGACTGTAGCTGTACGGTGTGTTTCAGAGTCTGAACATCAAGTTTTAATGTGCTGCAGGATTTTAACACAACGGGATGATGATAAGATTAAGATGAAGATTAATTGAGCAAAGCAAGCGTTAAAATCTCACAGGGTGATGCAGAAAGCAAGTGAAATCTGTCTCGTTTTAAAAGATCTCCAACATGACACACAGCTTTTTTCTTAAGTTTGAACACTTTTTTGCTGAAATGTTCAAGTAACAGTAGTTAAACTTAAATAAGTGTTAAAATCCACTGTAGAAGTGAAACCGTGGTCATGTTAGAGACCAGAAAAACAGGATACAAGTAGGATAGAAGAAAGGAAAGTTGTATATTTAAATGCACCTCTTTTGAATATTCAGTCAGACCTTCATGTTATTAAATTATGTACAAACTTTATTTAATGACAAAACATTAAAAAAAAATACTGAACACAGAGACAGTGAAAATTTTCAGGATGAATGAAAAAATAATGAAAATCAGGTATTTTTAGTAAGAACTCAGAAGAAATACCCAGAATCCATAAACGAGGTTTTATGGTTAAAGATTTTTTCTTTTTAAATGAACAAGTTCCTTTTCAAGAGAACAGTTGGATCAAAAAGAACTCCACGTGTCCAAATGTTTGAACTTAAAACAGATTTTTTAACTTACAGCCAAAATGTAAAGTTTGTTTTGTATTCAACAAAAATAAGCTCATACCTAAATTTCATGGAGGAAATTTTGATTCAACAAATTACAGGTAAAATGAAAAACTGCCCAAAAAAAAGCTGAGTAAGAGAAGCGGAGAGTGTCATCGTGTTCCACACACTTGCCTTTTTATACTGCTTGTCAGCGACGTCTTGTGAACCTGCAGCTGAAGAATCTGTAGCTTTCAGCGCCGGATCGCCTGATGTTTCTACCAGGAGAAACACGACAACCCCAAAATAAATAGTTATGAAAGAAAACACAGAAAAATGGATAATATTAAATTCATGATGACTTAATGATGATAATTCATGATGTCTCTAAATGTTTCCTTATGTATACATTTAATTTAGTACATTTAATAGGAAAATTAGACATAAAGTAGTCAATCTTGTGATGAACTACCTTAATTGGGATTAAAAATACTTTATAAAGTCAATAAAATTATTTTTTATTTCTAGTAACTGCAAAATTATCTGACAAAAGACTGCAACAAAAATACTGTTAGACACAGTTACTGTTCATGCATTGAGATTAAGAATACTGAATAGTATCACAAATTAAATGCAATTAGAATAAATCACTTTAAAACCATAAAATAAAAGTATAATTTCTGACAATATTTAAACTGAAACGTATGAAAACTTCATCCACCATAAATCAGGTTTTTAATGTTTTATAACTCGTGGTCCAGTCTACTACATAAACTCATTTATTATCTGATAAAATTCTGTAAAATAAACTGTTTACATTTTACAAGCATCTGCATGTCAACAACCAGAGGCAGAGAAAGATTCCCCAAAAGGAAAGTAATAACAGAGTGATTAAAGATAGACCTACTCAGGGCAGGTGGGAGAAAGGGAGGAAGTCAAAGGAGGCAAAAATCACACAAAATAAAGTACCAGCCAAAGACAGTCAGGGTCATATAGTAGAAAGGAAAGAGGTTGTCTTAAACTACCACTGAAATGTTCTGCCTTTCAGAACTCACTGAACTTTGTTTAAAAAATAATACAATCATTTAATTAAATAACTTACAAAGTTCTACCAGCACTCTTATTTTGAAATCCAAGATAGAACTAAAAAAAAAACTGGATGTCTACAAAATAAAACAGATAAAAAGTTTTAACCTGTCATGTGCTATTTCACAAACAAACAAAAAACCTGTAATAACACGATCAAATTCCCAACTGAGACCTGGAGGCTGGAAACCAACATCCACCCTGTGAAGGTGCTTCATCTTTATAGCCAAATTACTGCAACCAGAGCGACAGTGAAAAGTGCTTGAAGAGCGACAGGGAGAAATAAGGGGAGTGGGCGATTTCTACTGAACACAGGGTTTTACACACCTAACAATAGATGCAGACCAGAGGCTCCTTTGAGTTCACTACCCAAACTCACACCTGTGAAAATGTGGAGGAGGACAGGAGGGCGGGGGAGGAGGAGAAAGGAAGAACATAAGATAATAAAAATCATGAAAGACAGAGGCAGAGGGATGGTGGTCATACCAGGAACATGACAAAAGGCTGCGTGTTATCGAACAGCTGAGGACAGGTTTTTTACTGAAGAAGTAATTTAATGAGAAACTGATAAAAGAGGTAAATAGACCCTCAGAGTCCAGTAAGTCTGAAAGTATTTACTGAATATTAAAATAATTTGATGTCTGATTTTTTTATTTACCAACATGAAACCTCTATATAATCAGTTCCTCTGTGACTTTCAGCAAAAAAACTTTTAGACAAGAAACTTGGAGTTCAGTGATCAGAAGAAAATACATGTTACACTACTGGAGTCAAATATGATAAAAATAAAAACATTTCAAAGCCAGGTTTCATCCAGTGTCTCATTTCATGGCTGGACTGACTTCTATGTTTTTTCACTTGCTAAAAGCACAGCTGATCTTTTGTTTACTCACCAGAGGAAAGGAGGCTTTTAATGAAAGTGAAGTTCTCTCCTATTTTTTCAAAGTCTGGAAGAAGTTTAGCGATTTCTTCCATCTCTGGTAGAGCTTTGGCAAGTTTATCTTTAAAGGAAACAGAAAATGAGTCAAATGAAGGAGACAGAAGACGTCTTTACAGCTGCAAGAAGGAATGTGTGTAGCTGAGCTTTTATTATAACACTTGAACAGCATATTTACTTCATGCATAACAGTTTACATATAAATGTCTATGTGAATGTCAATGAACACAGACAGCCCAAGGCATTTAACAGATGCATCAAAGCTTTGATCAAAGTTTTAATGGTGCTAGTAGATTTCTTTGCAAAGAACGACTTCTCTGATACTTATTTAAAACCAAAATATTGGTCATTCATAAGTATGACATAAATCTAGATGGTGCCGTGGTTTGAGGAGTAACTGATATGTGGAAAAAACACAGAAAAATCACATTTCTTTAGTAACACTAACATAAAAACTGTAAAAATAAAAAGACCTTTCTACACAAACACAATCCTATTAGTATGAAGCCAGTAAAATAATCAAAAGATGTATCTTATGGTGAGTTTAATGTCTTTCAGCGCAATAATCTGAACTAGAACAGAATACTCACAAAAAATATAAATAAACTTACCAAGATCAATTTGTTCACTCAGTTCCCAGATAAAATCAGGAATGACCCAGTTGTATTCGCTAAAATCAGGCAGCATGTCCTTCCACTCTTCATAAGTCTGGGGATTAAATGTCAAGATTGTATCAATTGTCTTTGCTTGTTTTTAAAAAGCATCTGTGTACCATTAAATCCTCATTGCACAGCGTTAAGGCAAGTGATAGGAAAAAACGTGGGATTGTGTTGCACTGACCTTCTTTGCTGTGTACCCTCCTCCCACTGCTGAACCCAGCAGAATGTATCTGAGCTTTAGCAGCCGCGCAGCGAGGCGAGCCACCCAAAAGTTGCGCTGCTGTTGGTAGTTATGACCACCTGATCCTGGAGGAGGCTTAGAAGGTCGCATGGGCAACCGAGACATAGAGGTAAAATATCGAGCTGCGGTACGATGGGGAGGTCGGTGAGGGTTAGAGTTTCCAGAGTAGCGATGGTGAATGGCACGAGACAGAGGGTGGAGCTTCTGCAGCGGGATCCGGAATCTCACACCCATATTGTTCGAGACGAGGTTCCTACAGGCCACGCTGTAATTAAACATAACAACAAAAACACATGTAAGCTTCATCACTTAGACAAGACAACGGCAGAGTGTGGTGAATCATGACAACATTATTAAAGCAAAATTTCTTTATAATTTGCTTCTAAACAGAAAAATATTCTTATATTAATCTAAAAGGGTTCTGATTGACAGTTTCTGTAGACTTTATTTCCAAAAACCACTTATTTTTACTAATTTGCTATCGAGACAAGTACTTTACCATTATCAGAGACATGTTTTTGGTATGTCAGGCCAATTAACACCAACCTATTAATCATTCACATATAAATTACCATAAATCAACATGTTTTCTTTTAGATTGCTTGAATTTTATCTGTTAAAAGAATCCTAAACCCAAACAACAATAAACTGTAAAAACAGCAACAACTAAATTTATATACAATCTAACTGGACTTCTATGAAATAAATTAGCTCCTGATATGTATAAAAGCTTTAATAATTAACCAAGTATAGGTAGTTTATTAGCTGATCAGACTGAAAGTCTGTCAGATGAAGAATCATCAGAACAACAAACATGCAGAATTAATTTAAATTAGCACTGACCGTCACACCAAACACTAAACTAACCATGTTTAGAGGTTATCTGACATAATACAGAAGTCTATGAACATGTTTACGTGGTTTTAATGTACAATTATAAACATCAGAATTCTTCAAGTTACAGTTGCTTGAGAACATCGACAGTTTTATTCCCGAAACAGAAAATACAATAAACAAATGTAACACTGTATTTTCTGAAACTGGGTGTACAAACAGAAAGCTGGTAGGTTGCCCTCACTTCATTACACCACAGTTAGCATTAGCTTCTGTTACCGATACCTTCCGTTTTATAGAAACTTACCAGGCAGTTTTGCTCCCGACACGCAACATGATCCTGTTAACAGCAGCTGGACGTCGGTCTCTCTCAGATTCACTCTTCAAGCACAGTCTAATTCATCTTTCCAAACTGTACACATCTGTTTCTCGGCTACTGCAGCTAGCTAACAAGGACACAGCCAGAATGACAGTCCAATTCCTGTGAACGGTACGCCCTCCAAATCGACACGGGTAGAAAATCCTCCTGTATTTTTGTTCCGGGACATAATTTAGTCACAATCGATAACAATGCGATTTCAGATCACATTTTATTTGTGGCACACAAACCAGCTGCAGCTAATATGTCTGCCTTTCGTTTATATGTTTGGTCAAAAGGTGATGATGAACACGATCTTTTTTTTGTAATAAAATCAGACACTAGATGTCACACATGTCAAACTAAACATTTTTTTTCCATTAAATTTCCAAATGTTTACAAATAAATTCGAATAAAAGCTAGTATGTGTAAAGTCCTCACAGAGTGTGATATTGTGCACACATAAGGAAGGTGTAGATAAAGTTGTAGTTAAATAAAACGTTATTCCACAGTAGGACATTTAAATGAGCAAAACTGATAATGGTGAAAGAAAATGCAAATACAGGTGCAATTCAGACTTAAGAACAACTGCAATGCAAATAAAGTGAATGACTAATAGAGCTCCAGATATGTATGAAAAAGTGTCTATAGTTAATTGCAGGTCCAGTATTAAACAGTAATATTTTCAGTTGTAGCTGACACGCAATCATTTTAATGTTCTCACATTTGTATCTAATTTCTGAAAGATTAAAAACAACAATTTTGTTGTAATTCAGCTCTGGTGACATAATACTTTTTGAAGACCAGTGAGGTACAAGAAAAGTCTGGAACATCTGTATTTGTACAGGATTTGTACAACACGGAATGTTTTTAGAATCTGTTGCAAATGTCCCTCACTACACACCTTACCATTTAAATAATCAAAACATGAAGCTGAATCGTCAGACCATGTTGCTTTAATGACAAATGAATTTTGAATGGCATGAGTTCAGAGACCAGAAGTTAGTTTATTCCAGCAAAATGCTCGATTTAGAGTTCAAAGGAAACTGAAAAAAAATGAGACAATAAAATATGAAGCATTTCAGATTATCTTCTAAATTACAAGTTTAATTCATGAAATTGGAGAGCATTAGCAGCAATTTAAAATATCAATAATAAAACCTGGTCATTTTAATTATTCAGTCTCTAATTTCAAAGGTTTCTTAATCAAACTGCATGTCTGAGGCCAAAAATGATAAAACTTTTAATGTTTGTATTAAGGCTATTTTTAATCATCATACTGTCTCTTACATTTAAATCAGATAACTAAAAAAAAAAGAAAACAGACATGCAGGATGCTTTGGGAACATTTATTTCAAAGAAAAAATAATCAAGATTATATTTCTAATACAATCCTTTAGGGGGGAATCAAAAATAAATAAAAAATAAGTTATGAAGTACAAAAACTTTCTAAACCAAGTACATCATTGCAAATAAAATAAAAAAATACATATATCCCAGGTGAGCCGACAAAGTGAAAGATGCAAATATAAAATACATCAATGAAACTGAGTAGAATTGTAGTTGGACTGGGTGTGATTTAAAAATGGATTTCAACAATAAAGTTTTCACATGATTCAGATTTAGCCTGAATTTAATTTCTTTACAGTTTCCTCCTAAATACCACCTACATGTCACTAACCCAGAGAATTCCTTTCTGTAGATTGTTAAAAAACCTGCGACCTGAACAGCTGGTTGTACCAGGAGAAAAACAAAAACTTCATGAAATTTGTTGCAAATACAAGAATAATAATGAAGTAGAAAAGCAAAAATAACATTTAGTTTTTTCCTAGATGAAGATATCGATATGGCAGCTGAGTGTAAATAATTATTTGTAGCAGCAATTAAGTTTTATAAAATGAAATATTGAACAGCGACATTCTGTTTGCCAATGAGAGGTTACATTTACAAAAAGGTGCAAAAACTGTCATTGAATTATTGGAAATAAAAAAATAAGATATGTATCGGATGATCAGAGAACGTTTCAAATGCACCAAATATTTAAAGGTATCAAAGGCAAAAAAAAAAAAAGCAAAATTCCCTTTTTGTTTCAGATTCCTAGTTTAATATAAAACTTTGAGGAAAAAGAAGAAAATAAAAAGAACAAAGCAGCAAAATAGAGATTTGGAAATCAAGGGAAATTTTTTGGGGTTTCAGATTTCATTCAAAGTCAACAACAGAAACTGGCTAATGTTTCTTTACCTGCATGTGGCCTTGTCAAATTTATTTTATTTTTTTTGCAACAACTGTAGCAAATGTTTAATTAAATGCCCAGAACTATGATGAAGCAACGTCACAACAAAAGTGAAAGAAATCCAAAACACGCAGTACGAATCAAAAAGACTGATTGCAACATAGTACCAACAGAAGTAGAAAAAAATAACACAGCAGCCCTTTCATAAATCAAAATCTAAACATTTTTAGAATTAAATCTTTAGACTCTGCTGCAAACATTAGAAATATACAACTCATATATACAGATAGACTCTAACCTCAAATATTATTACATCCACTTAAT
The DNA here is from genome assembly GCA_006937955.1 of Pachypanchax playfairii. Lineage (NCBI taxonomy): Eukaryota > Metazoa > Chordata > Actinopteri > Cyprinodontiformes > Aplocheilidae > Pachypanchax > Pachypanchax playfairii. The sequence goes on from SSNP01000070.1 coordinate 1,024,110, forward strand.
TTCCACTTGTGTCGAGTCAGATTATCATTTAACACAATCTGAGCTAAAAATCAAACTTTTGTTTCCTTATCATTCACTATTTTTGTACAGAACAAGTACAAACGTGATGAAAAGTCTTTGGAAATTAAAAACAGTGATTACTGTATTGCATTGCATTAAATGTTTTCTGAACATTCAATCTTAGAAAAAAACAACAACATATATTCAAAAACAAAGAGGCTCTTGTGATGTTTATGGCCAGTATCAGACTGTATAAATTAAATGGGAACAAAGAAAAGAAAAAAGTAAAATCACACAGTCTGAAATGATTTGCTTGTCAACTGTACATGTATCATAATTTTCATTATATCACATATATATATATATATATATATCATCTTAAACTGACAGAGATAATGCATCTATGAAAATCAGTCACATTTGATATCTTCCAACATTATTGATTTAAATGCCAAAAAAAAGCACAAAACTTAAAATATAGCCCTTAACTACGCAGAGATCTAGAGTTCTATCAGTATCCATCTCTTGTGAATATTTTGGAAAAAGCAAAGAGCTCCACCTAGATAAGATTCTTTGCATAATTTACCTTTTTTTAAATTGATCTTCCACAGGAAGAAATCATGTGTAAAAAAATAATATAATAAGCTGTACTTCTGATTTAATCTGAAAATAATCTGAGGAGTTCGAGGATGTATGAAGATTTCATTCATATAGTGGCATGCACGTCACTAACTATGTTAACCAGACAGGTACATGCTGTTTCTGCTGCTTTTATTTTTAATATACAGATGCTGATGTATTTCCTTTAAGTTCTACGCTAGTGTCACATAAAGGATGTAGAGCGTCTATCTTAAAAACCATTAGTTTTCTTCATGCAAGTCTTTGTATGCTGCTGGCAGCAAATGGCTCAGTAATGCTAGAAAATAAATAAATTCAGACAGATCTGAAATCAGTTTTATAACCACACTATAGCCAGGTTTGCATTTTATCGTGTTTAGATAAACGGTAGATGCCAGAGGAAAGACTGCTGCTCCTCATCAGACTTATTAGCACTTATGATATTACAAGACAGCATTACACGTTAGTGTGACATGAACATTAATGTATGAAGATTCAGCCACTTGTTTTAAAGGCATGTAAAGTATTTGTCATTAATATATGTAAAAAGTCATTGTTTTGTGTCAGCAGGTCAGGAATTCAATCAAAGACAAAAGTTTTCCTCTTTTTCCTATTTTCTCAAATTTTCCAATAATATTCTAATATTAAACCCCAATATTAAACTTTGAATACAACAGACATCATCCTGATAATCTCAATTTCATTGACGGTTTAAGTGATTTTTGAATAAATTCTAGGATAAATGTGACCCGATAAGCCAAATATTTTAGTTGTTTATCTAGTCATTTATCTTGTGATAAAGTTGTGCAATTATAAAAAAAAGTGCACTTTTACCAAAACCTGCTTTGCCTACTTGTGCCAAGGATCAGTTTGAATGTCAGTGGGTTCAAATCTGTTGTGCTATTTTCTGTATTTATGGCAGCAGGTATATTAATACCTAAATGGGGTTTATCAGCTCCAGATATGTTCTTTTTAAATAACATGAAGCAGTTTTCAAGCCATTTGAAGTTTTCCTATATGAGTGTGCAACCAAACTTGACAGTCACTTACAGACTGAAACTGGCAACAATTAACAGCATGCTGGTTCCAAATAACATCCAAATGCCCTCAAATTTATCTTCTAAACTATTTTTGCTCTCCTGTTTTAACCAGGTATCTAAACTAGTAAATGACATGTGCATTGATGCAATTTACTACGTGTAGAAAACCACGACAGAGTTGCATGAGTGTGAACTTTGCTCAGAAAGTCAGCCGATAATGTGTTCTTATTTTATCTTAAACTCTTGTATTATTAACCAAACTTTGCAGAGAGTTTGAGTCTGACAGGGTCAAAATTCAAACTCTTTATCTTTAATTTTTTTGTGTTTCTCTTCATCCCAGAACTAATGAAATGTGTTGACTGATAATTACATTAAGTATTCTGACCAGATGCAGCTCAGATTTAAAGGTGGTGATGGTGGTGGTGGGGGGGGTCTGAACATTCAGTGAAAGGACCACTGCAAAACTGTGACTTGGTAAATTTGACCATCAGTCTGAGTTAAAAGCTGCAATAATTTGCTCAATAAACAGCATTTAACTTCCATGTTGTTAATGAAATGTAAAAAACCAAGAGAGACCTGAGATTATCAGGACTGAGGGGTGGTGGAGACCCCGGAGTTAGTGTCACACTCATAACTGATTCCTGTTTGGTATCGAATAAACATACTGTTTCAACTGTTGCAAAAAAAGCATGAGGAGTAAAGACAGGCATTTAGATAACGTGCAGTTCTAATACCCGTCATAAGAGTGTCTGCTTTAGGAAAGATTTTAGCACTGGGGGGTCGGCGGGTGCTAGGAGTCGATAGAGATTTGATAAGTAGAGCCATTTTCTGGGCGGGGCTTGGCTTCTGTGGTGGTGGTGGGCTTTGGGGGCCAATCAGGGTCCACACTGAGCTCCTGGGCCAGATGCATATATCGAGCTTTGGGCATCTTCTTACGTGGGCAGCACAGCCTGGACAAACACTTGAATGCCTGCAGGTCAATTCCCCCCTGAAAATACCATGACGCAAAAAAAAAAAAAGTTAAAAAACACGATCGAGTACAAAATAAACGTTGGTTTGAAACTGTGATCTGTTTATCTGAGATTTCAAGATAAAGTTACATGCTACTACATCTATTACATGCAGGTTTTATGATAAAATGACATTTCATACATGCAAGTCACTCAAAACAAATCAGCATCTGAAGGAGTTGTCAACAGTTTAAATGTTGAACCTACTCCTTAAAACAAGCTAATGGAGTCAAACATCAAACAAAAAGATTCACCAGCAGGTTTTTAAAGATACAATTAGACTCTGTATTAATCCAGACAACATAAAAAAGTCATGTCTAATTTTACTTGAGAAGGAAGACAGAGATGACTGAAAGTTAGCTGGAATCTAACAGGAACTACAAGCTCAGGGAGAGAAATACAGCAAACAAAACCTTGGAAACTACTGAGAAATTAATGGGGGAAATCAACTATCATGTAAATATTTTAACACAAACTCATTTTTAACTGGAAATAGATCATGACAACATGTCAAATTCAGCTGTTTTTATCATGGGAGGTTATTTTCTCAAACTTCTTCAATTTTATGCTGATAAAAACGTATTTATTTACTCTTGAGCCCTAAAAAATATGGAGACAAATTTTCAAAATAAAAGTTGATTTATTTAAGATGAACTATACTACGTTACCTTGTAGCGAGCGGTATATAGTGTTCAGGGTTAATGATGAGGACATTTACTGAACACAAGCAGAATGAACAGGTCTGAATCTACATCTCCGGTCTTTCAGATTTAACTTCCTCACAGCCCTCCCCCAAATTCTTTAAAGTTATTGAGTACGGCAGGTGCTATTTGAGAATGTAAAAGCTGTGAACTGTCAGAAACAGAGTAAAGAAAGAGACTGATGTCTCTCACATGCAGTTTCTTAGCAGGTGTAACATTAGAGAAAGAAGTGAGAACAGAAAGAAGGAACCATCACACACGAGGAACAAGAAAGGGCGAGTGCAGAAGGTGTCAGATATTCCGAACCTGTGGTGTCGGGGCAGCAGGGGTGACGCCAAAGTTGCTCTGTTTGTCTCTGCTGAACACAAGCTTCCATAAGACGATGTCAAGGATGAAGGTCTATGGAATAGCGCAGCGGGCAGGGAAAGAATTACAAAAACGCTGATTTGATTTCTTTTCCATTCCTTCTGTTTTTTTTTAATTTGCTTTTGACAAAGAAGTCAAACTGATTTGTAGAGCCAGAAGAAAACAGAGCTTATATTTGTTCTAATAAACCATTAATAACTACATGTGAGGTTAAGATCAAACTGTAAGAAGAAATTATTTGGGTTTGACAGTCTTAGTATGAGTTGAACTGAATTAGTTGATTAACTTGAAAGAGAATTTGCACTCAAAAGGTAAAAAATGTAAGACATGCTAAGCAGTGCGTGTATGTGAGGGCAGCCGTCTAAGAAGGAGGCGAGCGCTAGTGTTGCTGCTCCACTGAGCATGACAGGTCAGCATTAAACTAACCACTAGATGTAAATATATATTCTACTGTTAAAAAGCAACTGCCTAGTTTAATAAAAGTCATACGAGACAAAGATACAGAACTTCGGGAGATTTCAGAAGTCACCAAAATGCACAAATTTCATTACAGAATGTTATTAAAGAAACTTTTATAACTTGATAACAAGAAAACGATCTAATAAGACAAAGATGAGCACATTGCATGAAAGAAATCAAAAACTGAACATGACAAAAACAGCTACCATGACTGCACGTGTTACTGAGTGTGTCTTACCTCTACCAAAAAAGACACAGCAGCATTGACAACAATGATGAGGAAAAGCTTTACCCTCCATTCAAAAGGAACACAAACTATCTGTATAAACACAGAAATGATCAATAGTTAAAGTGAGTATAGGACTAAAGATTCAACTGCATGCTAAACATTAACACGTCCAACAAATCAAAGTTTCCAGGAGGAGAATTAGGTGATTTTTACCCACCTCTAAAAACTCATCGATGTTTTGAACAGGATGAAACATGATGAACAGCAGGAAAAAACACAAACTCAAAATGCAAAGTACAAAAGGCCCTGAGGGGGGGAGAAAAACACACGTTAAATATCTAACAGTGACTGTAATAGCATGTTTTATCAGTATTTGGAGGGAAGCGTCTTACAGTTTTTGTAGCTAGGCTGCCTGAAAGGTTTTCCTTTAGAAAAAACAATGGCAACGATGAGATACTGAAAGCAGGAGACGTAGAAGAGGCTCGTGTTCGCAAAGTTTTGGATGTTGTGTTCGTCTATCTCAGTGTCGTTGAGGTCCGACTCATTCAGATGTGATGAGATGTTGCACACGCTGCACGTGGATAGAATTTCAGTCAGTGAAATACTTTTAGTCTGTAAGCAACATTCACAAATCCAACTGCGCAAATAAAACTGTTACATTCTGTTAAAATTCACTGATGCAACAATGATGTGATATTTCTGACTCACTCTGTAAGAGGATTCCAGATGGTGTACCAGGGCTGCTGTTGGACCCAAAGGAATGTAACGGTCTGGAAGCCCAAGCAGATGAGGATCTGGGTCAGCACAGAGAACAGCAGTGGCCCTGAGATCAGACCTGATGGGGGACGACGAGGAACCAGTTCCTTCCACGCTGGGTTCAAACTCACTGAGGAGTAAGTGAAACAACAGAAGTGCGGAAACAATTAATGAAGGTGACAAAATAAAAACATAAAACAATCATTGTTTGATCTTTTTCTGCACTTACTGGTAAAAACAATTAGGAGAATGATGGCAATGTCGATAAACAGGAACTGGAAGTCTCCGAGGTTACTGGAGATCTTAGACAAAAAAACAGCAGAATAAAACCGTAAACAGAGATTATCATTGATTTTACTGGGACTATTGATTAAAGAGGCTATTTTATGTACCCAGTAGAGATGAGTGACACTAATGTACTGGATGATACTGTAGAGAGCCATAAACTTGAAGACACAGAACGAGGTGATGAGAGCAGCACGTCCCTCCCTATAAGAGCAAGAACATACAGTGTCATCCCTGATATTAAAAACAATGAAACATCTGAGCAAATATTAGTCTTTACAATAGTTTTTAATTCAAACTTGTTAAAGAATGAGAGTAACACCTGATGAGGTTCGGGACACAGGAGATGTTGGAGGTCCTTGAGGTGAAGGGAGAGGCTACTGAGGCTTCAAGCTCTGACAGAGAAATCCCACTGTGAGCTCTCTTTAATGCCTGAGTGAAGGAAACACCAGCTTATACACACTGTACTCATTCTATGTCTGTCACAGGATGGCACTGTTTTACAGATGTTCACAAATCTGAGACACGTACCCCACAGTCATTCGCTCCGTCTCCACACATCCCCACAAAGTAACTGAGAACAAATAATAAAAAGACTCATTTAAATGTTTTAAATTTTAATTCCACTGATTTTGTACGATTCAAAAAGTAACATTTATCTGTTCATCCCATTTTCAGCTGATTCCAGTTAGATCATGTAGTTTTAGACGATTACATAAGAGACACGTGAAACTTTGGACTGGTTATCAACATATGTTTTCAGAGGTGTTTGACTTTATTACTCACTCCACCCCCTGTAGAGTCTCAATCAGCTGGGTTTTCTGGTCAGGCGCCATTCTGGCAAACACTGTCCCGTGCAGCACAAGCTACAAAACAACACACAGTCACAACACTCCTTCGAACAGTGTGTGCTGGAAGAACTGTTCTGCTCAGTTCCAGAGAAAATGCAAGAGAAACTTTAAATTGATTTTAAGATTCTTTGTACCTTTTGAAGCAAATCAGGAAAATGGTCGACAATTACAGCAAATGATTTCCCATTCATAGCAAAGTGATACATTTCTTGTGTTTTCGGCTCCTCCAAGTGACCCACATCCTCCAGGCTGATGTTAATTTCCTGTTAAACAAATGAAATATAGATAAATTATATTATTTATACACATTACATTATTAGCATCATTTCATAAACTTGCATCACACTAAATGTGGCGTAAATGACAAACGTGAAATATCTGTTCAGAGTTGATTTATCTGTTTTTTCCTTTACCTGAAGTCTCGTTGTTTTGGTGGGTTTGTCTGCATATCTCCACATGATTTTGGCGGCTCGTCCATCATGAGGTGGTAGAGCATCGGCTATGATGACTGTGTCTTCGGGAGGGATCATTCCACAGTCACGGGCCACAGAGACAGCTGTTAACATGTTGTCACCTGGAAAATGGATGGAAAAATCATTCACTAAATTTCACATATTTTGAATAATGTTTCACAGAAGCAACCTGCACTGAGCTGAGATCAGCAGCTGCATGCAAGGCAGCACACAGTAAAAACAATGGCTTCTTTTCTTCTTCGTCTCCTACTGTGTTTCCAATCAGTCAGAAGCTTGTAAGTCAAGAAAATATTTCTTGAAATAATCTTTGTTAGGTAACCGTACAAAGAACCGGAACAAGGTGAAATAAATAAACACACTGGAATGACTCTGACTTAAAGCACAGCCAAAAAAGTGTATTAGCTGAAATTACAGGAAAAAAACCAACAAAAACAGAGGGATAAACTCTTAAGAATTAAAACACAACTTGATTTCCTTCTTAATGCTGGTTATTTTGTTCAGATCTCACCAGTGACCATGACAGTGCGAATGTTGGCTTCATGAAGATCCTGCAGGACTCCTGGAGTTTCAGCTTTCAGCTTGTTCTGCATTATAATTAGACCCAGGAACTCCATGTTTGTCTCAATGTGATCCCTGATAGAAAAAGCAAATCTGATGTTATAAAGACACTAAAAGTGTATGAGATTTTTCTGCTTAAAATTAATCCCCTTAAGTCAAATTTGCTGGTTTTAAACAGATAAAACAGATGCAAGTTACACAGATACAAAAGAAATTGAGGTGGATTTTTTTGTACTTTTCCCACACATGCTGTGTTTTAATCATTTACACAGTGTCTCAACATTGTATGTAACGGTACCTGCTGATGTTCTGGACTTTGTGCCAGGTGAGTTTGGCTTCAAGACGACGACGAGCCAAAGCGATGACTCTGAATCCCTGCTTAGTGTAACCCTCCATAACTTCTGCAAAGTTCTCTGGCACTGTCAAATAAATATGAAACAATCATCAAATGAGGAAGAAACCACCAACTTCTGGGGTTTATGCATTCACTCAGGTTTCTTTAAAGGAAACTCTTGTTTAATATGTCAAAGAAAATGTTTTACAAGACATAAAATTAAGATTTTAGGATTCTGAAAATTGTGTTTTCTTAGCAGGTGCTGCACTGAATAGCTTCCTTTTAAAACTTCTCAGCTGAGAGATAATAATAATAATTTGTAGTAGAAAACAACTTTGCTATATTTCTTCCCCTAAATGCATTGGGACCGATTTCCACATCAGGATGAAATGAAACATATTTTCCAGATGTGTTAATCATCCCAGTAGTTAGAGTTTGAGAACACCTCACCTGTCTCTTTCTTGCAGAGACTAGCCACCACCTCTGGTGCTCCCTTCATGTAGGCATCCATACGTTTCTCCCCCAGCAGACGAGCTACAACGCTCATCCTCTGAAGTGCTGAGGAAAACGGAAACTGCCGCACGACACCGATCTCATACACCGACTACACACAGACAAAACCACTGAATTAGTATTACTGGAATTAGAATATAATTAACACAATGGAAAAAACCACTAAAGTTTAAATGTTTGTTAAATTAATCGCTAATGATCATAAACAGACTCGAGCTGAAATTGACAAAACTGTCAACTTTTTAGAAAACAAATAATGTAAAAGAAAAAAAGAAGTCTAAACAAACAATGTTTGAAAAAAAACCAACATTTAATTACGATTCTTTTTTTTTTTTTTTTAAATGACCCAAACAGTGAATTCAGCGAGAAACAAAACAAAAAAAACACTTTAATGAGAAACAGTAAAGAAAATAAACTTACCGAAAGCTCATAGAGTTCCTAGAATTCAAAACAAAAAAACAAGTGATCTAAATAAATAAACCTGACAATAGTTTTGATAATAATTGCTGCTGTCGTGATGTTATTTAAAGACAGATTATTGTAGGGAAAATATGATCGTATTTACAGTATTTTAAAGTCTGCACAAAACACAGTTCATTTTATATTTTCCTCCAAAATAAATACACAAAGAGAGTAAAATTGTATTAATTCCTTATAAATAAACAGCTTGTGTGCGTACCATGTCCTGTTCTGGTGATAAATTGGGCTCCGGAGGCAACAGCTGCTTTGGTGGGCGAACCACGGTGGGCATGATCCGATTATGGAGAGATGTTTCCTCCTCAGTGGCCTCCTCCAGGATCTGGACCATGTTAACAGACAAGGAGGGTTTAAAAAACACACCCTTTTCTCTTTATGTTTTATTATTTGTATTTTGTAAATGACCTGTAAAAAACCACATGCCAGCTTCCTCCAGCCAACCAGCCATGTGTTGTTTAATCCTCCAATCAAGTTAAAGTCTAACACAACTGATTTCAATCAATGGGAGATTAACATGCTTCAGTGGAGCTTGAGGACATGATGGATCAGGTGTGTTGGAGCAAGGGATCAACTAAAACATGCAGGGTATAGCGGCCCTCGAGGACCAGATGGAGTAAGATCAACTCACCCAGCCTGTAGCCTCAAACATTTTGAGGTCCAGTGGGTCTCCAGACAGCTGGCCATCTATTTTGGTAAGGGAGTGGCAGGTGGCCATACAAGCCACAAACTGGGACTTGACGAGACTTTCCTTGTAGGCATTTTCCTCTGACAGGTGAAAACTAAGGAGGCAAGAAAAGATGACAGATGAAATATAAGACTTCAGTTACACAATGAGACAATAAAACCCAGATTAGGTATAAAACAGGACTGAATTGTGAAAACTGCAGTTATGATAGGTGTAAAGCATGTTTAAAATGATGCAGCCAAAATGCCTCACAGCAACATACCATATGTTTTATAGATAATAATTTCTTACCTGCCGTTCTCGACTCGCTGAACTCCCCAAAGGTCTAAACCATCTTCTGTCAAAGTTCCAGTCTTGAAGAGGAAATAAGAAACAAAGACTTTAATCCTGTATCTATCAAAGTGTTCTGGTCTAACTACTGTTTTGTTATGAGGTCCTCACTTTATCAAAACAGACCAAATTGATCTGCCCACAGATATTGATTCTCTGTGGGCTGATGCAGAAAATGCCGATGCGTTTAAGACGTCGCTGGGCGTACACAATCCCAGCTGTCATAGCTGCGGGTAGTGCTGGTGGTACTGTGATGGTTATAATGTCCAGAGACTCAATGATGATGGTTTTTGCTGAAACCTGGAAAATATTTTTGAAAATAAAAGTATAAAGACATTATTTAGCAAAACTAAACGATAAACAAAATGTTCTTAGTAGTTGTGTAAATCTGCAGAGCATCTTCAAACATGCTAAAAATAAAGAAACTAATGAAGGAGACTCTGTTTCTGTAAAACTATTTACATGTATTTCTCTCACGTAATGGAAAAAAAAATCTATAGTTAAGTTTAAAGCCTCAGACACGTCAAGCTGTTAGCAACAGTTTAAAATTTGAGGTGTAAAACAGACATTAACAGAGAATTTGCTTTAAGATCTGTTAAGTCGGATCTCGTCACCTTGTTAATGACACTGAGGACGATGGTGTAAATAAAGCCAATTCCAGCAACTGCTACTAGACACAGCAGAAAGAGGTAGGCATCACGATACAGCTTGAAGTCGGTGGGTTTGGGGTAGAGGATGGAGCGAACCAGCTGACCTTTGGCTGTGCTGAAACCTGGACAGAAAAAAACATTCTGTCAGATAAATTAATGTTCATTCGTCCAGTTCTTTCACAGACACGGGCAAAAACTCATTTTTTTGTTTTTAGACAGACCTGTGCGGACCACCACGGCCTTGACCAGTTCGCCTGTGTAGAAGCGGGTTTGGATCACGTTGGTGCCGCAGAAGAGTGTGTGTCTCTTTTGCTCCTCGGTGTTGTAGGCACAGTCGTCCTCCCCCTGTTGCCCTGACATTAGGTTTGGGAGGTTTGTCTTTGTCACAGGAACACTCTCACCTGATTGAATTGAAACCATTATTAAGACTGGCTGCAGGAATTATACAAAAAAAAAAAAACACCACACAAGACTCACCTAAATACTAAATATACCAACATGTAAGAAAATAGATTTATTCTAACCTGTAAGCATGCTTTCATTGACAATGCAGGTGCCACTGATCAGCACAGCGTCACATGGCATGATGGTCCCGTTGCTGGGGATGACCATCACGTCACCGGGGACCAGATCAGTGGACAATATCTCTTCAATTACTGTTAGGAGTGAGAAGGTAAAACAGTACTTTATATACAGTATGAGGGTCATATGAAAGTTTGTGAACCAAGAAAACATTTTAGTGGAAGGAAGGGTTAAATCAGAAAGAGTTCTGCAGAACTTTTATATGACAATATTAAAACATTTTCAAAATAAAAAAGTGATATACCGTTGTTGGCTCGGCATATGGAGACACGGACAATACTGTGAGCTGCCACCATATCGTGAAGCATGACGTATTGCTGGAGGAACAGGAAAGAAAAAACAGTGATGAAAAAGCTACTTAATTTTAAAGCACCTGAGTGACTGCGGGACTGTCTTTTGTCAAGTATGTGGACTGTGAGTCTGGGGGCAGCAGACCATGTGCAGATGAGATTTTGTGTTAGTCTGGAAACCTGGATTAGAAGTGACCACATCAGCAAGTCTGTGCATTATAGCAGAATATGAGTGTAGTTTATGTGATACATGTAGTATTGAGTAATTAAAAATGTAAAGGAGAAATAAATCTTTGATTCTTATGAACAATTTGTTGGTGCTTGTATGTTTCATATAGGTCACATGTTTATGAAACGCAAGCTAAAAAAAAAAGTCCCCTAATTGTGATTTTTGAGATCCTTCAGTACCCGTTTTCTTATTGGTTGCTATCTCCACAGGTGGAAGGATCTATTGAAACAACTGTGTTTTTCTGAGCTTTGGCTATTTGACCGCTATTACCCATCTGATTTATATAGATGTAAAACTCTATACAAAATGCTACCAAACTATTTACAAACACATTTTTCAAAAGGAACAACTTTTCAACATAAATAAGCAGAAAATAAACAGTTAAATGTCAACCTGCCTCTTTGTTCTGTCTAGAATTATGTTAGTCCCTTACACCTGAAATAAATTAGTATAGAAATAAGAAAAATCTAAGGAGCAAATAATATTAATTATTTGGATAAATTAGTTTGAATGATTCATAGAAAGGTTAAGCAAATAGAACAAAATTAGTTTTATCACATTGTATTAAAAGCCACTAATAAAACACACGACAGGTTTAACAGTTAATACTGTAAATGCATTCCTGGTAAACGCTGCTTACAGTTCGATAATCTGATACATCAGTAGCTGCAAAAAGAACTTGTAACTGTAAAAGCACGTGGATCTCAATCACCGTTTTCTCAGCTTTAAGTATCAGAAGTGAAAGTTATGAATGGATTCTGAGTGATCTGAGGCTCTAACCTTTTTGATGGTGTACAGAGAGGTAGCTATGGATATAACCGACATGAAAACAATGGTCACAGCATAGTAGTAATACTCATCGGCACTCCACAGGATCACACTGAAGAGCTGGAAGATGTAAAAAGGATTGAGGACCTGCAGAAAAAGAAAAAGTGGAGCTAAAAGACTGATGCAAACTGGAACTACTGCTGAAAAAGCAAAGCTGCAGGCTTTAAATCCTCTCTGGACCAAACTGTCTTATTCTGGTAGAAATCAGATAGATGAGTTTGAAATTTTTGCCAGAAGAGTAAGCAAAATCAATGAACCTAGCAAGGTATTAAAACAAGTTCAAACTAAAGAAAATGCAGCATATATGATCTAAAACTAAGCTCTACCTCTTTGATAAGCAGCTTGAAAACAGAAGGCACTTTCACTGCAATTTCATTCACTCCGAAGAACAATCTCCTGACAAAAGAAAAAAAGACACGCTGTGTTTAGTGAGAGGAACCACACCTAAATTCTCATTCACTACACTGCAGAATTACATATCAAGAGGCAAGTTCTGCAGGTTTCCCATGCAACACAGTCTAAACTAAGAATACCACCAAGTAACTAAACTAATTCCTTCCTCCAGTTGTTGAGTGATGTTTGTTTAGTCATCTAAACTGTCATTTTTACATAAATTAACTTTATTATATGATTTTCTTTAAGACTAACTGGGACATCACCTGCAGTTTCCCTCAGTTCACCTAAACATGACATCACAACACATGAACATTCACAGCTCTAAAGTCTGCTTACAGTTACATCCTCAATTACTGAAAACTCACCTGCAGAACCAAAAACCAAAGAGTGAACCATCTTTGGGGTATGTTACCTGTACTCCTGCAGGTTCCTGCTCAGGCCTGCGCTGTGCTCCGAGTGGATCGTGGAGCAACTGACCTGCAGATCCTCCAGACCACTGTTTATAGGTTCATTTTAAAGATAAAGACAAATTGCACATAACTGCATCAATAATACAAGTATAACATTTTCAAAATCTGCAAACGCAAAAGTTTATTTTATCACGTTGAAATTTCATTAAAATAACCATCATGCATTAGTTTTAGGATTTTTTTAAATAAAAATATTATAGGTAAATGCTTACGTTAAAACTTTAAAGTTCTGCACCTCGTCATTCCAATAATACTTTGTGCTATGGAAGGTAAAGTAGCGAATCTGTAAAATATAATTTGGAGTGAAAGTAAAATAAGTGTATGAAAACTGATAATTCTATGTAAAAAAAAAAGAAAAAACTTGAGCAAGCAACATTCATTTATCAACTCTGGAAGCCAAATGAAGTTCATCAGGTAGAGTTTCAGCTACCTGTGTGGGCTGGTAGTCCGAAAACCTTGTAATGAGCTCCTGAGCAGGGGTGCCATCGGAGGGGTGAGGAGTGTGTCCGTTGGCCAGAGGTGGGGAGGCCGAGTTGGAGAAGGTGCAGGAGTGTGAGGAAGGGGAGGAGGGGGAGGTGGTCTGGGTCTCCAGGCTGTGGAAGGGGTTGCTTCCAGGTGCAAGCATCACTCGTACCCTGGCCAGAAACCAGCGTCGGAACTCATCCTAGTCAACGACACACAAGGATAAACGTGGCAACATTGATAAATCTTGATGTGCACTTACAAAATACCAAATACACTTTCTGAAAAACCTTTGTCATATTGCTTTAAACATTACACGTGTAGAAATCAATTAAAAACAGCTGATTCATGTCATGAAAATAATTATAAAGTAATAAACTGACACAACTCAACGAGGTCAAATACTGCTCAGTGTAATTTATTGAATTGCATCACTGCTTGATGCCCAGTGAACTAATTGTTCACAACATTCAGCAGACAGACGTGCACTTAACACTAGACATACAAATAAATGGGCATCTGTCAGGATCTACTTTCTTCCTACCGTGGAGCGCAGCAACACCACTTCAGCATCACGGGCTGTGGTACGGGTGCAGGTGGATTTGACACACCATTCTGGCATCCAATAAAGCAGCAAGAGAAGGAAGCCCCCAGTACATATCACTCCGAAGCCCACCAGGGCCAGACGCCAACGACACAGACGGTAGCCTTGCAGCTCCTTAAGGACGGGACACAAGATCAAAGGATTGTGATGTGTGGAGTTAGAAAACTTTCATTATGATAAAGGACTAAGAAGCATACCATCTCTTCTTCTTCCCCCTTGTTGAGGACCTTCAGGTCTCCCTTCTCCATGTTGCAGAACAGTTTGCCAAACCCCTTCCTCGGCCACTGGAAACCCAACAAACAGAAGTGGCAATTAAAATAACAACAAACAGGTTCATGGTTTAATGACTGTGATGAAGAAACACTTGCACTTCACATGCACAACAAAATTTTGTGCAATAATCTCAATAATGAGGTCACAAGATTAAAAATAACATTTAAATTCCAAAATTTTAATTCAAGACAGACATAATTTGCAGATACTTGAAAGTCAGACATGTTTCTGGTGAATGTTGGACACCATCAGGGCCTTTTGTCATCACATCTCTTCGGAACCATTATAAACAGAATTTCTACAAATAACCAGGTCATGGAGGGTCTCGGCTTTGAGGGTTTCCTCTCTGCTTTTTATGCATGATGTGGTCTTATTGACCTCATTGGGCCTGAAGCTCCAGCTGCATCGGAACAGTTTGCAACTGAGTGTGAAGCAGCTAAGATGAAAATTAACACCTCCAAGTCCGAGTCCCTGGTCCTCCTTAGAATGAATCACTAAGAGGGAGTTCAAATATCTTGAGTGAGGGTAAGAAGAAGTGGAAGATTAACAGGTGGATCGGGGTAGACTGCAGTGATGCTGAACTGGTATGTCACAGTGAAGAGAGAGAGTTAAGTGGAAACTTCAGTGTTTCCCCTGAAACAATCTGTTGCTCTTAGGCTATTTTGAGTTGCACAAACACCAAACCTGAAGTTTCTTAAGATTCACCCTTTTGGCAACTAAGAGCAAAAAATCTTGGACTTCAAATCATGTCAGGAAAAAAAGGTTAAAATGAACAAATAACATCTAAATGCATATCCTACTTCTCTGTTTGTACACTGAGCTCATTTTATTCATCTGGGAGTTGAACAAAACTTGTTTCTGCTTGTTTCATCCTGGAGTTTGGCAACATCCCTGCTGGTTTACATTTTCAAGATAGTTCTTGTGTAATTAGTGTCAAACAAGCAACTAATGCAACTCTATCATATGCTCTTCTTGAATGTCAAATCTGATGTTAAACGTTTGTGTTAAGCAGAAATAAACACACAAGGTTGTTAAAATGTGCTAATAAACACTCACCAAGTATAAACAAACACTTTCAGTAGCTGATACCATTAAGGTCTAGCAACTTGTGTTTTTCAGGCTATTCAACCCTGAAGCAATCAGAAATGTACCAAATAAAGCCAGTAAAAAGCTCTTTTTATATTAGCTCCACTGTATTTTAGTTTCACTCTTCAAAATAAACCTATTCTAGTTTTCTTTATTTCATTTATCAGAGCTGTCAGTCGGTTAGCCTAGATCAACATATTCCAGCACTCCTTTTCTATAGAGAAGTCGTAGCCATTTGCTCTTTAGTTATCAGATACAAAATCAGATGAAACGTCTAACAGTACAGAGTCGGAGTGAGGAGCTGGTCTGCAGAAAGAAATTCCTAAGACTACATGAAGAGACAATAAAACAGGAAGTTATGGTGCCCTGACTCCAGGAATTGCTGAGGAGGGCTGGCATGGCGTCTCGAGACACGGCGCCCAAAGGACCACACCTCCACTGTCCCACACTGCTGCTTCAATACCCAACAGTCCTGTGTCACTGCCCTCGTATACAGATCTTATCAGCCAACTGCACTAGGGACAAATTCTTCTCTAGCCTACTGTGGAATATTTTGCTTAAGACCAAACCCTTCCTTGTATTTTCCAATGCCCCCCCACCCAGCCCCCTCCCAACCCCCCGGCTGGGGTGCAACAGCGGGCGCAGCGCAGCAAGAACATTCCCTCCCAAACTTCTGCAATGACTGGAAATGCCGAGACCAGTGCATAACTGACAGAGTCATTTGCAAGATTCCTTTCCTGGAATGGTGACTCAGAGATAAAAGTGCAACAAAAGCGCCGTTCAATCAGACTTTCAAAGTATCGAGTGCATGTAGTTACAAAAAGCATGTTTACACAGAGGGTTTAACATGTAAATACAGATGGTAAGAATACATCAAAGTAAAAGGTTTTTAAAAGCCAGACAGACCAAGATGATAACTTTTCACTAATATGTAACATTTCAACTTTCACACTGTTTGAGTGAGAAATACAGTGTCGGAAATCTGGTTTAAACATTCTCTTTGGCAAGTTTATATTTTGACTAAAACCCTTTGTAACACATTAAATATGTAATATTAACATTTTCATCAGTTTGGTAAAGCAGGAGAATTTGGTCATTTGTTTTAATTACGTGGATGATGTCGGAACAATAAAGATCAAAAACTCTTGTTCCACACTGCACCTGTGTTCTTTGTCTGATTTTTTAACATAACTGGAGTCAATTTAAAGTAAAATCACTACATAAATTATAGTTGGTGTTGAAAATGCCAGTTAATTGACCTGATTAATTGGCTAATCAATTACTCAGCTCGTTATGAAGTCCTACCTTGAAAACCAGGGACACGACGCCCCAGGCAGTCCACCTCTCCACAGGTAGCTTGCTCTCTCACAACACTAACCTGGAACCCTGCAGAGGGGTTAAAAACACAAGCTGGATGTTACAACCATTGGTTAAAAAAAAGAAATGCTTTGACTTTGACTTATTTAGGAGATGCATCACAAAAGTTTCATCCCATTAAAAAAAATAAAATAAACCAGTACAAGTTAATGTATTAGGCTTTACCGAAACCTTTTAATCCCCTGAACACAGCATTCTTCTCCATAATGACACTGAACTCAGCACATGAATTAAAGGACATTGAAATCTGATTTAAAACACATCGGAGTTGAGGTGCATTTACTGCCCCTGGTGTCATAAGTTCAGGTGAAGCACAGAACACAGAATGTAACACTGAACTTTGTTTTATTATTCAGCTGATTTCATCTGATCACAAGCTCAGTGTTCATGTACTCTTTCCAATGTAATATTGTACATTAAACATAAACATGTTACTACAGGCACTCTCCCCTCACAAAAAGAAAAATAATCACAAAGAATGTATGTTTTATCTTTGAGGATAACGCAGGGAGTCAGTGTTCTTACTGGAACATTGAGAACCCTGTTTAGGGCCTCTAGAATTCAGCATGACTTCACTGTTATTTATAGATTCCTCAAGCCCGGTCTAAGGCCACATTGTTTCTCTCATTTGATTAGTCTGCTATTGTATTAATAAGCCACGCTGGCTTGGGAGAAAATTAAAAACTGGGCTGCTGTTTACATTTTGTCAAACAAGATTAACGTCACTGGTATTGAAAAATAATGATTAAAAAACAGATTCAAAAATGTATATAAATTCTATATAGAAACATATACTGTCAATTATTTGGCTAATTAAAGTTAGGAATTTTCTCCTTTCCTGTTCAAAGCAAAGACAACAAGGAAAAGGTGAACAATATGCTATGACCTAATGACAGAAGTCTATAATTCATGGAAGCATTTGGAGGAAAGTGTTTTGTTGCCATCATACTCTCCACTCAATGTGCTTTCTTTATCACTTCCTTTCCTGCTTATGGAGTATTACAGCCAAGCTTTGTTCACCATCATGAGCCAGTAAATTTAGAATTTTTATCACTGTGGCTACTGAATTTCCCTCAGATGTTTTGACCCTCTGCTTTTAAAAACTTCTCTTTAGCCAGAAGTGAGAAAATAACTGAAAAACCATCTTAATTTGGTAAAAAGAAAAGAAAAAAGTGAATAAATCTTATTTTCCCAGTCACAGCAAATGTGACAAATGCAGCAACCATCTTCAGTGAGCCTTTATCTTGAGTAAAATCTAGCAAGTTCAGCCAGGAAGTTGGTTAATATGATTTTAATTCAACAAAAAAATCTGAATCGTAGTTGCTTTTCCTCAAAAACACTGTCAAACCATGTGACAGCTAAAACTGTGTAATTGAAAGTAAAATGTTCTATAATATCTGATGTGCTGCTTGTTTAGAGCACTGAATGTTTCTGTAATTACTGCTTTTAATTGTATTTTTTTAGTTTGTTTCTTTTTCTGAGACAACCGTGTTTCAGACTGAGAAAAACTCATCTTGTTCAAAAATACTAAACAGCATCTTTGTGCTGGAATAAACCTCAAACTTAAACCTTGAATCTGAAATGGGCTGAAGGGTTAACTTAAACTTGATGTTGGAATGGAGAGGAACAATTAATTGGAAGAATGTTGTATAAAAAAAAAGACCCCATGAGAGAAAAACATGAGGAACAGGGCTGAGAAAACTTTAATCCTACAGATTAAAACTTTTAAGTCTTGCCACATGCTTTTAGATTAAAAGCAAAACAAACCTTCAGTCAGTGAAAACCTACTTTTCCCTTTGTGTAAGAGAATAAAACTTTATTTTGAAAAACTGCAGATAAAAATGGATGTGATAAAAAAAAACCTTTGTCCCCACATACTGATTTTTTAGCCCAACATCTCTAAACATTCCAAAAAAACGTTAAGAAACACAAATCAAACTGAGGGAAATATTACCCCCAAAATAACATTTTTACTAATGAACTTGGAATCTTAGCAGAAATTGGTACAGGATTGAAAGGTTTACCTTTAAGCTACACAAAGTCTAAAGATCCAGGAGGAATCTCTATTCCTAAGTTTGTATGACTCTGTTAAATTTTACAGCTGGTGGAATTTTTAAGGAACGTGTTCACGCCTTCATTGATGCGGTCCGCTGAGGCGAACCCCTACACAAGCAAGAGATCGATCTGTTTTTTCTATCACTCTGCTGTGAGGCTGCCACATCAGAAGGTGATGAGCTGTTGAAAGGACGTCCGTCATGTCAGGATATTTCACATCTCTACTCTGAATCAACGCTGGCAGGACCTTCAATCATAGGCTGCTGTTTCTGAGCTCGACTGTGAAAAGTCAAAAGGCACTTGCTCAAAGGCCGGAGAAATATTGGTGCTTCAACTCAGACTGAACTGCTTTCAACCCTCTCTCACAGAGGAGAATCTTTTCACCCTCAATGGGCAAGTTTAGGTTCTCAAATGTTTGATTTCAGAGTTTATTTCTCCACATCTTTTGTGAGACATTTTCTTAAAATCAGGTCTGATTCATTTTTAACTGAATGGGATTTGAAATAAAACTAGTCAATCAATGTTTTAATTAACCCAATTCCACGCCTTGAGGGCCACTCTTCTGCATGTTTAAGATGTTTTCCTGCTTCAACACACCTGATTCAAATCTGCAACATCTCAGCAACTCCTGCAGCAGACTGTTAATGACCCGTTCATCTGCATCAGGTGTGTTGAAGCAGAGGAACATCTAAAACATGCAGGGTAGTGGCCTGGAGTTAAGCACCCCTCTTTTAGATTGTGTACAGAGAAACTAAATGTACAGTCAGACTTCCTCTTATTAGATAAGGTCCTCCTGTTTTACTAAGAGATTAATATAATAATTTTATCAAATGTTGCTTATCCGATCAGAGCATGCACTGATGATGTTACATCTGATTCCTCATTTTTAGAAAGGCTGCAAGGATGCAGACCAAATCTACAACAAAAGTGTGTGTGTGTGGACATTGTTCTCTATATAAAAGGTCATTTCCCATTAGACCCAAACAAACATTTATCTTTTTGGCATTGCATGAAGGACAGAGCGGACAAAGCTTCTGAACAGTTAATAATTATGTTAAAAGAGAAAAAAGTGAAGAAGAATTTCAAGCTGTTCTGCAACATTTTCTATTTGTGCTCCAAACACACAAAAATCTTCTGATTCTCCCTGTAATCCAGGCATGTCTGCTGTAACACAGGCACAAATTAATTTTTAAAATCAGCCATCGCAATAAATGAAAGCAATCCAACACGGGGCTCTTGTTCACAGAAACAAATGTTGGTATTAATGTGCCCTTTAGTATCTACAATGATAAGACACAATCTATGAAAAGAAAGTTAAATATAAACATGTACTCCTTACTAATTAGAAAATCCTACTTCAGAACACAGAACAAGCAAAATACTGTAAATAAACTAATCTTCCTGTATAAAATCCATTTTCATTCATGAGAGATTTAACAAAATGTTTTTATTACAAAGTAACACCATTCAGCAGATGCTGCAAAAGTGAGGCAAGTGCTTTAAGACTGATCTGCACAAGAACAAAGAGATCACAGAAGCGTGGGTCAGTAATCATTTTCAATTTTCTCTTTCAGAAAATGTGATAACACCAAATCTAGTAATTACAAAAAAATAAAATAAAATAAAAAAATGCTGATGCAGTAAGAATCATTTTCAAAACCTTGGAGTAATGATGAGTTAGATGAAAATTAGTCTGTTTATTTCATGGAGATCCATAGATGGAGACCAGATCACTGCAGCAGGTGTTTAAGAGTAAATATAAAGTTGTCTGAAAGAAGATCTGTGAGATAGCCTGGAAAACATTTAATAGATTGTTTTTTGTTATTTTACTAATGGCAAGCAAATGATCTACAAGCTGTTGCTGGAAACAAAACATTTATGAGGAGAGGCTATAAAAAAAAAAAAAGAAACGCGTGACATCTGAGTAATCGGAATCATCCTGATTTGGATGCTTTCAACAGTATCATGTTACACATCTTTCCAAGGTTTATCATATTTGGAAATGTCAGACATGTAGAGGTCAGAGTACCCTAACAAACTGTCAGGATACTCTGACCTGTTTGCCTGAAGTACTACCTTGAGTCATCGGGTAGATTAGAAGAGATCACTGGATGTTTGCTAACTGGCTAACATTAGCTAGGCTAAGCTGTTAGCTCTCCACTCATTCAGCGTGTCTTTACTCTCTGCCTTCCTCACAGTTTTATTCATTCTCTCATAAAACCGCGTTTCAGCAACAACGAGGGGGTAATTTTTAAGTAAAAGCTACATGGATGAGACTCACGTCCACACACTCCATCAGCTAGCTGAAACAACCGTTTTAGCTTTAGCCGCGCGACGGGTGGAAAATGACACATGGTGGTGATGATGATGAGCGCGATGAAGGCGGAACCGATATCACACTCACCCAGAACCACCTGGAAACTCTGAAGATCACCTTCGAGTCATGGCGAGATGGTAGCAGCTGTTATCTGAAAGGAAACGTCGCTGAAGTGGGAACTGGTCGTGGTTTGATGGGAAACTGTTGTGACAGCAGGCAGTCGGAGCTGAAGACAGCAGCAGCGTGTTGACAGCTCAGACCTGAAGCTTTACTACAGCAGCAGCGGTGAACTGGACTCAACTGGCTGCTTCGGGCCGGAAGTGACGTCACATAGTCTACGTAACGGGCCTCATCACCCGAAAGTAAATATTACAACCACAACAGGAGCCTCATTCATATTCACATGTGCCACAGATTTGGATAAAAACCCCAGACTATGATACGTGACCATGTATTTTTTTAATAAAAAATTGTGGAGTAAATACATGCACGAGACTGAATATCAATCCAGTTTTATTGTTTTCAGGATTTTTGTGGATAAATAAGAAATAATGTCCAAATCATCGAGTCAAATTTTAGTTATACAGTATTGCACTTATTTAGAAACAAATACTTAGTGCCTCCTAATTCCACAGAACAGGAGCATCTCTAAAAAATATTTTGGCACTTATGTATTTCTAGTTGTAAATAAATACAAAATGTGCCAAAATGACCTAAGCAATCTGAAAATGTGCATTTTACAATGGGAACTTTGTGGGAAGCCTTTAAAGTCAATTTGTGAAAACCAAGACAGTAGAATGAATGATGAATAAAACCAGGACTGAAAGTCTGGTTTTCCTTTAAAAAAAACCTATGAGTGTTACACATTTTTGCAGAATGTAGCTACTTTATATAGATTTTTTTTAAACCACAGGAAAAATAAAAACATTTGCCTTAAAGTGTCTTGATTTAAGAGAGGGGTTACAGTGTAATTACCTTACAAACATTACTATCAACTCATGGTGGTTGAGCAAATTTGCTTACATCTTAGTAGCAATCAGCATGTGCTGAGTTGAAACCAATACAGCCACATGTTTAGCCTCTTTTTTTTGAAATTTTCAGTTAATTTTTTAGATGGATATACAATTTATATAATAAAGGCTTTCAGAGCCACTGAAAGGAAAAACATTCTGAGTGTTTCTGTGGTGAGAAACAAAGATTACTACTGTTATATAATACCATATTCTGGGTTATTCAGCAACAGCTTTGTATTGATTAATGAATGCCTTGTTTCTGATTTATTCCTGGTTCATTTATTCTAACCATTGTGTTAGTCATAAACACTCTCCACCTCACACCCCCCCCCCGTTTTTTTGGGGAAAAACTTGCAAGGTGAACATAATGTCCTGCAGGCTCAAGTCAGCGTGCATCTTCCATGTCCTTTGCAGAGCCGTGACAGTGACGCATGAGCCAAGATAAACAGAAAGGCCTTCTCCACACTGCTGCTTCAGATGTGCTAATCCAGGCTCCTCTTTACTTTTGCAAACAGAATTCCACCTTTTTGTGTGTGACACAGTTTGTTTTGCTTTGGCTCAGTCTGAGATAGCTGGGAGGCCCAGGGATTGAGAAATGCAAGCTCAGCAACAATCGTCGAGTTCAGACGCCTTAAAACAGCAACTTGGTTATGATCTATTCAAGATTGTTCACAAATAGTCAGTTTTGAACTTAATTATAAAATCCTCATTCTTTATTTTTTTGTAAAGCTTTATCTTCCTCTGACTTTAGGGTTTTATAAATTACAAATCTCAAAGCAATTGTCTTGTATTACACTGTACATGTGTTTAATTCTTCATGTTTTTTTATTTATAGTAGGTACATTATTTAAAACTGACTCAAAAAGATATTGATTTCAATTACTAAGAGAGCATAAATGATATATGTTTTAATTTGATTCAAGCTGACCTACTGGGTCCTATTTATGAGCAGAACAAAGGTAAACTTCAATAATACTTACTGCTGATATCAGCAATAGTTTTTTTGCATCCCATTAGTTTTTCCTGGTCATTTTTCCTCTGACAGATAAGTCACTTTAGGAAATGTAACAGGGAGGAGTTCTATGTGGGTTCTAGCTTTTCTTTGAGACGTGTATTGTTTCGTTATCAGGTCTTATAGAGTCCCTTCAGTTAAAAATGCTCTGCTGTGTTGTGCGCTCATCATCTTGTAAAGCTTCAGAGCCAGCAGACAGACAGAGGTCTGCTGAATAATAGAAAGGGCCAACAAGCCCTGAGCGTCTAGTCTGGTGCTTATCTGCTCTGCTGGTCCTTTTCCCAGTCCAGCCCAGATAACCCAGGATGACCAGCAAAATACAGGATGTGACCCAATAACCTCAAACTACAGCCGGGGGAGTAATACTGTTTATTGTGGGAAAGTGTTTTTTTCTGTAAACTTTCATAATGGATTAAAGTTCTTAAAAGATTGATGTTGGCTGTAACTGCTGCTGAGCACAACACGCTTCGAAATAACACTAAAACTTATCAGTATCCTCACACAGACGTGGGTCTATGAACTGAACTGTAAAACTGTAATAAAACCCGACAGATAACAGGTCAATGTTTGCTTTGTTTATTCATTTCAAAATCACTGCAACGCTTGTGTTTTAGGAAGCGTTCAGCTCACAGAAGAGCTTCCCTTGTTTGCCGCACACTGAGTTTTCTGTGGAAGTTCAGACACGGAGCAAATGCAGACCTTGAAGGGTTTGGATTTTGTTGGCCAGTCCTGAAGGGGAAAATCGTCCCCCTCCTGCGGTTTCGCTGCTGGTTTATTCCACTGTGAAATTGCAGCTTCAAAATCCCACTGAAAAAATAGAGAATTACAGTAGACGGGTTAAGTTATGTAACATTCTTTCAAGTTAATATGCAGCGTAATGAGTAACTACAGCTCTGGTTAGGATTGTTGGCAACCAACAACAGTAAACGCTGAGTTTAGAATGTCTTCTGAAATAAATGTAGAAGCACCAAATTTGGTGGCGATTTCTGACAGATTTCAATGCTTTTCACATCTGAAGATTGTAGATGTCCTCTGAGCAAATTCACTTAATATTTTTCTTATGATGTACTTTTAGTCAACAAGCTAATTTTGATAAACACTGAGTTTCTTAATTTAAAAGCAACTTTTCTTGACCAAATGTTTTGGTAATCTCATTACTACATTTCCTTTGTTGCTTCTCCCACATCCCTGAATGCCCAACGGCACCAGAAAACCTGTTTATTTTCTGTTGGTATTTTTTTGGCTTGTTTTCGTATAAATAAACTGATATACTTCCCAATAAGACTCATTTTAACGATGTCATAATACGATATTCCAAAAATACTTATTATAAAGTTTAATTAAGAAGTTCCCCTCACTTTCGAAAAAAGAAACCGTTGACAACCGGCACCAATTTACAAAATAAAATTTGACAATATAAAAAACATTTACTTCAAAAAGTCTTACACAGGTATATGTCACTGCTCAGGTTGGAGCCTCGCTGTCTTTTGTAAAAGAAAATTATTCATATATTTAGATTAGATTTCTTCAACTACATGAGTGTATTAACTCAACAAATATAAGCTCAAAGATTTAACATTGTTCACTCACAGTTACATTTCTGGCCATCAGGCATCACAAGAGAGACCATAAACATCTCCCAGAATAGAAGGGGTGGGGATGGTGTTGTTGGGGGGGTAAAACTGGCCCCTTATGGTAGACAAGGCCACCATTTTGCACCACTTCCTAGGCAGACAGACCCAACCCAGAGCTGGTCTTTAATCAAAGATTCTTTACAGCAGAACAATTGAGCCACATGGCCAATCTCAAACAAGCCCACCCATCGCTGTAACCCCCCCCCCGACACAGAACCAGCACCCATCAGAAATATTTAAGAAACATGAGACAATAGAAACATCAAGCTGCTGGCTGCAGTCACTGCTCAGTTGATACAGGCAGCAGATTTATGAAGGACCGATGGAAAACTGTTGTGGCCTCGTCCTCAGCTCTGATTTAACCCTGGATCATCCCTGGTTTGGATTTAAAAGAAGCATTGAACTCAAATTAAAAAGTAACACTGTTCATTCTGACTGGGATTAAACATTAAACACAAAGTCAACCTGTGTGAGAATCATCTTTAGATTAAATCACCAAGTAAACGGCTCATGGTAATTCCAGGAAACAAGCAGAAGATTGTCAAGCAGGAGGATCATTCATACAGATTTCATCAATGTTGCCCTGACACGACCAAATGTTTAATCTTCATCAGCCAATAAACAAATTAAATTAGACACATGTGAAGAGATTTACAAATTACAGTGCTTGTTCTCCATCTTCTTTCTAACGCAAAACAAACTGGAGACAGTCAGGTCAATGTTCCTGTTTAATAGAACCATCAATTGTTTGTCCTCACAGTATTTGCCTTTGTTTATGAATACATGTAGGTCTCCATTGACTGGCTGTGTACAGCAGAATAGTTAATTCTGTTTATTTTAAGATACAAACTGTTCTGCTTTTTTACCCACATGCACTTTGTTCTCTGTAAAATTCAGCTCATTCAAACACAAACAAGCTGACTGTTGTCTCCTCAGAAAAATGTTTCATGACTGTGGCTGATTTACTTCCTCTAAAGTCACATGTTTAAGGAAAACTGAGCATGAGTTTCAGTGCACAATGGTAAAGGTTTGCAAACATAAATCCAGCAGAGATCCAGTAATGATCAAAGTTTGAGCAAACTCCTTTTAGAAGTCTAGTCTTTGTTTCTTTTCTTTAAACTTTGGTGCTGTATTGTGCATCTTATTTTAACTCATCAAAAGACCAAAAATGGAACTAGTTTAAGGAAGTTAAACTACAGTAACAAACAGCATTTATATTCTGCAGCTGTTCCCAAATGATGTAACTTCCATGTTCTGTCATCATCTAGTGGCACTTTATGAAAAGTACAACTTTTAGCTTTCTGTTTGATCGCAGAGACATTAAATAGTTTTAAACATGTACTGAGATCCTCTCATTGGTTCATTCACTCAAGTTTATCTTTTAATATTTATTTTCCCACCTCCAGTTCAGAGCTGCCTGATGAGGATTCGTAGGACGTATCCGAGGAGCAAAGGTCGTCTCGCACTTTCCTTTGAAGAGATCCACCCCGCGCTCCTTCTTTAAACACTGTTACTTCTTTATGAGATAATTGCTGCGAGACGAAAAGCCACAAAAAAAAAGTGAATGAAGATAATAAAGATATTTGGATCACTGCACTTTGTTCGCTTACTTTTTTTGTAGGTTGGACACTCACGTCCATATAGGGACCCATGTCCTTCAACTTCTGGACACCCTTTGTTTTTGAGGAAATGTTTGAATACTGCAATGTTCAATCCAAGAAATATGTGTATTACATCATCAATAGTTTCACCACAAATAACTAAAGTCTAAAACTGGTTAAAAAAGACAAATATTATATTTCTGATAACAAAATGAAAATATTTGATTTTGTGAGACAGCTTTTGTGAAAAGTTGGTAAAAAAAAGAAAGAGTTTGTAACAGAAACAGAATTTTTCACAGGTTTTCACTAGTTGTATTTTATTCTGGTTCACTCAAGACAGTCCATGGATCTTTGAAGTTGGATGCAATCACACTGGCTTTTAAATTCTGAGGGAAAATCGACTTCAAAATAATGAAACAGAAAGTCTTTGTTATCAGTTCTGGAGCTGAGTGACAAAGACACATAGTTATTTGGATGTTGGTTTTAT
This sequence comes from Pachypanchax playfairii, assembly GCA_006937955.1. Classification (NCBI taxonomy): domain Eukaryota; kingdom Metazoa; phylum Chordata; class Actinopteri; order Cyprinodontiformes; family Aplocheilidae; genus Pachypanchax; species Pachypanchax playfairii. The sequence goes on from SSNP01000070.1 coordinate 1,051,161, forward strand.
TTGGTGAGAGAAAATGGAAGAAGATTCAACTCTAAAACAGAAAACTCCAACAGGATGACTTTAAGGGAACATCAGGTCTGCAGTAAAATCTGACCAAGAAATTATTCTTGGAAAACATCTAATTATTGGTGTGAAACTTCAGGAATCAGTCTGATATGTGCATTAGCAATAAAATACACCTACTTTTATTTGTGATGAAAGTGTCCTTTGTTTTTTCTGTTGCTTTGTAACACCAGGATCTTCAGTGGAGATGTTTGAAGTCCTTAAAAGGCTCTGAGTGTCCGGTGAAACCTTTATCACCCTCTTCCTGGTTCCTCTCTTGCACCAGAGGAGGAGTAAAATCTGACAGTGATGGTTAAAAGTCATTCCAAAGTTGACAGATAAGTTAGATAAAGGCTGCATTTTCCTCCTCCTGCTCAGTCAAGATGTTTAACATATTTGTTTTGCTCTTTAGAAGATGTGTGTTCTCCCTAAAGAGGCACAAACACAGAGTTGGAAAGAGTTTTCACCTGCAGAGTAAAATCTGGTTACACGGTTCCATATAAGGATACGAGCAGGTCCAGAGCAACACATCCGACTGATGACAGAAGCCAAGGCAGAACTCTAATAAGAAATCTAAATTGAGTGTCACAGAGGAGGATGGCTGCCGTGTAGAGGGCGCCGGACAGCGAGCACAGCAGTACAGAGAAAACATAGGCTTGAGTAAAGTTCTGCCCACTTTTCTAAAAGAAAAGAAAAGTGTTTAAAATAAATAAATAAATAAATAGCTGCCCACTGGGAGCACAACTCCGAGAAACCGGATCTCTTACTGCTCTGCAGAGTGCAGGGAACCTGGAAGTGCAGGCAATGATGAGTGACAGCAGCCCCAAAGTATAACCAAGGATTTCACTGTAGTCCTGAAGACAAGAACGGGTTAATATCATATGCGCTGCAATGATAAAAATATTGATATTTTACATAATTTCAGAAACGGAAACATGCACAGAAACAAAAAACAACTGTACGAACATACAAATGACTTCTGCACTCATCAGATTATCAGTCCCATTTCTACACACAACTGTGTGTGAACACACCAGCGAGGAACTCCAGCTGGAGATTTGCACAGGAACATGCAGCAGCTTCCTTTCTTTGACATATTGGAACTCCGGAGGTTCATCATCTCTGGACTTCAGAAAACCTCCTGCAACCACCATCAACACGCCCACTGCCAGAAGATGCTGCCTCCTGCGCCTCTTAACCATCCTTACTCTCCTCTCTGCAGAAAAACCAGAGTAATAAAGTTTGAGAGAGTTTGGACATGTCCTCGACTCATTTGGGTGGTTATCTGTAGCTTAACTGATAACTTTACTTTCTCAAGTCTGCAGGCTTCAGTTACTCTGCATGCTGTTAAATTATACAGAAAATGTTTTTTTTTACTTATTCACTTACGTGTTTTTGAGTTCCAGCACAAAAAAACTTGAAGGCATTGCAAAATACAGCTGACAGCGTCCATCACAGCAGCAAATACAGACATGAAAACCTACAAAGAATACAAAAATAAATGGTATCATATGTATCAGATGACATGTGTTTGAGTTGGAATCAAGTTACCTGTATGTGTAACTGGTTGGAAAGGATGGCTCCAACTGAGCTGCACAGGTTACCCAGAAAACTGTAGAAAACCGGGACACTTTCTCCTGAATATTCGCCTGGAAATTTGCACCTCTGACACATAATCCTGCAACAGTAACCTCGGATTTAATGCCAGATCTTCTGCAAATAAAGACATTCAGCATCAAGCTTTACTTACATCAGACATGACAGCAGCAACAGCAGAGCAGAAAACAAGGTAAGAGCGATTGGGACGCAAAGTTTGTCCGCGTCCGGAGTGAAACAGCTGGTAGTTGAATCAACCCCCAAACCAAACAAACGTGTGAAGAAACTGTCAGAACTTCCTCTGATCGAACTATCGACGATCGATATACTTCCATCCATTTTACCTGCGAATTACATTCCGTGAAACTGGCGAGAAACTAACACGTGCCAATTTATTTATGCTACTGACGCGCAGGTTGGAGAACAGATAATTCCTGGAGGGGCGTGGCTACCTGTGATACACCTGCCGAGTGAAGTTGAGAGACAAAGCAACAGGGCAAATCGTAAAAATGCAAATTAATCGGTTGATACCGTCATGCATTTTATTACCACTAGAGGGGGAAAAATCCTTTTACATGTTACAGCCATGACAAAGTCAACCTACTTGTTTGTAGCATGTCCATTTAAATGACAATGTAGCGCTACTGCATAGATGCAAATCAGCATTTGCTGATTTAAATACCTCAATCACCTGTTTTCAACATCCACTTTATCTTTTAGAAAGACTGAATGAAATGCAATATGCCAGTTTTTCAACACTTACCATAAAATACTGCGAATTTTTAATAGGTTTGAATAAGCAGCATTTTCAGGTTGAGGGAAAGTGACTGAAACGTATGTATTATCACTGCATGGACAAGGGATCACATGCATCATCACTGCATGGACAAGGGATCACATGCATCATCACTGCATGGACAAGGGATCACATGCATCATCACTGCATGGACAAGG